>JARFJB010000003.1:2240000-2840000 GCA_036346205.1 Vesta saturnalis
TGTTATATGTTATTTTAATTATTTATTTATTTTATTTTTTATGTTTATTATATTTATGTTATTTTAGTATGTTTATATTTATTTTATTTTATGTTATTTATGTTATGTTTATGTTTATGTTTATGTTTATGTTTATGTTATGTTTATTTTATATTTAGTTTTTTATTATTTTATGTTTATGTTATTTGTTATGTTTATGTTTATGTTTATGTTTATTTATGTTTATGTTTATGTATTTATGTTTATTTTTGTTATATGTTATGTTTATATTTATGTTTATTTATGTTTATGTTTATTATTATATTTATGTTATATGTTAGTATTTATTTATTTTTATTGTATATATGTTTATTTTATTTTAATGTTTATTTATGTTTATTTATATTATTGTAGTATTATGTGTTATTGTTATATTTATATTTATGTTATTATGTTATATTTATATTTATATTTTATGTTATTTTTATGTTATATTTATATTTATATTTATGTTATTTTATTATTATGTTTATGTTATATTTATATTTATGTTATATATTTTTTATTTATATTATTTATTTTATGTATATTTATATTTATTTTAGTTTATTTTATGTTATGTTTATTTATGTTATATTTATTTTATTTTATATTTATTTTATTTTATTTTATTTTAATATGTTATGTTTATGTTTATGTTTATGTTTATGTTTATTTTATGTTTATGTTTATTTTATGTTTATGTTATGTTTATGTTATGTTTATGTTATGTTTATGTTTATGTTTATGTTTATGTTTATGTTTTATGTTTATGTTATGTTATGTTATGTATGTAGTGTATGTGTATGTGTAGTGTATGTGATGTATGTGTGTGTGTGGTGTGCGTGTACGTGTAGTAGTGTAGTGTATGTCGTGTACTGTGGTACGTGTAGTGTACGTGTACGTGTACGTGTAGTGTACGTGTATGTGTATTTAGCTAATACATGAATTATTTACTTTTTTTTTCTTTAATATCATTTCATTATTATTATACATTATAGCAAAACGGGGGTTTACCGAACAAGTACCCGTTTACTTTGAACAGATAGTCTAACTCTGTACCAGGTAAATGCAATTCAAACGAAATTTATTTATTAGAGCATTCAATAAACCACCACCTGCTTCCTACTTAGGTAGATAAAGCAGAGTGTTTTTATACCTAAATTGAGATCATACAAAAACAAATCATAGTTATTAATATATATTTTATTTAGTAAATGCTATACATTAGATAAGCAGGACGATAATACAGTATCTCCATTAGGCATACAGTGTTATGAGAATTAATATTATACTTATTATTTATAATCTTTATAAATATCATTATCACTACCGTAGAATTCCTGCGCACGAAAGCTACGGTTGTCAACAACTTGTTGTATGAACTTTTCATAAAAGCATGCTAGATTGTAAGATTCCAGAAATTCCAATCTATAGCCTATTATATCCTTTAAATTGAATAGTCCTTCCACATTATGAGCATTGAATGTGCAAGAGCAGCATTTTCAGTATCATAACAGTTTTCAACGTTCTGTCATACCCTTTAATGAATTCCCAATTGTAATAAATACCAAGATTGGTGGATATAGATTCATAATGCTGATCATAGATTATATCTTCTTCTTAGTTTACTCTTGACCAATCGATTTTGGTCTCAATTTCTTGGGATCGGAAAAATTGTAATTCTACATATGAATGCCATCGTAGAAATTCATTCCACTCCTTTATTTCTAATACCACATTATTACTTTGATCGCAGTTACCACACCCTATACGCACTACTGATGTAAGGTTGAGGTGTGTGCTGTAGCCAATTCCAATATGGTTTACATGATGAATATTGTTCGATAGTTTATAATAAACACAATCGATTAAGTATTCATTAGCTGCTTGTTTGTACACTTCATCCCTATCTAGAAATGATGATGACCGGTCAGTGTTAGGAGAAGAATAACCTTCATCTTGTTTCTGTTTACTACCATCACTATTTTGACAACACCAACTGCACACATTACTGCAACTATGTAGGGTATCCATATATAACGGTGAAATAATTTTATTGCTGCTTGCATGATTTTACTTGCTCGCAATTACACTACGATTAAACACTATGTAGGAAATTATTCTAATTAAAGCAATGGGTGGGGGGCACTATTAAAAACAGAATGTTGTGTTTGTTGTTTTTACGGCTGCACCCAAACTACTTAGCAACACATCCTTCGTGTTTTGCAGCGTTTTAAATTCCTCCATTCAAGGTTCTTGTTTGAAATACACATAAAAGCGTTGAAGTAATACCCATTTAAAATCGTCCATTTCGATCACTATAGCGTTCACCGTACTTAGTATCAAGTACTGCCACATTTATCACTTTATACATTTCGATAGCTTGAGGTCCCACATATTTTTACAGGGTTTGCAATAGGTGATTTGGTTTAACACTGCTAACTCCATATTTGTTAAGTGACTGATCTTAACACACAGATCGCTGCGGTTTATATAAGTTGACAATTTTTTAGATTTCTAAGAATTGTACTGTGATACACACAAGCTTTTGATTTTTTCAACCTTGACCCAACTACATAGAGCTGTGGATCAGAACCAACGCACTCTCTCACACACGCACTCTCTTTCTCTCTCACACAGTAACTGCAATTCTCGCATGGGTCAGGATCGGCCCTATATGATTAACGAGGAGTGCGCACGTCCACGACTGACTAACTGATTTGACCTTCACTACAAAATTCATATACTTTGATTTAGTATCCTCATAGCCATATTTACGACCTTGACTCGCCAGCATAGAGCACTCTCTCGCTCATCAAAGACATTGTTCAAGATACAAATCCACGTCTCTTTCACTTATACCCTTCACATAATTTTACACCACCTTCAAATTTCTTTGCAAGTGCGTGACATTCCTCTTCCGTATAAAAGCGTCCTAAACCATATACTGCCTCATGGTCAGTATTAACTGCCAATGCCGTCAAATGTTGAAGTGAGCATACCACGGCCCTACGTGCATCTACAGCTTTGGTCCACGATTCAGCTGCGTAGCACATCCACATATTGAATCAATTTTATTTGCACATTACTACTTAAATATCTTAACCACTTCCACATCCATCCACTCTTTGCCGATGACCTTCTAATTTCTATTTTTAGAACCTTGACCAACTTCAACACAGAAATTCATATAATGTGGTCCAGGATCGCGGCCTAGTACATCTTCGCCCTTGATGATGATCTTCCAATTTCTATTTTTAAATTTGACCTTGAAGCGGCGAGCGCGTAAGTGCACGGTAGTCCATGATCACCCTTGGGATAGGATCGGGTAAGATCGGGTAAGATCGAATAAGATCGGATAAGATCGGATAAGATCGGGTAAGATCAGATAAGATCGAACAAGATCGGGTATGATCAGATAACATCGGATAAGTTCGGATGAAATCGGATAAGATCGGGTAAGATCGGATAAGTTCGGATAAGATAGAGTAAGATCGGATAAGATAGGAATGCTTATTTTTCTATTTCCAAGAATTTGACCTTGAAAAACATTTATCCAATAGCATTCATTCTTCATGTTTCCACAAACTGTTCAGATTTCTAAGAATTGACCCTGCTGGTACCCGCCCATGTGCAAAGCCAGTTGTAAGCTTCATTGATTAGGAATGCTGATTTCCAAAAATTTGAAGAGTAAGATCGGGTAAGGTCGGGATACCTCTGCAGGTGACCATTGATGTATAGGAATTAACACGTGGCCTTGACTCAGCCAAATTCCAAGAATTGGTTGGTGACCTTGAAAATTTCCCACGCCACCGTGAAAATCAAAGTCCCACGCGTGAAATTCAGATCGGATATTATCGGGTAAGATCGGATAAGACTGGGTAAGATCGGGATACCTCTGCAGGTGACCACTGATTTCTAGGAATTGTAATAACCTCTAAGACTTATACAAAAGGCATTGATTAGGAATGCTTATTTTTCTATTTCCAAAAATTTGACCTTAAGGAGTATTTAGCCAATACATGAACCATTTAAACTTGATCTACCTTTTAGCATAGACAGCAATAGAAGGCATTGAAACAGTTAATGTTAATGTCAGGTACGTCAATTTTGCTGTGCTTGTGCTTTTTCTGTTATCTGAAATCTAGAAAACCTTAGTAATAATGTTCCTTTCGGAAAGGAATCGCATAGAAATTCTTATTATGTATGTTTATGGAGATAGGAGAAGAACTGCAGTGGAAATCTGCTCTCTCTTTAATGAAGTTCGTTAAGATCGCCCATCTACAGCACGTTCTGCAATTTTAAGTAAATGCAGAGTACATGGACATGTACGTGACAAGCCCAGAACTAGCCGCCGAACAGTCAATGCTGACTAACAAATTGACATTTTATTGAGAGTTGAAGAAAATCCACATTCTAGTTCCCGTCAGATTGGATTTTACATGAATTTAACTCGTGCTACAGTGCTTAATGTTTCACGTAAACATAAATTTCGCCTTTATAAAGTTACATTAATTCAAGAATTATTAGAAGATGACTTTGATTTGTGAGGGAATGCAATTACGTTGCAATAATGACATGTTTGTTAAAAATATTATTTTTTCGGGTGAAGCTACATTTTACCTGCCAATAGACAGAACTATGGATATTGGGCTTCAAGAATCCCCGGTGGAAGAAGGAGTTACACACTCAGCATCCAAGAAAATTTATTTGCACTTTTCTTGAAGCCTTGTTTCTGTAACAATTAAAACTTTTGTACTACAATATTAAAAAAATGTGCTCTTTCATTATATTGAACAAAAAATAGGAACTGTCATTTAAAAAAAGGCGCCCCATTTGGCCTCTTCAACGTACACCACTGTATATAAAATTAAAGTATTTCAAAAGACGACAAATTTAAAACACCTTTTGACCCCTTCAAGCGTTTTTTCGAGAAAAACGTATTTTGCGAGATATTTCAAATGTTGCAGACTTTTTTCCACACTGTATAAAATGATTATATAACTTTTTTCATTTACAGTTTATAATTTTGCGCTAATTAGCAGTGAGTGCTCGAAGTAAAGTAAATTATTGAATTGTACTGGCCTTTACTTGGAAATACATATTAACATTTATATGAAACAAATAGTTTTTAAATTCCACAAAATCACTTAATGAACTACAATTGTTTCAACTCACAGTCACTTCTTCAAATTCAGTCTTAAACTAACTTACAACGCTACAAAATACTCAAGCTATACTAATTGTGGCCAGCCTCTCGCCACAATTAGTATAGGTTAAGTGTTTTGTAACGTTGTAAGTTAGTTTAAGAATGAATCCGAAGAAGACACTGTGTGTCAAAACAATTGTAATTCATTAAACGATTTTGTCGAAATTAGAAACTATTTGTTTCATTTAAGTGTTAAAATAAATTATCTGAAATTTAATTTCAATCAGCTTAATCTTATATTGCGGTTAAAGAAACAGTCACTTGCTACCATACGCTGTTACGGGAGAAACTGACAGCAGAATCTGATGTAACAAATGAAGGAAAGGGGGCCGGTAGCTTAGTGGTTAGGAGTAGGCGTGATATTAATCTGCTCTTCGACGACCCGAAGAACGTTTGCGCTGACACAATACACTACCAGTGCGACGAAATGTCTCAACAATTGCAAACATTTCGCTTTTACTGGATTCATCTTTATTAAATTGCTCCCAATATTTTTCAAAAACTTGTTAAAACTTGGGCAATTGCCTCGTCCACTTCCGTATGAACGAAAATAATGTTCTAGTATAATTACCCTTTCCTCAGATGTCAGAACCATTTTCAGAATGATTATTATGGCAGTTAATTACAAACAAGCCAAACAACAAACAGACATCGCCCAAGCCATCCCATGGCCCTGCATTGCTTATTTTGGCGAATACCGTATTTGTATTGTAAATATGTTTAAATAAACTGATAGTTTTGTGCCTATTGTTTTCGATTTTTGAAGTTTCGTTATAGTCCGCCGATCATAATGACGTCCGCGGACTATAAAGTGACGGTTACATCAAAGAAATTTGGTAATAATATCATCATATTATAATGTGATTGTGCGTAAATAATTATTCAATACTTGTCGCGCATGCTTAAATTATCTGCCCCTAATTTTTATAAGAGCTAATTACATAAAAATAATTAAATTTTCCTTGACAAATTGTCAACAACACTTGTCGACAATGATTTTGTTGAATGAATAATTTTAACGGATACTTGTGTATTTTTTGTGCTTGATTCCGAAAATGAGATCAAATTTTATCTTACGTGCTCCATTTTTAGTAATCGGTTTATTTACGAACAACAGGAACTCATAGGATTAGTCAGTCAGAACTCATGATTCAGTTCGTGAGCTAAATTTATCTGAAATGCAGGTTGAATTGTTAGCTTCAAGACTATCAGACTGGAACTTTATTGAAAAGGAAACTAAAGTATGCATTTACCGTCAACGGCAAAAAGAGTTAGAACGCCTATTTTCTATGCAAAATGACTTGGTGTACTACAACGATGTGGACTCTTCATTAGATGAACTGACTAATGAAACCTTTTTGTAGATTCCTGCAAGACAATTTTGAAAGCTGTCTTGCTCCATAATGGAAATAAATATTCTTCAATCCCTCTTACTTATGCTGCACATATGAAAGACACTTATGCAAATATGAAGCTTTTACTGAAAATGATACAACATGAAAAGTATTCTTGGAGATTCTGGAAATTTAAGCTCTTGTGCTAGGCCTTCAACTTAATTGCACTAAGTTCTGCTACTTTTTATGTGAATGTGACAATAGGGATAGAGAAAATCACTTAAAATCACAGTGGCCGAAGAGACAAAGTCTAAAATCTGAATAAAAAAAGTCTTGTGTCAATCTCCTGTGAATCCCGAGAATATATTCCTTCCCCCACTGTATATCAAACTTGATTTGATGAAAAATTTCGTAAAAGCAATGGATTGTCCATTACCTGAAAAATAAATTTCCAAAAATATGTGAAAAGTCAAAGAAGGAATCTTTTACTCTAAGGTATACTTAGGTATACCTTAGATTATAACAACCCCATTTAGAGTCTGAAACATGGAGTCCAATACAGAAGAAGGAATCTTTGATGAGCCACAAATAAGGGAACTTATGAAGGATTCCCAGTTTGAACAACTGTTAAAAGAGCTTGAGGCAGCTGTGTGGCAGTCATTTATAAAAGTTGTTTGCAACTTCATAGAAAAGAAACAGGTCACGAATTGGTTAGAGAACTTCTTTAAAACTGCTAATTACTAGGATGCAATATGTATCTGAAAATTCATTTTTTTGGATTCACATTTGGATTTGTTTCCACGAAACTCTGAAGATGTAAGTGACGAACGAGGTGAACGTTTTCATCAACATATAGCCGTAATGGAAAATCACTATTGCACGTCCCAGAATATCAGAGAGTAATAAATCATGTTATTAGTGAAGTAGTGTCGTTTTTTTAATGGAAGCAGCAAACAGTGACAGTGTGCATGGCTTGCATTAAAAACTGCCGCACTTTACTTAATTTAAAAGCCGTGTTGTTACGACCCGCTTCACTTTTTATTTGACCCCAAACTAATTCTGTGGGGTTGAGTTCGCAGTAATATGGTGGTAATCTATGTACGGTAATCCCGCGAGAAGTACAGAGTTCATCAATAACATACTTAACAAATTGTTGCTTATACTGATTTTCTATGGCTAAAAGCTCTCGTTTGAGCATATTTTCTTCAAATAGTATGTGTTTTGATGTTAACCATTTAGCAATGTCTCCTTTTTTCCACGCAGTTGTTGGTAAGCGTTCGACTTGCCTAGAATGGTATGTTGCATTATCCAGAACAATTACAGCTCACCCTGGAATGTTTGCTATTATTTTTTCAAAATATTCTTCAAAAACGCCAGCTTTTATATCTAATAATCACCTGTGTGCTTGAGCCGAAACACAAGTAAACAATTTTCCCACGACCGAATAAATTGTGGTCCATCGTTTTCTTTTAGTACTGCTACTATTTTGTTGAGGGTAGGAATTTCTCTATCGAAGTAGAAGGAATGGATTTTTCTTCTAACATGAACTTTTCTTCTTCACTTAAACGTTGTTTTTTTCTTCTTGTTGAGCAATCCGATTGTTTCAAAACACCCTATTTTTGTTCCTTTAATAATCTGTGTACTGTGGACTGTCCCACTCCCGTCATGTTAGAACACACATTTCTACTACACTATCTACACTGTTTGACGGATTTTGATACTTTAAGGCATTATGTACATTCAGAATGATAATTTTTTCATTCCCAGAGAGCGAACTAAGTTTCAAACGTTTTGCTGAAAAAAAGCAAAACTCGAAAAACTGAACATTTTAAAGTACTTGTTTTGAAATAACACATGCGGTAATTGCATTTTAATGCAGCCCCATTAAGTGGGTCATATTTCTAATTTACATATAATTAGATAGTAGTGTAATGAGTACTTTCTAAACTTATACAAATTTTCTTAGAATTTCGGACGATCCTCGCTATCCTATACAATAATGTTATTATCTGCTTCAGTAAAGATAACGTTTGTATTAATTCAATCTCAAACAATTTGTACGTAACTAACAAAGACAGAGCTATTGCTCCATTTCTTATTAAATGAAATTGATTTACCTAAATTTAAAACAAAAACATGATAATGACGACACAAACGGTTTCTCTGCTGAAACTTGAAACAGGTTGAATTCACGTTAACAAACATTATTTGGTTTGATAAAAAAACTTGCAGGTTACTTAGACAAAGACTTAGATATGAAATCACTGAATTTTTTTCTATTTGTATGTATTAATAGGTCATAATTAGAATTACACGTATATTTTCTTTAAATATTTTATACGAACATAAGAAACTGAAAAGTCAATATATTATACAGATCTTATGGTATATGCCTTTAATCAGTACGCCATTGACTTGTTGCTGGTGGCAAGATGATTTATTACTCTCTGATATCCTGGGACGTACTATACCAAGGAAAATGGAGTCCAAAAATAATTTGGAATTATTCTTGGACACCAAAAAGAAATGTTCCTCAAGTTAAATCATGTAGAAATACATTTGTATGAGTTAATTGTAGATATAGTAATTTTCACGAGTCAGAGCAGTTGCGTCACTAATATTAATACTGTCAGAGGACGCCGATGTTGCCAGATTGTGAAAAATAACAGTTTGACAACTGTCAGCTTTAAGGGTTAGGTTTATTTTATCACAATAATAAATATGTGTCATAGGGAACCCTCCTTAAGATCACTCACACTGTCACTCAGCAGTGGCAGTGTTAACAATTTATTAAAAATTGATTATTATTCTATTTTATATATATTTAGGTAATTCATTATATGCAGAATTAACCATTTTTACGAAATAATGTAATACAAATAACCTATTATTATATTAATAGTGTAAAAGACGGAAAATTAGTTATAGCAAACTATATTTAATTGTTTTTCAGTAAGTAACTAACATTTATTGAATCTTTTTTTTTCTAGACAATTTTATCAAAATAATTATTTCATATGTATATATACAGGGTTTTCCACGGTAGGCGTTCGTTAGAAGTTTATGTGGTTAGAAACAATTTAGAAACCTCTACAAAAGATAAAATGAATCATTACAAATCTATAACCGTGCATCCAAGATGCTTGGTGATCAGACGATACTTTTAATATTCTGTACAAATGACCGAATATCCGAGATTTCTTCACAACATTATTTGGACCGGTGAATCAAAATTCAGTAGAGATGGAATTTTCAATCGCCGAAATAATCACTACTGGGCACAAGATAATCCTCATGTAACAAGAGAACGTAATCACCAGTTCCAATTTAGTTTTAACCAACAGTTGACATTGATGTTTGAAGATCGGTGGATTGGCCCACAAGGACCTTGGAACTGGCCACCGAGATCACCGATTTGACGCACCTGGACTTTTACCTCTGGGGTCGTATAAAAGAATTAGTGTACTCTAGGCCAGTTCAAACTAGAGAGGAATTGCTAAATCGTGTTCACAATGCATTCAATAGTATGTGTCCACACGAAATTCGGCGATCTATTTCGCAAGGAGTATATTATGATAGAGTTATAAAATGCTTAAATCAAATTGGCGGTCATGTGGAACATTTGTAATGATTCATTTTATCTTTTTATCACTTTTCTTCTAGTTATGTTCAAATAATTGTTTTATGTTTTTCATTTGTTATTATGCTCCCAATTTTGTTATCTTCTTGTTTTATTTCATTGTTTTAATAAAATAGAACTTGTGTAGTGTGAATTAAGTTCATTTTATTTTTGAAAAACATTTCAGTTCTGTCAAAAATCACATTAAAGTAGAAAATATTAATTAACAAGAAATTTGTCGATAGTAGGTAAAGGTAATGTTATAGCCAAACGATGTATAACTAAATGCTGCATCTATTCATCCAATAATATACAGGGTGTCACATTTGAATTAACAAAGCTTTTCAACTATGAAAATTGTTTAATAGTTCATCAAATTTTGAACACTATGTATGCAATAAATCAATTGTCAATGAGTATTTCAAAAGTATAGTTCTTATGCTTCTGTCTACTCCAGAAGCACTTTCCATCAGTCAAAATGAGTAAGACAAGCAGTGTTGAAAGTAGGGTTACATCTTTCAAAATTTTGAAAAATCAAGGTATCTAAGAAACAGTTGAAAAAGGTATAGGAATCAAGAATCCAAAAATAAAATAATATACAGGGTGTTCCATTTAAAATAAGGAAGTTAGTAGCGACTTCCGGTATAGCCGGAAGTAACATGACCTTGAAAATATTTTAGAATGAAAGAGAATCTTAAATAACCCTTAAGTCCAAAAATTCAGATTTCTAAATTGTTTCTAACCACATAAACTTCTAACGAACGCCTACCGTGGAAAACTGTATATATATATATATATATATATATATATATATATATATATATATATATATATATATATATATATATATATATATATATATCTGTGTGTGTGGTGTTGTGTGTGTGTGTGTGTGTGTGTGTGTGTGTGTGTGTGTGTGTGTGTGTGTGTGTGTGTGTGTGTGTGTGTGTGTGTGTGTGTGTGTGTGTGTGTGTGTGTGTGTGTGTGTGTGTGTGTGTGTGTGTGTGTGTGTGTGTGTGTGTGTGTGTGTGTGTGTGTGTGTGTGTTGTGTGTGTGTGTGTTGAATCACAACCTTTAAAGATTAAAATAAATCTGATGTCGTGTTAAACCTAAAAGTACTTTAAACATTTAAACGATTTAGGACACATCTTTTAACGTTTAATTTTAGAAATGTTACATATAAAATTAATAACAAAATTTCTTGTAAAATAAAAAGATTTAAAAGCTTACCATAAATTATAATAATATGTTGGAAAATTTAAAATAGTAACATTGTACATTATTTGTCATAGTTGTCAATTCTTAATATTAATTTAATTTTTATTGTTAAATTCCACTGACGATGAATACAACCGTATTCAGTAATATATGGAAAATGATATACTTGTTGTTCGTTTTATTGACACCGTGCCATAGTGAAGAAAGAAAAAGAGGAAAAATTAATTAAATATTCGTCAAATAACTTTATATTCATAACTTATATATATATATATATATATATATATATATATATATATATTATTATGAAAAATATTATCACGGGTCTGACTTATAATAAGTAAAACAAAGACATCACAATCAATTCATGTGCTAAGTGAGATATAATACGCAACAAACTAAAAGCGCTGATGCCATACATGCGTCTTTTGAATAGGTTAGTAGCAATGACACATTTAATTGCTACTGTAAACGAGAATTAAAAATGAGTGTTTTTGCAAGTCCGACACAATACTCATTTATTCCACTGAAGAAAAAAGACAGATTATTAAGTGGCATTATTCAGAAAGCACTCACTGCACAAGAAATAATGGGCAGGTTTGCTTTTTCCTTTGAAAACAGGCCAATTCCATCAGAAAGTACGATTATGCGTACTGTTTGTAAATTTGAAAGACGTGGATGTTTAAATAGTTGCAGAAAATGCAGTAGCATTGATGGTAATGAATGATGGTGAGCATCCTGGTCGTAACTTAAATGAAATTGTAGTGTGTAGTTTAGCAGAAACTAATTTCCCGTGCAATAGTACAAAAATTGCTGAAGAAATGAATATTGAACCAAGAACAGTTCGCAATATATTGAAAAGGAATAGATACCGTTACAATCAGTTGCAAACTACACAAGGAAATTTTTCCAGAAGATCATCAAAAGCGTACGGAATTTTGTGAATATATGATGAATCGGGCTAATGAAAACGAAACATTTATTGAAAATATTTTGTTTACCGACGAGTGTTCTTTTAACTTACATGGCCATCACAATCCGTCTGTCGCTGTTGGTTACTCTCGGGAAAACAAACACATTAGTATTTCTTACCGGTCAAAATACTCCCAAAAAGTTAATGTGTGGGCAGGAATTTTAGGCAATTTCGTAACTGGTCCATTTTTTATCAACGGAAAGTTGAATGTGGACAAATATCTTAGAACTGTTGAGAAACCAGATAGTTCCAGCTGTTCAACGCTTCAATATAAATTCAGTTCAACAGTTTTTGGAAACTACGTTCCCTAACCGTATTATTAGTGGAAACGTACTATTAAATATTCTCCTCGCTCACCTGATATCGCGCCGAACGACTTTTTTGTTTGGGGATACGTATCCCAGCAAATTTATGGGCACATGCATGAACGTGCTAACAATTTGGACGAACTTCATGTCAAAATTACAGACTCTTTAAACAGTATCACCCAAGAAATGTTAGAAAACGCCCGAACTGAATTTTATCACAGATTGGGTTACTGCATTGCGTAAGGTGGTGGTCTTTTCGAAAATCTTATAAAGTACAGTTTTGAAAAAAAATGTAATCTGTTCATTTTTAAAAATAGTTGGTTTTTCACTAACAATTATAATGCTAAAGTTAAACCTTAAGCTTAAGTTATACTATCAATGTAAATGTTAATGCTCTTGTTTGTAGCTCTCGTAAGTTTATTCTTGGTTCTTCCTACGAGTAGTAATTCGCAATTACAATAATCTTCGATGTTTGAGGTATTATCATTTAATGTTTAAGTGTAAAGTATTTACTTAATAGTTTCAAAGAACACGCGACATTTCAACATCATCTTAATTGCTTTGGTTTCGTTAGAAATCTAGAAGCTAGATTGAAGGAGACTTAAATACTTCATATTTTGTGTCGACATGCAAATATGTACAAGTGGCAACAGCGGTAAAGTTATGTCTCTCTCTCACTCACATAATGCTTATTGGGTTTCTTTCTAACTTATTACAAGTCACCGCCGCAATAATGTTTTTCCATACCTGTATATATATATATATATATATATATATATATATATATATATATGTTCTTTTCTTTTCTCTCTTTCTCTTTCTTCACTATGGTATATGTAATTTTGTTTGGAAAATGACAAAATTACATATATACCCCTTCCTTATAACAATAAAAAATGCTGAATATATAAATCACTTAAAAAAAATGTAAACTAAATCCGGTATTTTCAATTAATAACAGATGTATAAATTTAATGTCTAAATTACAATCAAAAATTTCGACAAATAACATAACTAACACTATTTACCAAATTCCTTGTGATTCTTGTGATAAAGTTTACATAGGAACATCTTTACAACCTTTAAAAAATAGATTAACACAACATAAATCTGATGTTCGTGTTAAACCTAAAAGTACTGCTTTGGCTGAACATTCAAACGATTTAGGACACATCTTTCAATATGAGAACATAAAAATTTTAGATGTAGAATCAAATTTTAGAAATGTTACATATAAAAATTAACAACAAAATTTCTTGTAGCAGTAAAAAAGATTTAGAAACCTTACCCACAAATTATAATAATATTTTGGAAAATTTAAAATAGTAACCTTATACATTATTTGTCACAGTTGTCAATTTTTAATATTAATTTTAGTTCTTTTTATTGTTAAATTCCACTGACGATGAATACAGCCGTATTAATACAGTCAAATATTGCAAAATCGTTTACACCAGTAAATTTGTTTAGTTTTTCATCGGAGGTTAATCATTTTCACAAAATATTTCCTCTGCTTACTTTTGGGTTGACTAAAAGGGTTAACATACAATCTACGACTGGAGATGGTCTTTGTACTGAATTTTCGTTGGTAAATTTTTAGAAGGAACAGCCTGAATTTATAGTGTTCTGCGTTTAACTCGTTATAAAAAAATAGAAATTTAATCCTATACGCAAATTTGTTATTCATTAATTGAATTAGCACAATTATAACTTATATCTTAATTGCCTTACCTTTTTGAAGAAAATCACATTTAGAGAAATGGAGAGAACATACTCTCAAGAAACTGATACTTTGTTCCCAATTTTAGTTTCATAATACACGGCAGTCTTTTATCAACAAGTTCTTTGTTACCCAACTTTGTCTCGACAAAAACCTTAAACTTATCAGCTTTTGGAGAAAGAAATGCTTGCAACACCGGATAGAATTGCCAACCTAAATCACTTCTACCTGCATCCTCTGGTGGGCAATAAACGGGTTCTAAAGGTAGTAATGAAACAAAGTTAGTTATGAGTTTATGACGCATCAGATGAATTTAACACACAAAAATTAAAATTTTGACCAGTGTAATTTAAACTTTTTTTGCGGTTCCACAGCTGTATTTCAGTACTGCTAGAATTTTGTGTCATTTGGCGTACAGTTATCCTATAAAAATATATTAATATATATCGACTCTCCCAACGAAAACTATAGTAACTCATAAAAATGTGTTTTCAGCTTACGATCGTCAAAAAATTGGAATAGATGTAAAATTTCCATAGAAAAGTATCGTAGCTCTTAATCCATTGTAGACAACCCATAATGAAACATTGACATATACAGGGTGTCCGGTGAGGAACTGTACAAACTGAAATGGTATGTTCCTTGGGTCAATTTAAGTAAAAAAAGTCCCATAAACATAGGTCTGATTCGCACCAGATACAAGCGTTTAATGTTTATAAATGATCACATATTTTTTCAAAAGTAATTATTATTAGTCAACTGGAAAAACAAAATCGAAACAATCTGTCATTTATTCGTTTGTGTTCCAATAATGACAAAGTGGATTGTAGTAAATTAAGTGTAATTTAAATTTAAAATGCATTTTCAATTTTCTAACGAAGAGTATGCTGACATCATTTACATTTATGGATTTTGTGATGGAAATACGAAAGCTGCCGTTAGGGAATATGAACGAAGATTTCCCAACAGGAGAATTCCAAATCACCAAACCTTTTCTTCTGTGTTTCAACACGTTCGAACTCATGGTTCATTTCCATCAGTTTCAATAAGGTCTGATCGTCCTGTGGAGTTAAATGTGAATGAGCAAGAAAACATTCTACAGATGGTTGATCGGAGTCCAGGGTTGAGTGTTAGAAGAATTTCTTCTCGAACGGGAGTCCCTCGTATGTCAGTATGGCAAACATTACATGATGGGCTTTTGTATCCCTATCATACATAAAACGTTCAACACCTTGAACCTGGAGATTTTGCTTTACGGTTGAATTTCTGCCAGTGGATACAAGAAAATCCACAACTAGTTCCATTCATTTTATTTAGTGACGAGGCGCAATTTACTAGAGATGGAGTGAACAATGCACGCAATTCTCATTTGTGGTCAGATGAAAATCCACATGGTACAAGAGAAGCTAACTTTCAGCGCAGATTTTCTGTTAATGTATGGTGTGGTATGATTGGCGATCAACTTATTGGACCCTTCTTGTTTGAGGAACGTCTTACAGGAGAAGCATATGCTAACTTTTTGCGGAATGAATTGCTACCGCTTTTGGAAGAAGTACCTTTACTAACAAGACAACAAATGTTTCTTCAACAAGATGGGGCTCTTCCCCATTTTAGTCGACAGGTTACAGAATATCTAAATGTTGCTTACCCTAATAGGTGGATTGGGCGTGGAGGTCAGCATGCTTGGCCACCGAGATCGCCCGATCTCACACCTCTGGATTATTATTTGTGGGGTCATTTGAAAAGTTTAGTATACGAGGTGAAAGTTAATACCAGAGATGCACTAATCAGCGTATTCGGGATGCGTGTCAACAAATACGGAACAACCACAGGTATTCGAGCGGCTACTCTGTCCATTTTACATCGCAGCCGTCTTTGTATTAATGCCGAAGGACGTCATTTTGAACATTTGAAGTGATTTTTTTATGTTTCTTTGTTTAAAATGTGTTTAGTAGTTCCATTTTCTGTTTTCAATAAAAATTAATTTTCAATAATGTGTGATCATTTATAAATTTTAAACGCTTGTATCTGGGTAACTATTGCGAATCAGACCTATGTTTATGGGACTTTTTTTACTTAAATTGACCCAAGGAACATACCATTTCAGTTTGTACAGTTCCTCACCGGACACCCTGTATAGTAAGTCTAAAACCGAATTTATTTTCAACGAAGAATATCGCAACTCAAGTTACTGTATATTTATAATCACTGTTTCCAACGAGAAATATCGTATGGTGAGTTACTATAGTCTTCGTGGTTAACAAAGGTGGAGGGATTAATTTAGTAGTTAAAGTTACGATATTGTTAGGGAATTGTTAGCTGTTGTAATAATAATGATAACAGGCAGAACAAAGTACATTATGCAACTTGTTGCTATTGATAAAGGTGGAATCGAAAATGAAAGCCAAAATAAAGCTGTAGGTAAGTAGTTGCACTCAGTTTTGTTGTATTTTACTAGAAAATTACTTTCTTAGCTAAAAATGTAAATAAGTACAGCAATTTAAAATTAAAAAATCTTTCCTGTAACTTAAAATCGTTTTCATAAAATCGTGTTATAACAGTGATTTTTCGACTGTTATTTTAGTAAGAATATTGATTTAATAGTAATTTATGTAATAAGGATCATAAAGACGATCATTATGCTACAAGTCGTGAATGTTATCACGACGTGTGCCATAATGATTGTTTATGATCCGTATTACATACAAAATTTTTTCTGACGGCATTTATATTAATACATTTTCGAAAAATTAAAAACTGCATTTTTGACATGTCACAATGACAACTATTTTTAAAGCGGTAAGTATACGTGTAGTTTAAAATATTAGTAGGTTAGTGAGCTGTGCTTTGCCATTTCTTTGACAACGTCAGGTTGTAACAGCAATAGTTTTTTATCTCCTGTCAAACACAATTGTCACGTAGAATTGAATATAATTTAAATAATAATGAGTGATTCTGAAACTGGTAATTTACCTTCTGATTTGGAAGAAATGACGCGAAATATCGTGGACTCCCTTTTGCCGGAAAAATCACGGAGTGTATATGAAATGGCGTTTAATCGGTACGAAGAATGCTGTTCTACTCAGAAAATCAAGAATATCACTCATTAAAAAGTGTTGTTGGCTTACTTTGAATGCTTTTCTAAGGAAAGAAAACCATCTTCTCTCTGGTCGTATTATTCGATGATAAGAAGTATTTTATTAACAAGAAATAACGTCGATATTAGTAAGTACCTACAGCTGGTTGCATTACTAAAACGTAAATCAGAAGGTTACAGGGCTAAAAAATCCAGAATTTTTACTAAACAAGATGTCACAAAGTTTTTAACGGAAGCATCAGATGATACATATTTATTTAAAAAAGTAGCTATGATAATTGGACTAAGTGGAGCATGCAGAAGAGAGGAACTGACAAACATGCTTGTTGAAAATGTGATAGATGAAGGATCCGTTTTTAGAATTACTTTACCGAATACAAAAATAAAGGTAATGCGAGAAATTTTTGTAACATCGGGGAATATCCCAGGATTGAATATGGTGGAACTTGTCAGACAATATGGGAAAATACGACCTTGCAACACAAACCATCGACGTTTTTGTCACTTATAAAAATAAGAAATGCACGAAACAACCCGTTGAATTCACACCTTTGGTAAAATGCCAAAAGTTATTGCCACTTTGTGAATTTACCTCACCCTGAAAAATATACCGGACATTGTTTTCGGCGATCGTCTGCTTCATTTTTGGCCGATTCTGAACTGATCTGTGACCGTGAAACGCCATGGCGGATGGAAAAGCAATACTGTTGCTGAAGGTTATATTGAAAATTCGAAAGAGCAAAAGAAAAAATATCAGAAGCAACATTTGGTGCCAACAACAAAACATGATTACAAGTTTACCAAAAAGCATCAACTACTGATGTAAAAACTATAGAATCCATTGGAATTAATATTGCAAATTGTAGTAATTGCTCTTTTACCATTTATAATAAATAGTTTTGTACATAGTTATGCATTTTGAATAATCTTTTGATCTCACCATCACATGTTTTTCATATAGAATTTCATTATGGTACTTAGTCCCATAATGAATTCATTATGGAACTAATACCATAATGAGCTTCCTTATGTCATCAAAATTGAGTGACATAACGTTGTCATTATGACATGCCATCAGATAAACAAATTAATAGGTTAAATTAATACATTGCCTAATAGAAAGAAATTACATGTGCTTGTAAATTGGCAGCATGTAAAGGTCTATTTAAAATGCATGGGTAATAATTGTATCTACATGTGTGCAACTTTACACATTGTTTAGAGGATCAATTCTTTTGTTGGAAAATGGATAAAATTAATTCTTTTATGAGATAGGGATTTTACAAAATATTTCGTTCGATACATGTTGTGAACTGTTTAGGCACTTACGTTCGGTAACATTCATATGCTTCCCTAAAACACTACGATTTTTCGCAACTTATATCTAAAATAGCTATTTCATTTCAGATGATATTGTGATAAGGGGCAAGACACTAATAAGTAGTAGTAACAGCAATGTCGAGAAAGCGTGTATTAATGGAGGTGAATCAAACTCAACTACACATAACGTCTCAAGTAGAGGAACTGACGAGCTCCAATTTTTGACAATGGGTGCTGCCTAAATTTTAATACATGTATCTCACTAACTGAAGCAATTATAAATCTTCAGCCTACAGATAAACCACAGAATATTAAGAATCCTTGTTCTGCAACCCAGTCTTATTTTGAGGGAGACAAATCTGATTTTGTGGATTCCGATTCGGATGCAGAATATAGGCCTTCTTACGTAGAAGATGATTCTACTTCTTCATGTATTGATGTAAATAGTAACGATGCAGCTGCAGCTCCATTAAAAGTTAAGAAGCGTAAATTAATGACACCTAAAGCTAACCCAGGTAGAAAGCGTTCTAAAAACATGAATGAGTGGATAGATTTCAAAGCTAAGAAAAACTTGAATCGAGGTATTGAACATTAAAATTGGGCAGTCAAAATATCGAAAGGTATTCGACCAGCATGCAAAACGTCTTGTAGACAGAAGTGCCCAGAACGCTTTACTGAAGATCAGAGAAAGTCTATTTTCACTCAATTCTGGGATTTGGGTGACCATACAAGACAATGGGACTTTATCTCAAGATGTGTTGCAAAAAACCAAGTGGTTGTTGGCTCAGAAAATAATTTGAAAAGGAAACCTTCGAGGCAGTATTATTTTAGGATAGAAAAGGAGGAAAAGGCGGTGTGCAAAACAATGTTCCTGAGTACATTGGTAATATCTGAAATGTATGTCATAACTACTTTAAAGAAGCTCAGTAATGGAAATGTAACCGTCACTTCGGATCAACGAGGAAAGCATGATAATAGAGCTAATAAACTTAATCCTAAGGTAAAGGACATCGTAAGGGAGCATATCAGTTGTTTTCCTTTAGTTCCATCACACTACATTCGGAAAATCTCCAAGCGAATGTAATTAGAAAAAGGTCTGAGTATCCGGAAAATGTTCACGTTGTACCAGAAATGGGTGGAAGAGAAAGAAATAAAAATTAAAGTAACTGAACGACAATACCGAGACATTTTTAATACAGAATGTAACATTAGTTTTCATAAACCCAAGAAAGACCAGTGCGAAATATGCAATGCCTGTGAATTAGCTGATGACCAACTAAAATCAAAATCGCAATTAAATTATGAAAATCATCAGAAAAATAAGAATGCAGCTTGCTACATGTCTAACCAGCATGTAAACATTTTTTGAAAGTGCACTCGACTAAACTCTTGCGTACGGTCGTTTGACCGCAGAGCACTTGGATGCGTGGGGTTTTGGAGGGTTGCTACAAGGTTGTTGACGTGGTTAGATAGCCACTAAAGGATAGGCGCCATAGGTTTTAGTCAGGAAAGGGAGAAAAGGAAAGAAAAAGGAAAAGAGGAGTAGATAAGGGCAGGCCCTGTAAAACCTGAAACAGGTAGTGATCCAAAAAAAAAAGGAGAACAATTTATAAGAGAGACAAACTTTTACCCGAACAACCAAACAGTAACCGTTTATTTAATTTAATTTAAACTCACATTATTACTTGTCGAATAAATATCGAACGTAAACAATAATGATACTATGCTAGTTTTCCCCAAAGTATTCATAACAATCTTAACTAACAAAATAATTATAATTCAGCCCTGACGATGGCAAGTGGTGAGCCGTCGCAGATGCCCACAAAGAATAAAAAACTAAATGTATTTAGTTCGTTAATCGAACCCTAAACGTAAAAGAAAAGTTTCGTTAATTGTGCCGCTCCCGACGGTTGTAAGTACTTACAAATCGCAGCCGAAAGGGCGAAAGTAACCCATAAAGTGCGATCTAAAATAGATCCACAATGAAAATAGTAGTGCTTAATTTTTGAAACGGCTTGCCTACGTTTCACAAAATAGAATTTAAATCCCCAATGATTTTGATTTCGGTTTCTTGAATTTTATTGAAAACCCTTAAGAAATGGTATTAAATAGAAATATCGGATAGTCTGTTCAGTGCAAGGCATAGAATTGCAGCAAGACATTCAATAGTACAGAATTTTATTACAGCAAAACCTGCTCTGAACAAAATTATCCGTAATGACTATTAATTTATATTAATGAAAGACAAAGTACAGAAAAGTTACAGAAATTCTAAATTTGAATATAAATATATATATACAGTTTCAAACAATGACTGTAATTCATACGACCTCGATATCTGTTCCACCCTGTATATAATGTATTTTAAAAACAGGAGCTTCAACGCGCAACTACCGTGTGAAGGTAGTGAACTAAGTAGGTCAACGTCCCAGTGAATAATAGGTGTGGTTTTTTTCTTCTTTTTGTATGCAGAAAGAAATTACAAATTGAACAAATCAAACTCTAAATTATTCAACCACTTTAGCCTCCAGTAAAAGCATGTTATTATAAATGATAAATTTTTGTTACACGTAAGTAAATAAGGTTAAACACTGAATGTAACCTAACTCTGTTGTACTGATTTTAGCAATACACTGTTCATTACACAAATCCTGTGTATATTGAATAATAAAGAATTCTGACCTTTGATGAAGAATTACCAAACTGTAAATGCCCTTCGTGTTTCGAAGGTGGTAGTTACTTTGTGGAACCAAGACAGCTAATCAGTAGCTAAGAGCCAGCATTCCAGTAGGAATAGGTACGGAGGTGATCGGTAGTGGATTCCAAATTGCTAGTTATGTATATAAATAAAGAATAGCTGTTTATTTCGCCGGTATCAAGGCGCTGAAAGTGATACAAGTACGTTACTAATTACCTTATACAAGCATACCTCTTTTAGATGTTTAGATCCGATAGCGATGATTTCGTTTCAACAGACCTATGTTATAAATTTAATTAATCGTGCGAAAGTGCCTAAATGAAAGAATCGATTTACTAAAAGTTGTCGAACATGTGTTAAACTTACCGAGGATATGAACATTGAAATTTCAATAAGATCCGCTTGTAAAGCGTCAGTAAGGTTTTATACCAAAAACCATTACCTTATATGAAAATTTTCCAAAGAAACGATGCTTAAACATCTTATAAACGGAAGGAAAAATTTTTCTTGAAGATCAATCTCCCATCGGAAAATGGCGTCTTAAGTAAAAGAAAGATCAGGAACAACGCCCTAACAAAAGCAATATTGCAAACCTGTCAAAACTATTCAAACTAGATAAGAATGTTAAAACCAAATTTTGATAAATAAATTTTACAGATATCCCATTGTTGTCTTTTAAAAACAAGATTCCTTTTCAAACTTTATTAAATGACTCTAGATCTTCGAGATGGCGCAACTTGTTTAAATACCAAATTTATATCTATAAAGGAATAAAAAGATGTGTACGTTAAATAAATTAGTTTAACTGTAGAGGTGCGAAAAATAATTTTTGAGGTACGAAATTAAAAACATTCCACCAAGGAATACGGAAATATTTATTTAGATGTAACTAATTAGTTCATTCATTAAAATAAAGTAACGGAAGTTACCGAAAATACACGTTATTCGCGATAAACACGTAACAAGCTCAAGACCTCAAAAATTCTGATAAATAATTGGGTCTTAATGACAAAACATCTTTAGTAGCCTGTTTTGACCTCCAAAAGGTTCTTATAACTCCAATGTCAGAAGTAAGTGTATTATTTTATAAAAGCAAATACGCTACTTACAATTTCACTATCTATGATATAGGAAACCATAGTGGTTTCTGATATACGTGGCATGAACAGATATCTGGAAGAGGTCCACATGAAGTTGCGAGTTGTATAGTGGATTTCATGAAGTTGCATGCAAATAAAGGAGTTAAAACGTTCATTTATTTATTCGGATAACTGCGGGGGGGGGGGGGCTGAATAGGAACATCTTCCTTTTTTCAATGTTCAATTGTATAGCGACTTCTCTGAAAGTTGACATTATCCACCGCTTTTTAGAGAAGGGGCACACCCAGAATGAGGGTGATAGTATGCACACAGTTATAGAAAACGCAAAAAAAGCGCCAATCTGCCATCTACACACCCGATCAATGGGTGGCTCTGATAAGGATGGCGAAAACAACAGGAAAACCGTACGTCGTAAAGGAAATTGGCCAAGAAAATTTCTATAACATTAACGAGAAAGTAACAATCAGTAAAATCAGAGAGATAAATTTCAGTTCTGCAACTTCAAGTACAGTTTTTTTCAGTTATTCGTATGGAGGAGAAATTAAATCTTTAAATTTGAGGAAAGTAGCGCGAGGTGGACCACGGCCAATTCTCAACATAGAAGACCTGCCACAGCTCTCTTTTGTAACTGTGGTTTCCTATTAGTGGAGTTTATCGGCCTATTTCTACAGTTTATGCTTTTTGAGCGCGACGTTTCGGAAGCGGACTCTGCTTCCGTCATCAGGCTTAGTCCTGAGAAGGACTGTTTTCGCACTTGAGTCGAATTCATATGTTATATATAATTTTTCCCCAAGCACTTGACTACTCTCAGATTCGAACTTGGTACACTTACTAGTCTGACACCTTTACCGCTGAGCCACTGAGTAATTCAATACATATTTTTTGAACTTATATATATATAACTTTTTCGTGGTTGCGCAGAAGTTTATTGCGCATGTTGCGCAGTAACTTCTTTCGCAGGTGTATTGCGCTTAAGCTCTTCGCGCATTATTGGAATCCATATGGGTTTCATTTCTACACTAGCTTGACTTATTGGATTTTCTGCTAGTGCGATGTATGTGGCTTCTTTGAGTTTCCGGCGAGTTGTGTTCTCGTCCTTTGCCAGTATCTGTATATTATCCCATTGGATGCGGTGGTCTTCGTTCCAGACAGGTTCGGCGATTCTTGATCTTTCTGTTTCGCCTTTACGGATGTTGTTCTTGTGTTCTTGAGTTCTCACTTTGAGTGGTCTACTGCTAAGGCTTGATCTATGCGATAACACCGAGGTATATTCCGAAAGTAGATTTAATAACGGCAGTCGAAGAAACAGCTAGGAAATTAGATCCTGAAGAAGCCGAAGAATACAGAAGTAAGGTTAGATCACTCCTAGATTCATCTAGGCGAACTAAACCTAACCTCTCTAACCTAGAAAGGAGAGCGGTCATTTCCTTAAGAATACCCCAACGATCAAAATTCTCCCGGCATACAAACGAAACGCGACTGTGGTAATGGATATGGACACTTACAACAGTAAGATACACGAACTAGTAGACGGGGGCGAGTACAAACAAATACCAAAACACCCCACCCATCAATCGAAAGACGGATAAACCTGACGCTGGCAAAACAAAGGGCGAGTTCTCCGATTACCAGAGACCTAGACTTACCACACTACAGCAAACCTCCGCATCTGTACGGCCTACCAAAGATTCACAAGGAAGGAATTCCTCTGACACCAATTGTGAGCTCGAGAAATTCACCCATTAGCACACTATCTGATAGGTATCATCACACCCTTATCGGGAAAAACCGAGTCTATGGTCAAGAATACGCAGCACTTCGTGGAAACCATCAGAAACTTCCAACCAACCACGACGAATACTGGTAAGCTTCGACATTGTGAGTCTATTCACAAATGTGCCTACCGATAAGGCACTAACTATCATAAGGGACAAGCTGGAAAAGGATGAAACGTTAGACGAACGCACGCAACTCTCGTTAAACACAATAATGGAACTTCTGACAATATGCATTAGAACAACATACTTCCAACTACAAGACAAATTCTACCATGAGCTTGGGATGGCGATGGGTTCCCCACTATCACCCATAGTGAGCATATATATATATATATATATATATATATATATATATATATATATATATATATATATATATATATATATATATGGAAGACTTTGAAGACCAAGCGATATCCGAATTCACAGAAAACCAAGGATGTGGCTTAGATACGTGGACGATACCTTCGTAGTTTGGCAACACGGCAAGCATAGGCTGGATGAATTCCTAGATCATCTAAATAACCGCCCACCCTCCATAAAATCCAGAATGAAATTGTAGTCAGAACAAAACTGCCATTCCTAGATGTACTTGTACACAGGAATGACAACACTTTCACGAAAGTGTATACAGGAAACCTACTCACACGGGAGGTACCTACACTACAACTCCAATCACCACAAAACGTGAAGTTAGGCGTGGCAAAATGCTTGTACGATAGAGCAAAAACAATGTGCTCAAAACAAGAAGACCTGAACAAAGAAAAGGAAATATCGCTAGAACACTCAAAGAAAACGGCTACCCCGATCTAACACCTAACCTAAACAGGGAAAGGGTAACCGAAAAGAAGAACCTAAATACGCTCAGGGAATACTAACCAAAACCAAACCATACAATGAAGATCAGAATTCCAAGAATTGTGTATACAACCTACCATGCGTATGCAGCAGAGCATACATAGGAGAGAGCAGTAGACCACTCAAAGTCAGAACACAAGAACAACGTCCGTAAGGGCGAAACAGAAAGATTAAGAATCGCCGAACATGTCTGGAACGAAGACCACCGCATCCAATGGGATAACATACAGATTGTGGCAAAGGACGAGAACACAACTCGCCGGAAACTCAAAGAAGCAACATACATCGCAGTAGCAGAAAATTCAATAAGCCAAGCTAGTGTAGAAATGAAACCCATATTTTTTTTTTTTTTGTAAATTTAGTCAGCAATCAGAATACAATAATTCTATAAGCTAATCTTATGAATGTTGAGAGATGGCATAATGAGGTTTCGTTCAGCGGCGACACCTCAGATTCTTACAGCAAGTCGATTTGCCGTTTTTCTTGAGTCGTTTGTTGTCTCTTCTTTGTAGTAGGGTTCTGTGAGTGTATTGTTGTGGAATTCGAGCCGAGCATGATGGGTAGAGCTTTTCTGGGAATGACTTCGTTCACATATTTGATTTGGAGGTCTTATGTATCGTGTTATTGAAACGAACGATGGGGCATCTAGTATTGATATCAACAGTTTGGACTGGCATCTTTGGATTATGGAAACATTGGTGTTGCTGGCGCATTCCCATAGTTCTATACCATAAGTCCATATTGGTATGATTATGGTTTTATATATCAGGATTTTGATTTCTATAGTTAGCTTCGATTTTCTACCTAGTAGCCAATTTAATTGTTTGGTGGTTAGTTCTATTTGCTTCCGTTTCTTTAGTAAATGGGGTTTCCAAGTTAGTTTGGTGTCCCTGGTCATTCCTAAATATTTTACTTCGACTTGTTTGGGTATTATAACGTTGTTAAGATATACATCAGAATTGTTTTCGTAAAGTGAATGTGATATGGCTCGATTTGGATTCATTTATTTTATCCTCCATTTGTTGACCCAGTTTTGTAGTACGTTGAGGTGACCTTGTAGGTCCAGTACTACTTGTAGAGGATCAGTATTTACTGATAAAATGGCGGTGTCATCAGCAAATGTGCCGATTGTTGTGTTCCTGACGTGAAGAGAATATAGAGCACTGGACCCAGGACACTGTCCTGCGGCACCCTGCTTTGATTGGATGCAATTTTGATCTTTCATTTCCCAGTTTGACTTGAAACTGTCGGTTGCTAAGATAGGATTGAAGAAGGGTAAAGTAAGAAGGAAGGATTTGCTTGATTTTAGAAAGTTAGAGAGTATGCCAGGCTCGGTCGAAAACCTGGGCTACGTCAAGGAATATCGCTGAGCTGTAGCATCCGTCCTCAAAGGCGTTTTGAATGAGGTCAATTAATCGATGGATCTGTTGTACTGCAGAATGTCCTGGCCGAAAACCAAATTTATGGTGTGGTGTCAAGTCTGCTGGCAAGTCGATTTTGATTCTTTGTAACAGAAGCTTTTCGAATATTTTAGAAATAACCGGAAAGACTTATTGGACGGTAAGGAATTAGCGTCTGATTTAGAAGTTATTTCCGCTTCTGCGAACCACGAAAAAGCTTTAATCCGTCCTCAAAGCTTATGATATGAGTCATATATATATCGATGGATCTGTTGTATGCAGATATGTCCTATATACCAAATTTATGGTTGTCAAGTCTGCTGGCAAGTCGATTTTGATCTTTTAACAATGAATACTTTGAATATCTTAGAAATAACAGATAGACTATATATACAGGATGATTAGCGTCTAAGGTTATTTCCTTATTTTAGGATTGCTGAGGCGAAATTTCGAATAGTATCATATGATATGTATATCCTCATAACATATGTTTCATTACAGGCTGTTGAAGTTATTGTGTTTTTCGGTTTTTCCAAATTTTTCGAAAACCCTTCTAGATATTACATTGAAATTTTACATATTGTATAAGGGCATGAAGGCCCTTATTTCAACTGAAAAGTTCATTTTTAATTTAACCAGTGGCGTAGATACAGCTAGGTCATGACATAAATTCCACAAAAAAATGTGTTACGCCACTGTTTTATATGACGCGTTTACACGATATTCATCAGAAATCAATTCCGAACAAAAAAGGTCTCCATACATTTTCACGTAAAACTCACCGTTTAGGAAAAAATAATTAAAAAGTGTCGTGTCGTTATAACGTGCAGTTTATTTACAAGATAAAGATATGTCACAAAAACACAAGTGAGCTCTGTCCGTTGATAAGCAAAGATCGCTATGTATTTCGTTAATAATCCTGTCATGTCAGTCTTATTCTTGACAGGCAATAACTAGTTTAAAAATTTGTTCTTTTTGTTGTTTTCCAAGTGTTTTGTCTTCATAAAAGTAAGAGAAATGGTCAATTATGCTATTTCGGAGATGACCGACATGCATTTCGTCTGTGGTCTGGCTGACGGTAATGCTAAACAAGCCAGGCGTCTTTACCAAGAAAGATTTCCCAACCGTGCTGTTCCCGATAGTTCACAAACATCCATCTGCGACTGTCTCAATATGGCAGTTTACAAAATAGAAACCGAGAGGGACGACCTCGTACAGTGAGGACGCCGGAAGTAGAGGAGGCTGTTCTCAATGAAATTGAACAGAATCCAGGATCTAGTACACGCAAAATTGGGAGTGCGTTAAATATTTTCCACAAAACTATATGAGAAATTTTGAGAGAATATTTGCTGTATCCGTATCATCTGCAAAGAGTGCAAGCTCTCCTTCCACGAGATTTTCCTTCACGCAGCAATTTTTCCATGTGGTTTCTCCAGAAGGTTGCAGAAAATCCTCATTTCGACAGGCAAGTTATCTTCACGGATGAAGCAAATTTCTCCAGAGAAGCAATCAGAAATTTTCGTAATGCTCATTTATGGAGCGAAGAGAACCCTCATGCTATAGTAGAAACAAAATTTCAGCAGCAATTTTCAGTCAACGTGTGGGTTGGTATTATTGGAGATTTTTTAGTTGGACCATTCTTTCTTCCAAGGCGCCTTGACGGTAATACCTATCGTGCGTTTCTTCAAAATAATTTGCCTGAATTGCTAGAAAATGTCCCTCTTCTAGTACGTCAGCACATGTGGTTCATGCACGACGGTGCCCCGGCCCACTTCAGCATTTTAATGCGTGAATATTTGAATTCAGTTTACCCAAATCGATGCATAGGTCATGAGGGGCCTCAGTTCTGGCCACCGAGATCGCCTGATCTGAACAGCTTAGACTTTTATTTCTGGGGGCATTTTAAAACTCTAGTTTATAATACACCAGTTCAGACGTTGGAAGACTTACGCAATAGAATAATTGAGGGCTGTGCAACCATACAGAACACTCCGGGAATTTTTGAAAGAGTGCGTCGTTCAATGAGGAGAAGAGCAGAAGCCTGTATAGAAGCGGATGGTGGACATTTTCAGCATTTTTTATGAATGACTGCACAAAAGTTTTTCCCTTTATTGTTCACTTTCTGTAAATAGTTTCTATGTTAGGAATAAATCACGTTATAACGACACGACAATTTTTAATTATTTTTTCCTAAACGGTGAGTTTTACGTGAAAATATATGGAGACCTTTTTTGTTCGGAATTGATTTTTGATGGATATCGTGTAAACGCGTTATATAAAACAGTGGCGTAACACATTTTTTTTGTGGAATTTACGTCATGACCTAGCTGTATCTACGCCACTGGTTAAATTAAAAATGAACTTTACAGTTGAAATAAGGGCTTTCATGCCCTTATACAATATGTAAAATTTCAATGTAATATCTAGAAGGGTTTTCGATAACGAAGCTTCTGAGGACATACATTCATATGAACTTTCCGGCTCGAAATCGCCTCCGGAATCACCCCTTAAAATAAGTACATACACTTAAGTAACACCCTGTATATATAAGTTCTAAAAAATACATATTGGATTACTCAGTGGCTCAGCGGTAAAGGTGTCAGACTAGTAAGTGAAAGGTACCAAGTTCGAATCTGAGAGTAGTCAAGTGCTTGGGGAAAAATTATATATAACGTATGAATTCGACTCAAGTGCGAAAACAGTCCTTCTCAGGACTAAGCCTGGTGACGGAAGCTGAGTCCGCTTCCGAAACGTCGCGCTCAAAAAGCATAAACTGTGGAGATAGGCCGATAAACTCCACTAAGAGTAATGATATCGCTTCTATATATCATAGATTTTACGAATCCCTCTCTGCAAAGAGTTGTGAAAGGAAACCATTCTGAAAAACAATCTAAAACTTGCAAAAAATCAAAATTAACGATGAGGAAGATTTTCCAGGCGAAAATGATGACATTTTCTATTAAATCAATTGGTATACCTACTACAATTTCACAAATTCATTTTGAATAGTATTTTTTATTTGCTAAACAAATTTCAATGAAGACACGTAACCACGGCCTAAAGTACAACAACAGTGTGTAAAATTTACTTCAAATAACAGTTTTTAGAAATATTAAACAATTCTTCGATTATTAATTAGCATTCAAACATTCATTGTTGGAAGGTCGTCTGCTGTTTCACACAGATATTTAAATTCATTATGGTGTATTTTAATACGTATCCATCCACCTTTTGCGTTTTGTTATCTCATTTATTGTTTATTGGAAAAGCGCTTCATTTACAAACTTGATCTTGGTCGTTTTGTAACCTATTTTAATCACACTATTCGCTTTTTGTAATTTAATTTCATTTAAGGTTTATTACAGTCTATATATTTTAATTGATCTAAAGGTTGCTGTAAAAACGTAGCTCGCAATTACACGAGTCATTAGCACCTTTACTTAATTGCTCAACTTTTTACTTTAATTTCAGTATTACCATTTTAAAATTACGAGCCGCCACTGTGTATTGGCAAAGTCTCAAATCGAACTAGGCCTTCTTAAATCTTACAATCATACAGAATGATTGGTGCTTCTAAAGCAATTAAGCTAAGAAAAAATTGTCAAATCATCTCTATAACGCGATCATTTACGAAAGCGGACCTTAGTCGATAACGGCGATGTACTTAATAGAAAACAATTAATTGATATAATAAATTCACCATAAATATGTAACACAAAATAAAGTACTGTTATCGGGTTTGTATTCACAAAGTTATAAATATTAAATAAACCCGCCTTCCTGCCACTTGTGGAGTATCTATCGCATCTATATATTTATTTCGGCCTTTCAAAAGATTTAGCAAAAAAATTTCATCATCAGCTGCGTTAGTTTTAGTTATTCATTGGGGTAGAACACGCGCAAGCCAAATGTCGTAGTTATTATGGGGTAGGTTAGGTAAGGGTGGTTTGCTGAACGTTAGAATAGAGGGTGTAAAGTAACGTCTGTCTGATGGCTTATACGTCGCTCGCCCTACATAGTTATGCTTATCGGAGGGGGTGAAGTGCATGCCTTGATTAGGAACTACACGCGTTCATAATTAAGATACGAGAGGATTACACGAACGTGACTGTTTCCTTTAATTTATATGTAAAGAAAAAGAAAAATCGAAATTTTGATTAGTAAAAAAAAAACGATGGCGTGTTGTGAACGGAAAATAAATTGGCCTTAAAAAGTTAAGCAGATAAGGCGTTGACAATTTAGTTTCACTGATAACGCTTATGTTTAATTTATGAAACTTTCACAACAAAAAAACTATTGCTGCCAAGCAGTTAGTTCAACTTTATTGATAGATACTAGAATTTTAAGTAAACATGGGTGGAATGGGTGGAAAAAAGCGTTTAAAAAGTGAGCAGGTGATGTGAATCTTGCCAGAATTTTAAACGCATATTTTAACGTAGTAGGCGCATGGAACATCGATACAACCAGTTATTATATACCGTTTTGGAATTTAATAACGTCTGAATAAATAAACACAATCGGTTTAATATACCTACTGCAGATGCAGCTTCTTCACAATCACTATTATTATGAGCCATTGTTTTCTGATACACTTTTAGCTTCTTCAAAATAATGAGAACTTTAATTTTCCAGCAAAGTTCAACATGTGCCTAAATAATATTCCGGTAAAGGAAGGGCAAAAGTCATCATTCAGACCCATTTCCGTTTGCTTTAAAATGGTCACAATTTCATTTCCTGTCTGTGCTGCGTTTTGAATCTTTCAAAATCATAAAGATCATTGCATAAATCAGTTAAATATATATCAAATATTCTCATTTCCTGTATCGATTGGATTCATTTTAACTAAATTATGTTTTTATGCTCTGCAAATGTGCATCATTAATATTTCCTTTTCGGTAGCCAATTATAACAGTTCGTTACTTAATATTACTATAACACAGACTTTAACGTACAGTTTGAGAGTTGTTTTTTTTTTGTTTTATAACTCCGTTAAAAAATACAAAATAACGAGAATAATGACACAAAAGGATAAAACTTTTCTTACAAAACATGTTACAAGTTTATCATTAAACAAACTGTTTAACTTATTCACTTAATATGATTTATTATTATGCTATTAGAATTGATATGGGCAACACAACAAGGAAGAAATGTTAAATTATTAATTAGTAGAGGAGAACGGAGGAATCACATGAAGTTAAGAACGAGAACAACCATTTATAACTTTAGTCAATATTAAAGTGTTTTGAAATTCTTGAATTTTAGTTGACAACCATTGATTCTGAAGGATCTTAGTATTTTTATAAAATTAATTAAAATTAACACGTTAAGCGCCATGGTGGACAGAAAGCACCGCTACTGAACTTTACAACTGATCCTCGGCAGTCCGTAGGGACCGTTTTACTTAAAATTATATTTTTGTGCCCAAGGCCAGCGGGCCGCTTAAGTAACGAAGTTTACCAACTAAAAAGGCTACGTCTGTCACAATAAACTAAACATACAAATCATTCAAAATACTCAGCGATGCATTTGTGCAGAAGGTTTTTTGCAAGGTTTTAAAATAGAATTTTTATCATCCAACCTAGACATGCATATGTAGGTATAGAAGGTTATCCAATCGACTTTTTTTCACTATCGCTAAATCGACTTATTAGCTCATTTTATAACTTTTGGCCAAGTATCGTCAAGATCGGCCATAATGTCTGGATGTCTGTATCTGTGCCTGTGCCTATGTCTGTGTCTGTGTTTGTGTCTGTGTCTGTGTCTGTGTCTGTGTCTGTGTCTGTGTCTGTGTCTGTGTCTGTGTCTGTCTGTGTCTGTGTCTGTGTCTGTGTCTGTGTCTGTGTCTGTGTCTGTGTCTGTGTGTCTGTGTCTGTGTCTGTGTCTGTGTCTGTGTCTGTGTCTTGTGTCTGTGTGTGCTGTGTCTGTGTGTCTGTGTCTGTGTCTTGTCTGTGTCGTGTGTCTGTGTCTGTGTCTGTGTCTGTGTGTCTGTGTGTCTGCTGTCTGTGTGTCTGTGTGTCTGTGTGTCTGTGTGTCTGTGTGTCTGTGTCTGTGCTGTGTGCTGTGTGTCTGTGTTGTCTGTGTGTCTGTGTGTCTGTCTGGTGTCTGTGTGTCTGTGTGTCTGTGTGTCTGTGTGTCTTGTCTGTGTGTCTGTGTGTCTGTGTGTCTGTGTGTCTGTGTCTGTGTGTCTGTGTGTCTGTGTGTCTGTGTGTTGTGTGTCTGTGTGTCTGTGTGTTGTGTGTCTGTGTGTCTGTGTGTCTGTGTGTCTGTGCTGTCTGTGTGTCTGTGTGTCTGTTGTCTGTGTGTCTGTGTCTGTGTGTCTGTGTGTCTGTGTGTCTGTGTGTCTGTGTGTCTGTGTGTCTGTGTGTCTGTGTGTCTGTGGTCTGTGTGTTGTGTCTGTGCTGTCGTGTCTGTGTCTGTGTGTCTGTGTGTCTGTGTGTCTGTGTGTCTGTGTGTCTGTGTGTCTGTGGTCTGTGGTGTCTGTGTGTCTGTGTGTCTGTGTGTCTGTGTGTCTGTGTGTCTGTGTGTCTGTGTGTCTGTGTGTCTGTGTGTCTGTGTGTCTGTGTGTCTGTGTGTCTGTGTGTCTTGTGTCTTGTGTCTGTGTGTCTGTGTGTCTGTGTCTGTGTGTCTGTGTGTCTGTGTGTCTGTGTGTCTGTGTGTCTGTGTCTGTGTGTCTTGTGTCTGTGTGTCTTTGTGTGTCTGTGTGTCTGTGTGTTGTGTTCTGTGTGTCTGTGTGTCTGTGTGTCTGTGGTCTGTGTGTCTGTGTCTGTGTGTCTGTGTGTCTGTGTGTCTTGTTGTTCTGTGTGTCTGTGTCTGTGTGTTGTGTGTCTGTGTGTCTGTGTGTCTGTGTCTGTGTGTCTGTGTGTCTGTGTGTCTGTGTGTCTGTGTCTGTGTGTCTGTGTCTGTGTCTGTGTGTCTGTGTGTCTGTTGTCTGTGTGTCTGTGTTGTTGTGTGTCTGTGTGTCTGTGTGTGTTCTGTGTGTCTGTGTGTCTGTGTCTGTGTGTCTGTGTGTCTGTGTGTCTGTGTGTCTGTGCTGTCTGTGTGTCTGTGTGTCTGTCTGTGTGTCTGTGTGTCTGTGTGTCTGTGTGTCTGTGTGTCTGTGTGTCTGGTGTCTGTCGTGTCTGGTGTCTGTGTGTCTGTGTGTCTGTGTGTCTGGTGTGTCTGTGTCTGTGTGTCTGTGTGTCTGTGTGTCTGTGTCTGTGTGCTTGTGTCTGTTGTCTGTGTGTCTGTGTGTGTCTGTGTGTCTGTGTGTCTGTGTGTCTTGTGTCTGTGTCTGTGTCTTGTTGTGTTGTGCTGTGTGTCTGTGTGTCTTGTGTGTCTGTGTGTCTGTGTGTTGTGTGTCTGTGTGTCTGTGTGTCTGTGTCTGTGTGTCTGTGTGTCTGTGTCTGGTTCTGTCTGGTTGTGTGTGTCTGTGTGTCTGTCTGTGTCTGTGTGTCTGGTCTGTGTGTCTGTGTGTCTGTGTCGTGTCTGTGTGTCTGTGTCTGTGTGTCTGTGTCTGTGTGTCTGTGTGTCTGTGTGTCTGTGTGTCTGTGTGTCTGTGTGTCTGTGTGTCTGTGTGTCTGTGTGTCTGTGTCTGGTGTCTTGTGTCTGTGTGTCGTGCTGTGTCTGCGTGTCTGCGTGTCTGCGTGTCTGCGTGTCTGCGTCTGTCTGTGTCTGGTGTCTGGTCGTGTCTGTGTGTCTGTGTGTCTGTGTGTCTGGTGTCGTCTGTGTCTGTGGTCTGGTGTCTGTGTTCTGTTGTCTGTCGTGTCTGTGTGTCTGTGTGTCTGTGTGTCTGTGTGTCTTGTGTCTGTGTGTCTGTGTGTCTGTGTCTGTGTGTCTGTGTGTCTGTGTGTCTGTGTGTGTGTCTGTGTGTCTGTGTGTCTGTGTCTGTGTCTTGTGTGTCTGTGTGTCTGTGTGTCTTGTGTCTGTGTGTCTGTGTGTCTGTGTCTTGTGTCTTGTGTCTGTGTGTCGTGTCTGTGTGTCTGTGTGTCTGTGTGTCTGTCTGTGTCTGTGACTTTTCATGTGTTTCTTCGTAGAGGTGTCTGTTGTGTCTTGTCAGTCTGTGTATAGTTTTTAGTCTGTTTCTTTGTAAGTTATTATAGTGCTTGTACGTTTTCAACTGTTTATTAATGCGCTAATGTTTTGTTCTAATTTTCAATTTGCAATTGTTTTCAAATCTTTACATTTATGTATCTATAACAAGTAACTGTGTGTTATACGTTGTTGATGATTTAAAATCTAAAAGCCCAAAGTAAGTTTTATTAGTGTGATAATGGTGAAAGTTTCATGTTGTCAGTCCTTTATGGTGAAACTTATCGTTCTATCAGAAAATTTGAAAATTAAAGAAACTTAAAGCACAATTATTATCGTCACCTTTTTATTACGATGCTGGACCAAAGTTATCCCAAATTTATCTATGTTAAAGAAGTTTTAATAACAAACAAGCTAATAATATTTACAAAAGCACTGAAAATGCCCTTCTGCGTAATCAAATACTAGAGTAAGTTCGCTATTGGACCAGTCCATAATTGGACCACTGGCGTTTTGAAAACAACGTTCGTTGTATCGAGTCGAAGGTCAGCGCATATTAAACCTCATCAAAGTCCGCCAGTCGTTTGCTGAAGTGCATTGTACAAACATATTCACGGCCATTTTCGTTTTCGTAAGTACCGATGTAATTTTTAGATAAATGTAAGCTCATCACTTTAATAAATATTATTCGATGTGAAAGTGGAGTAAACCAAATGAAAGGTTGATTATTGATATTGTTGTAACATCCTATAGTTATTACAATTTCCTGAATAAAATATTAACCTCGAAATATATCAGTATTGCAATATAGACCATCGGCATGTGTTAAATATGGACTAGTGGTCCATATTACAAACGTCACTTATGTTTAATTTTATGTTTCAGGATGGCATCTATAACAAAAAGAAGACCAGACAAGCGTGGGACAAAATGCAATGGTAGGCGCAATAAAAGCTGTACGAGAAAAGAAAATGGTCTTTTGAAAGCATCCAAAACATACGGTGTACCGAAAACTACGCTTATACGTTTTTCAAAATAGAACACCAATCACTTAGTGACATTACTAATCATAAACTTGGGAGAAAATCGACGTTACCAAGTGAACTGGAAGATGGATTAGCCGATTATATTCTTGAAATGGAAAAATCTGGATTTGGTCTAACAGCGGGATATAAGATCTTTGGCTTACCAGCTAGCGGAAAGAAATAATATAAGCACTGTTTTCACAAGAAAATGAATCTGCAGGCAGAACATGGTTGAGGTTATTCTTAAGCGCCATCCTAACCTATCATTTCGCCGTCCAACAGGCACATCAATCGCAAGAATGAAAGGTTTTAACCGAATAAATGTAAACGCATTTTTTGACTTGTTGAAGAGCTCTATGAATGAATTCAAGTATCCTGCGACAAATGTTTATAATGTAGATGAAACGTGAATTTCAGTCGTGCCATCAAAATGCCGGAGATACTGGCATAAGGGCAAAAACAAATAGGAACTGTAACGTCTGCAGAGCGTGGATCAACAATCATTTGTGTGATATGTATGAGTGCAGGAGGCACATTTGTCCCTCAATAACGATATCTGTGTGTCTGTGTGTCTGTGTGTCTGTGTTGTCTGTGTGTCTGTTTCTGATGTTCTGTGTTGTGTCATTGTCTGTGTGTCGTGTGTCTAATGTGTCTGTGTCTGTGTGTCTGTGTCTGTTGTCTGTGTGTCTGTGTGTCGTGCTGTTGTACATAGTGTCTGTAGGTGTCTGAAATGCATGGTGGGCATGTCTGTGGAAATGGTCTGTGTCTGTGTGTCTATGTGTCGAAATCGTGTTGTTTTGAAATGTCATTTGTGTTCTGATCTCTGTGTGCGTGATCTGGTCGTCTGATGGATTGTTCGTTTGTTGAATGAAATTGTTGGTGTACGTGTCTGTGTTCTGTGTGGCTTCGTCGTGAAATGATTCTGTGTGTCTTAGAAATGATCTGGGCTGTTGTTATTCTTGTCGTGTCTACCTGTGTTTGCTCCTGTGTCTGTGTCATGATGAGTTTACCGTAATGTAACTGTGTTTTGCTTGTGAGGTCTTGATGATTAGTGTCTGAATGTGTCTTGTGTGTACTATTGTCGTGCCTAAGTCTGGTGTCTGGTGTTAGGGAAAATCTGGATGTACGTCTGGGTGTACATCATTGTTGGTTGTTCTGGGTCTGTGTCTCATATGATGTCTGAAACGGATCTTCTGTGAAGGTCTGTGCTTGCTTGTGTCTGGTTGTCATGATTTTGTCGTGGTCTGATGTCGGTAACATGTGTGTCTGTGTCTGTTCTCTGTTTTGTTGTGTGCTGTGATTCAGTGTGTTGTCTGGAAATCGTTCGTGTCTGTGCTCTCTGTAAATGTCCTGTAAACTTTTGGTCCGTGTCTGTGCTGATGCATGGTTGATATCAGCTGCTGTCTGATGCGATTTTGGTCTGTGTCTAGTGCTGCGATGCTTATGTTCGTCATGGTGTTCGTTACGAATGTTCTAGTGTCTGTGTGATCTGTGTGTCTGTGTGTCTGTGTGTCTGTGTCTGTTGTGTCCTGTACGTGTCTGGCCTGTCTGACTGTATCTGTGAAAACCTCTTCTTAGTCTGTGGCTTAAAATTCCGTAATTCCTATGGTGTCTCTGTGGGTCTGGTGTCGTTCTCGTAGTTTGTAGGTTTCGTCTCTAGTGTGCTGTAGTAAGGATCTAGTGCATTGTTTGTGTACTCTAGTGTCATAGTTGTCTGTGAAGGTCTGATGTACTGAGTGTTAATGTTTTTCTGTGTCCATAGATGTCGAGGTCCATGTGTTCTGTGTCTGTAGGTCTTGTCATCTGTCTGTAATGGATGTTGCTGTACGGTATGCGTTGTATGGTTTCTGGGTTTCTGTAATGTCTGTACTGTGCATGTGTGTATGGTGTCTGTTGCGATGTTTTATCGTAATGTTGTGTTTGTGCACTTCTGTGATTATTCGTTACTTTTCTTTTTTGACAATTGTTTTAACATGTATTAGTATTTGTAGTTTCATGTGTTCATTTTTGTATTGATAGTTTTATTACTAATGTTTTATGTCTAATTGTCAAAGTAATGTCTATTTTGTAACATTGATTCATATTTCTTAGGTCTATATGTCTAGTAATGTCTGTGTGTTGTGTTTCACGTAGCTTGTTTTTCTAGATTTAGCGTCATTGTGTCATGATGACATCGTTGTTATTTCTATGTTGTTCGTGGTTACTAAAGTTTGTAAAATGCTGTGATCTTATGCTATAATTTTAAGATTCTGTGTACAATTAAGAAATTTGTCTTACTAATGTCTAGTGTTATAACTAGTGTTATGTTGTGTCTTGTGTCTGTGTTTCTGATGAATTTATTGTAGTCTGTGTCTGTGTTGTCTAGCTGATCTGTAAGATACTTGTGATGAGTCTTTGTGTGTCTTGATGTTTGTATTGTGTCTGGTGTCTCGTGTCGAATTCGGTGTCGTGTCTGCGAAATGCGTGTGTGCTGTCCGGCTCCCTCAGTCCAAGTGCCTTAACTTTTGGGTCCTTGAAAAATCTGGAAAAATCGCAATGGGTATGAATCAACTAAGCCTGTCCCATTTCTGCGGAATTTTTGGTCTAGCTTATAAGGTGCGAGAGCATTAATGTTTTGTAACTGGGATATTCCTTAAGAAATATCTTTAAATATATTTTTGAATATTTCCGTAGAGAATCTTCTAATGCCCACCCATTATGCACTCCACTGATAATCACGATAACTGCTTACCTAAGGCAGAGCTGTTGAAACTCCGGAACATAAATCTGTGAATGAACCTCTTTTACTCGAGCTGATATAAATCACCATGCAAACTTACAAACCAAAGAGCCGACTACCACTGTGGAGGATTCATTGGCTGGTCCTTTACCCATCTAAATATTTGTCGCCAAAGGTGTTGCAGTCCATACCACGTTTGAACAAAACTGTCAGTAACAGAGGATAAAAGCCACCAAATCTATGATTTTGACATCTCACCTTAAAGCAAGATTTAGAAACATCGATGAAAAGGAAAGAAGAAATAGATAAACTGAAGAAGAGACCGTTAAAATAAAATAAATCAAAGCAAACGCCAAAGAAAATAGCCCAGAAGAAAGAAAGATCTCAAAAATAGAGAATTCCGTAAGTTCTAGTAAGAGTGACTATTCAGTCAATCATAGTACAGATGAAAGTCCGGATCGTTCCCAAAATGAAAACGGTAAATGCTTGTATTGTAATGGACTTTTCTGAAGATATTCATGAGAAATGATCCAATGTGTACTTTTAGCAATGGGCATGAAGATGTGTGGCATAGCAGGAATGGTTGCCTTTTTGAATTATGTACCAATGATTAATCTAAGCACTACTAATTGACTGAATTAATTTTACGCATAATACGACTAACAATTTTTCTATTATTTTGAACCAAATTGACCATGGTCCATATTTGAAACCATGTGTCCATATTATGTTCACTTTGCAAGTTATAAAATGACATGCTTATTTTAGAAACTTTTATTTTCTAAGATGTTTTTTCAAGAATTTTACTATAATGTTTGGTAGCAAACAATTATAGAACTGTTTAAAATAAATAAGGCTAATTACATTTTAAAATTGGGTTTTTTTGGAAATCCTTCGGTGGTCTTTGGCGCCTTCTTTTCGGTGTGTCTGGATAAACCGTGTCTGTGTGTCTTGTGTCTTTGGATTTGTCTGATTCTGAATGGATTGGTAAATGTGTTTTGTCTTAATCTCTGGATGAATTTGTCTCTGTACAAATGATGTCTTGTCTTGAAATGCATTTAGACTCTGAGTGTTGCTGTTCGTGTCTGAGGCTTTCTAGTGTGATTGTCTGGTGTTGTGTCTGTGTCATGGTGTCTGTGATCTGTCTTGTGTCTGTGGTCTGTGTCTGTGTGTCTGTGGTGTCTGTGTCTGTGTGTCTTGTGTAAACCCATTGGTTGTATTAAATATACCGTAATTTATTTCTTCGTTCATTTATTTAAAATAGAAATTTAATTAAGATTTATAGGTATTGGCAACAATTTGCATTTTGTGTAACTAAGTGCATATCTTCTTAGTCTATAAATTTAAATGATTTTTCTGTTTATTTTCGAGGTTATCTTCTAACTTAAAGCGTCCATTTTCACTTCTGATGAATGTTGTGTTGTTTGAAACCTTTTTGGGTTTCACCTAAATTTTAAATGCCTTGATTTAATGGTAAGAATATTAACGCATTATATTAAATCTAAAACATTTCTTTTGCACTTTGATTTACATTTTATTTTACTTTAATTTTAAAACAATTAATTCTATTTTACGCTTTCATTTTGCATTTAATTGATCTAATTTTGATCACAATTTTTATTTGAATTTCGAAAGAATGCTAAACTTATTCAAAATTTCTTGAAGAAATAAAAATTCCATTTGGTGGTTTCAACGTAAAGCATTGTTATTTCAGATATTGCAATATTGTGAAAGATGACATCATGTTACATTTCCGTAATGTTTAGATACAAGGTTATTAAAAGTTTGTTACAAAATTTGTGACTTATCTATAATTTTAATGATTTCTTAGTGTAAGCTAATTTTAAGATATATTTTATATAACTAAATTTAATGTTAATAAACATAGTCTGTATATTTTTTATTTTACTTTTGATAAAATTTATTATAACTGTTTATTATTCCGAGCATAATTAAAATAACTTGTCCGAGATCATTTTTAGTGTTACATTGCATTTATTATTGATGTTAATGGAAATAAATAAATAATGGTAATTACAAATCAAAAATTGAACACTACTTTAAACTCCGACTGAGTCAAAGCTTATTTGGTGAAGTTGTATCTAGTTAGTTAACGATTTGTTGAGAACATTTTAACAATTTTTATTATAAATTTTACACGATTTAACATTTCATTACAGTATCTGTGTCCATTGTCCTTGTCCGGTGTCCGTGTGTCTGTCCTGTCGTTTCGTGTGTCTCGCTGTTCCTGTGTTCTGTGTCTGTGTGTCGTCTGTGCTTGTCTGTCTTGTCGTGTGTCTGTGTTGTGTGTCTGTGTCTGTGTTCTGTGTCTGTGTTTTCTTTGCTTGGTTGTGTCTGTGTCCTTTGTCTTCTTTTTTTTATGCTGTTTGTTTTTGTTTCTTGTGTCTTTCTGTTTAGTGCGGTGTTTTTTTTTGTTTTCTTGTGCCTTGTTTTCTTTTTAACAACCATTTTATTGTATTAAAATATACCGTAATTTATTTTCGTCTTTATTATAAATAAATTTAATTAAGATTTATAGGTATTGGTGAAATTTCATTTGTAACTAAGGCTATCTTCTTATATTACCTTTAAATGATTTTTCTCTTATTTTTAGCGATCTAACTCATACTCCATTTCATTCTAGAATTTGTTTTTTAGAAGCCTTTTGTTTCCACCTAATTTGAAATCCTTGATTTTATAAATAATTTTAACATTATATTAAAATTAAAACATTTGTCTTTGAGGCACTTTGATTTACCTTTTATTACTTTAATCATTAGCAAATTAATTTATTTACACCTTTCATTAGATTGAATTTTGCATTAACACAATTTTGTCACAATTTTATTTAAATTTAAGAAGTAAACGTTGATTCAAAATTTAAAATCCATTGGTGGTTTTAACTAAAGCATTTTTTCAAGATATATGCTATATTGAAGTAAAGATGTACATCACCTTGGTTAACATATTACCGTAAATCGTTTAGATACCAGAGGTTATTAAAAGTTTGTACAAATTTATACTTATCGTATACGATTTAATGATTCTTAGGTAAGCTAATTTAAGATAATTTTATATAACCCTAAATTTAACTGTTAATAAACATAGTCTGTACATATTTACATTTTGATAAAATTTTAGTTATAAGTCTGGTTTATTACTGCGAGCATGAATTAAAGAATAACTTGAAATCCAGATCATTTATTAGTGTTACCATTGCATTTATTATTGACTGTAGTGGAAATAACAGCATAAATATCGGTAATTAAGCAAATCAAAGATTGAACCACCTATTTAAACTTCGACTGAGTCAAAGCATTATTTTGGTGAAGTTGTATCTCAGTTAGTTAACGATTTTGCAGAACATTTTACAACCAATTTTAATTAAATTTTACACTTTACATTTCATTACAGTATCTGTTGTCAGTGTCCGTGTAATCCGATGTGTCTGTGTACCATGTGTTACATGTCCGCGTGTCGTAGTGTCAACAAACGTGCAGACCGTCTTTGTTCAAACGTGTGTCCGTGTGTCCTGTGCTGTTAACCGTGTGTCTGTGCTGTGTTTCTGATGTTCTGACATTTCATTCTTAGCCTTCGCCGTTAAGGATGTTCTGATTTGTCATCTTTAAGACAGTTTAACAATATTTAATTTTAATGGCCTAGATCTTTATTAGAAATTTAATTCTATGTGTTTACTTTCTCAAACTGTTATATTAATAGAGGCTGATATTTATATTTTAATTTCAACTTTGACAAACTTGTTTTAACATCTTTAACAATTTTAATAGATATATTACTACTAACCAAGTAACGTAGGTTATCGAAACGTTTGATTTAATTAAATCCGCTATTAAAACCCCAAAAAATACAGTAGTTTAATATGTGTATAATGAAAGTTTACCATTGTCATATGTCAGTCCTTTATGGAGGAAACTTATCGTTCTATCAGAAAATTTGAAAAATTAAAAACGTAACACAATTATTATCGTCACCTTTTTTTATTACGATGCTGAGACCAAAAAATTATCCCAAAATTTATCTATATTAAAAGAAGTTTTAATAACAAACAAGCTAATAATATTTACAAAAGCACTGAAAATGCCCTTCTGCGTAATCAAACACATATTACTAGAAAGTTGTTGGATAAAACCGATAGAAAATCTTTTATATACTTTTAGAAATTTCATCTATATCGAATAGAGGAGATTGGGAAACGGCTATCTGTCTTTGAGAACCGCATCCGGTTCTCGGGAAAACTACCTTATCCTGGCGGTTAGGACAGTAGTATGAACCCACGTAAGCATAACCTTTTTATTATTACAAACAACAATTTAGCCAATACAAGAACCTTGATATTAGCATAGACAACAACCTTCTTGTTTCCACGAACTGATTCTATTGTTAAAATTGAGCAATAGGAACGCTTATTCCAAGAATGTAACCAACCGAGATGGATGGGGTGGGGTATTTATACCTAAATTGTGATCACAAATAATATTTATTTTTTTTAGTAAATGCTATAGATTAGATAAGCAGGATGATAATACAATATTTCCATACAGTGTATGTGAATTCATATTATACTTAGGATTTATAACATGTGGAACGTCCTTAACACGTATGTACTTGAATTAAACAACACAATTCCATGCGAATACCCTGTATATTATGTCAATTAGGCTCATTTTTCCTATTCAGACGAAAAATATGAATTGATTCTAGTTAAATCATGTTTACATATGGTTGGGGACACTGCTATTACAAAATGTTATGTTTGTTATTTTTCCGACTGCACCCAGATTACTCATGAATACATCCTTTGTATTTAGCAGCGTTTTAAATTCTTCAATTCGATTTTCTTCGTTAAAATACTCGTAAAAGTGCAGATGTAATACACATTTAAACTCCTCCGGTTCCAACACTATAAGTTCACCATACTTCGTATTAATTACTATCACATTAATAACTTTAGATGTTTTCGATATCTCCAGGTCACATACATTTTTATAGAGTTTGCAATAGGTGCTTTGGTTTAACCCTGCTAATTCCATGTTTAACAATTAGAAGTTACTAACCGACTGATCTCAACACACTGCGATGTATATAAGAAAAATGTTCCACCTTTGACCTTGAATATTGATTTCTCAGAGGTGTGACCTTGAAATTTAAATGGTGAGGGACCTTGAAGAGCCTTAACCTTTCTTCAACAACACCTATCCCTTGAAACAGTTCAGATTTCTAAGAATTGCTCCTGCAGGTGGCCTTGAAAATTGATACCAGTAAATTTTGATCTTGACTCCATTTAGCCATGAACATACTTTAACAATCTGTTTAAAATCCTGACCTTGAACATTGATTTCTAGTAATTGTAATAACTTCTAAGACTTATACAAAAGTCATTGATTAGGAATGTATATTAATTATTGATTAGGAATTGATTCCGAAGAATACCCTGAAGGTGACCTTGAAAATTGATGCCAGTAAATTTTGACGACGCTATTCAGCCATGAACCTACTTTAGCATAGACAACAATCTGTTTGAATTGTAACATGATACCCCTAAAGGTGTCCCTGAAAATTGATTTCTGGGAATTAACACATGACCCTGACTCAACTAAATTGAAAATTTCCCGTCAAAGGGTGTTACTTTGAAAATTTTCAATGGATAACGCGCACCTTTAATGCACTTGAGCCATTCTAAGAATACCACTACGGTTAGCCTTGGGAATTGGATTTCTACGAATACCCCCGCAGACAACCGTGAAAATTGATTTCCAAGACATACAAAAGAATTGCTTGAACAGCGCGGCCTTGACAATTGGATTGGTGACCTTGAACGCAAGACCTTGACTCAGTCAAATTCCAAGAATTGTTTAGTGACCATTTCCCAGCAAAAGGACGTTACCCTCAAGGATCACTCGCACCTTCAATGACAATTCTAAGAATACACTTTGACCTTGGAGCGATGGCAGAAATTCCTCGCCAAGATTTAACCCTTGTACTACTATCGAATAAGATCGGGATACCTCTGGAGGCGGCCATCGACTTCTATGAATTAACACATGGTCTAGACTCAGGCAAAATTAGCCTGACCTGGACAAATTCGTCCAGTATCAACCTACGACTTCTTTCACCTTGATACTAGATACATGGGTATGCAGACACAGAGCCAATAAAAGAACCTTGAATAGCTTGACTTTATCACCTTTAACCATGACTCGACCAAGAATTGTTTGGTGTCCTTAAGCACTGTGGAGTAGCTCAACTTTGGTCTATGTATGCGTAAAGCCCAGGTACATGAGTCGTGTAATTTGACCTTGAGGGACCTACTTCTGAGGGCAATGAACTAATTGCGTGCCCTTGAAAATATCAGTGACCTTGGACATTTCCTGGCACGAGGCCTTGAAATTTCCGCCGAATTAAGACAGGCAACTTCTAAGAGTTGCTTGATGCCCTTGAAAATCTCCTGTCAAATTAACACATGACCATAACTCAGCCAAGAATTGCTTGGTGGTCTTGAACAATTCCCCGCCGCCACCTTCCATGTGTGAACTTCAAAGACCTTGAAACTCTAAGAATAAACTTTTACTTGTTACTTTTACGTGTACATGACCCGCAATGACCTTGAAAACCAGTAGGGAATGTGTATGATGACCTTGAGCAAAAACACTCGTAGAAAAAGTATAGTGGAAAAGTGGTCCATGTAGGCAGCGTGATGACCAATTATCGCGTTAACTGTGAACACAAACAACTCTCGTGACCTTGAAGAGCATTATCCTCCCCCAAGTGAATCCCAATACGTGACCTTGAAGAATGTACGCAGGCAACGCGTATAGTGGGCCCTTTGAAAACCTTGACATTGGCAATCTGTACTGCCGAATTGTATGCTATTTATGTAATTTACGGCCAGTTTAGTACTTATTCCTGTCGCAATACATAAGATTTTTAACCTGTGTCGACTCTCATGCACTAGACAGGCATCAAAAATACACTATCTTAGAACCTCACTAAACAAAAGGGTGTGTATTGTATAACGCAACTCATTAGACAACAATTATAGTGTATAGAATACACAAACCTAACATCATATTTCTTTCTAAGTCATCCTAGACCAATCTGTGCAGACTATAGAACAGTACTAACCATATTACATGTTGTTAGCAACAAGAAGGAAATACTGAAAATATATTATTACCCACACAGCATCATCAAACGAGTCCACCTACCAAGAAAAATTGGTGGTCGAAAAATTCCTAGTATCTTCAAATTCAAATTCTCAGAGAGTATAATAGGAATGAAATACAAAACAGATGGTTATCGAAATTACCAACAAGACAGATATCTACCTACCGTTGAAGAACACCACATGGACCTCGAGGTATCTCAAATGTGGCTACGAAAAGGGCTATATTAAATGAAGCGAATCCTTTCCCGGAGCCATCTAAAAGCAGGTTATAGTAGCACAAAGCTGCCAGGAAACAAATATTAAAGCAAAATACAGGCAATGTGAAATGACGAACGTGTAACAAAATAGAGAAAAGGATCAGCTACATAATGACTGGATGTACGGTGAACGATATTTAGGGTCTGATAAAGTACCCCAAATTCGTGTGGACAAAAAATTGAAATATTACTAAGAGGCGGGTTGCACTTTATATGCCGTGAGTTGTAGGTTTCCAGGCCATGAGCACAATTAATCTAAGAAAAGGTAACGTAACCGGATATAAATATATGGGTCGTTTTATTGTTAAATAAGGTATACATGGAGTTTGCAGATAAACGTCAGTTTGGAGAAACGTCGATCATATTAAATAAAATAGTAATGCACAAACTTTAAAAAAAAGCGATTGCCTTAAACATTTTTGATAATTTTACCTATGAAGCATGTATATTCGAATTTACGGGCATTTCTGAGGGTGGACTTGAACGTGGAGGGTTCATTGAATTAAAAATATTTTTGATAATTAATCCATTGAATTGGTTTTTACGCGTGAGTGTGCGTCCACGTCTCCGTGTGCGGTTGTGTCTGCGCATGCGTCTGCGTCTGCGTCTGCGTCTGCGTCTGCGTCTGCGTCTGCGTCTGCGTCTGCGTCTGCGTCTGCGTCTGCGTCCGCGTCCGCGTCCGCGTCCCCGTCTGCGTCTGCGTCTGCATCTGCGTCTGCGTCTGCGTCTGCGTCTGCGTCTGCGTCTGCGTCTGCGTCTGCGTCTGCGTCTGCGTCTGCGTCTGCGTCTACGTCTGCGTGTACGTGTGCGTGTGTGTATGTGTGTATGTATGTATGCATGTGTTTGTGTGTGTGTGTGTGTGTGTGTGTGTGTGTGCGTGCGTGCGTGCGTGCGTGCGTGCGTGCGTGTGTGCGTGCGTGCGTGTGTGCGTGCGTGCGTGCGTGCGCGCGAGCGTGCGTGCGTGCGTGTGTGTGTGTCGTTAGTTAATGGAGTTGGTCCCGACCGTATTACCGATTATGACTTGATTATCAAACGTAACTATGGGGTGGTTTAGGTTTAGTTTTACGTTCCTAGGCTAGTTTTGTTCGTAGTTTTAGTTTGTTTCTTGCTCTTAGGCCTAGTATTATTCTTAGTTTTAATTTCCTAGTTTCCTGGGGGTCAACATCTAGTAGGGGGTGTCACGTTGTCGTAATTTTATCAAATATTTGCCGTTAATTCCGAAATTATAAATTATTCTGTAGTACCGTTCATCTAAAATATAATGTAAGTTCATACAATTGAATTTAATAACGCATACATTTTTGGGAAGCTTTTCGATTGTAACGTTTTTATTTTGTCTTTTACGTATTTGGGAAGTATTCGAAATTTTTACAAATGGTAATCGCATTTAGAATTCTTTTTTAAAAATAAAATCGAAGTTTTGGTTTGTTTAACAAGTTTAGATGGAAGTTTAAAATTAAGATTTTTACAAATTTGATTGTGAATTGATTCGTTTCTTTGTAAATAATAGTGAATCTCGTTATTTTAAATTTCGGTGAATATTGTTAAATGGATTTGAAATTGCGTCATAAAAAATTACATTAGGTGTAAAATTATTACGTGTGTACATCTTTTGCGAATTGAAGAGACAATCAGTCGCCTTTTCTTTTGATAAAATATTTGGTCTTTAAACAAAGAGTTTGGGTTTTATATACGTTATTTTAAGGTTCACTATCGTAAGAATTTCGTTATCTAGACATATCACATTACAGAGGCACCTTTAGGAACGCAATTTGGATGGATGATGCAATTCTTTTCCGATTTCGTGCCGAGAGGCTATTGTTTTTCGTGCGTATGTTAATTTAAAGTAACGAAGCTGTGTAAAAGGTTAATTAAGATTTAAGGGGATTAAAATCGAAGGTGGCGAATACTGAATGATGCTGAAGCCAGTCTTGCTAGAGATGTAGTTCAAGACTCGCCCTTGTTTGTGACTTCGCAATATACGCGTAAGGTGTTAGAATTAGTTATATATCGAACCGAAAGTGCATCGAACGTAACCATAGGAAAATTTTCCGCTTCCATTTGTATGAGATGTTTTAAAGTTTCACACGCCCCGGGAATATCATATCGTTTCGTTTGTCAATAATGGCAATTTTTGGATCATAGAATCTGGTTTGAGTGCCGACTTCGAACAAATAATATAAACTGCTGTAAATATAATGCTTAAGAGGTTTCGTGTAAATATGCGACCAAGAGCGCTTTAATGTAGTTTGTTTTATGCAAGTCAAGTTCGATTTGCTAAAGTTGGTTTAACGATAAATTTAAGCATTAAGAAGTTATTGGTTTCCACTTTCCATCAATCACCTACCTAGAGAAGCTTCCCCTATATCGTTATGAGTAAGAAAAGGAAGTTCGATTGGCCATTTGTGCTGTGTGAAGGTAACTACATATTTTTTTCTGAATTTATATGTGTTGGTGATTTAAATAACATGTTTGTTTGTACTCAGTTAGACTAATGAATTTCCCTTTTGGTTTAAGTTTAATTAAGGAACGATTAGATATCAATTCAATATATAAAGCATATTCACTCGTAAACTACTTCTGACTGTGCTTTGATTGTTTCATTCTGTTAATGTTATATAAAATTATGTACTGCCAGATTTGTAAAATTTAGGTGTTTGACGTTTTCTTTATTCTTTTGATGTTAATTAAAATGTATGATATAAGATAGATAAGCTTGGGGTTGTTGGAATCCTGCAGGAATTATTCCAAATCAGACTATAGAAATTTTATTTAAGTTACATTTCATGTGCTTAGATATTTCGCTGACTGTTTAGTTTTCCATCATTATGGTTATTCTGAATATAGATATATAGTGTTCTTAACTTGTGTGTGTTTTTTAAGTGTACATATTTTATAATCCTCATCTTTACTCACAACACTAATATTTTTACGTTCATTCAAAATTTAGAAGTTTAGTTATTTTGGATTACATTCAAAGTTTATGAGTAATTTATTTGTTTGTGGTAACTGTTAATTTGCACAACTTTGCAGTGGCATTTCTTTGAAGTGTTTGATTATTTATGGAAAGCTTTAACGTAATGGATTATGAGAGTTTCTATACTAGAGTATTTGCTATTTTGATTTTGGCGATAAGTTCATTTTGAGAGACGCTTTGAATGATAACGTGACGTAGATTATAAAGTGAATAGGTCGTTGACCGATCAGCTGTTTAGTTTTACACATGATAGTCTCGCGAGTAGTCGCACTTTTTTTTAAGTTACTTTTATAGGAATCAATACTAGTAGTACCTGGTTTATTTGTTTGAGAATGAGTTGTATATTTTCGAATCTAGGAATTACATCACGATTTTGTCGTTTAGTAAAATTTTAGGACTATAAATTTCCGATCGCGTTTAGTTTTGTTGTGACGTATTTTTCGTTTTAAATTGAATAATTAATTATCGTTTTGATCAGTTACTTTTGGGAGTTTGAGCCAATGATTTTGGCGATAAGTTTATCGAAATATTGAGTGGCTTTTGAATTTTATTATCGCAATTTTGCGGGTTTTATTGAAGCTTAAGATTTTATTGAGGTTTGATTGAACTTTGCGTAAATATTTGTGGAGTAGAATTTTAGTAGAGGTGAGGGTTTTATTTTGAGTGAACATTATGGTTTCCTGTTAGACAATTAGTAAGATCTTGTTCATGACGTTTTCCCGCTATAAATGTATCTAATAGGTGGCGCCTTTTTGACATGTTCTCCTCATTTTGACGTTTTTGGAGTTGTGACGAGTGCCTTTTTACAGCATTAAATAAGAACCCCACCCACACCACTGAGCTTTGCGGTGCACACAAAATTGCGTTTACGGGCCGATGCTCTAAAGAGTATTTGGCCTGTAACAAGGTAAAACGCACTAGTGTGCGACAGTATTATTTTCTGTACGGTTAGTTGTGCGATATGAATCATATGAAAGTAATTTTTATACTAAATTGTGTTTGAAATATGCTCATCACATTTTGACAGAAGAAAAGGTTAGTGAAAACAATGTAATCTTTCTTCGAAGAGAAAATATTCGTGTTTTGTAGCAAACGGAATATTTTACACACAACAAACATTATGAGTCCTTTTGAGAATCGTGTTATGTGAAAAATTGTCGGACGTAACGACTTATCATCGTACTATGTCATATTTTACCACACTAATAGAAGATTACGATTGTCATTTGAAGAAAAAAAGTTGTTTCGAGTTGTTCAGGAATTAATAATAATAATAATTTAAATTATTCAAAATTGAAACTAGGTATGAAATGAAAAAATGGTAAATAAAATGGTGTCTAAATATTATATACAGGGTGTACCAACCAAGATACAAAGTTTGATAACTCCTTTGGTTTCATAGATATCAAAAAGTTCTCAAAAAAAAAGGGTACAGGAAGTAACAGTACATTATTTAAAATTATTTTGAACTATACAGGATGCTCCAAAATTTAGATATGATTCTAACTTATGTTTTTTTTTAAATGGGAACCCCTGTATATTATTTCAAATTCAGAAAGCCCACATTTTTTCGATTTTTTTAATGTCGGGGTTGAATACATTATACAGGGTATTTGAAAATATGGATTGTTTTTGTTGAAATTGTACTCATTTCAATGCCCTGTAGAACAATATACTCTTAGAAATGAATTATCTGTTGGCTTGTCTCAGAATATTGTCTAGTATCGTTACCCCATTATTCATTTAGCTACTTGGGGTTTGTATACAGGGTGGCTCAAAACCCGGATTTGCCATTTTCTTCCTTAACTCAAATGGAACACCCTGTATTTTTTATCACTATCAAAGTCCTCTGGTACTCCTCTTTAATTTTTGTCAGAGGTTCCCTGTATCTAACGTGAGTAGTTATCGAGATATTTCCAGATATTTGATGAATTTGATACAAAATCTAGGATTATGATGTTTATCTGGTCGTCATTGTGTTTGACAGATAAATTTGACGAATTTACTGCTGTTTGAGAAGGATTTCTCCTGAAAATGTGTGGAAACAATACAAATAAATCAGTCTAGTGCACTATCTAACCTGTTTACTTGATACTGATAACATTAACTGTAAATATAGAAGAACAACTATAACGAAAGAATAAATAATAAAAAGAAAATAAGAACATTAAATTAATCATATTAGGTGTTCGAAGTGACCTCCAACATCAATACAATGTTGAAGTCGATTCTCGAACGCCCGACTCACATTTCGAAATATTGTAAAATCAACACCCTTGAGTGATTATACACCATACTCTTTACATAACCCCACAAGAAAAAATCCACTTTAGTTAGGTCTGGTGATCGAGCTGGCCAATGTTTAGGTCCTCCTCTGCCTATCCAACTTTGTTGGAAATAATTATTCAGATAGTCCTTGATAGGACTCACACAAAACAAAATCAAATAAAAATGGTTCTTCGTCAATTTTCGATTTTGCCCATTGAAAAATTCTACATGCGTTGGAATGTTTACATTCGTTCCGAAGAGAACATGGAAAGGATGCATTTATGTAATGACAGGATGTAAATAACGTACCATTGCCTTTTTAAGATGAAATTCACTATTATCGATTCTTAAACTCACCCCAAACAATCACCATCTTGTTGGCTTGTCTTCCGTTATTGCATGTTTGGCTCTAGATCTCTTGTAATAGTTAACCGATCCGGTACGGTAATTAACGATTCAACAATTTTCTCAAAGTAACTTTACTCGGTTGTCTCCGGTCGATCTTTCGATATACTTTGACGCCAATAAACAGTTTGCATTCACCAAGTATCCAAATCATCGTCTTTCGACGGAAAATTGTTCACCATTCATCTAGCTACTTCACTAACTATTGAAACATGGAAAGATTGAACGAATTAACTGAGCAACACTGACAGTGAAACCTGTCGATGACAGATGAAATCTTTCTATACTGGTATGCGGGTCTTCTGTAAAGCTCAGCAACACTTTGAGTTGGTTGTCTTCCGATATTGCATGTTTTCCTGCTTCTCTTGTGACAGTTAACCGATCCGGTACGGTCAAAACGATTCAACAATTTTCTCAAAGTAACTTTACTCGGTTGTCTCCGGTCTGGAAATCTTTCTCGATATACTCTTGACGCCAATAAACAGATTTGGTGCATTCGCCAAGTATCCAAATCATGTCAGTCATTTCACGACGGGAAAATTGTTCACCATTCATCTCGTAGCTACTTTTCACTTCAACTATATTGAAACAGAGAAATAAATTGAACGAATAACTGAGCAAACACTACAGTGAAACCTGTCGAACTGACAGATATGTAAATAAAAACTACTTGATAATAATACAAAACTTCGTGATAATTACTTTCAAACAACGAATTGCAATGAATATCTGGAAATATCTCGATAACTGCTCACATTAGGTAAAGGGAACCTCTGACAAAAATGAAAGAGGAGTACCAGAGGACTTTGATAGTGATAAAAAATACAGGATGTTCCATTTGAGTTAAGAAAGAAAATGACACATCCGAGTTTTGACCCACCCTGTATACAAACCCCAAGTAGCTAAATGAACAATGGTGGGTAACGATACTAGATAATATTCTGAAAGGCAACTGGCCAACAGATAATTCATTTCTACAGAGTGTATTGTTCTACAGGGCATTAAAATGAGTACAATTTCAACACAAAACAATCCATATCTTTCCAAATACCCTGTATAATGTATTCAACCCCGACTTTCTGAATTTGAGATAATATACAAAACATAAGTTAGATTCATATCTGAATTTTGGAACATCCTGTATAGTTCAAAATAATTTGAAATAATGCACTGTTACTTCCTCTATCCTTTTTGTTTGAGAACTTTTTTGATATGTATGAAACCAAACGAGTTATCGAACTTTGCATCTTAGTTGGTACACCCTGTATGTTTTATCAGACATAGATATTTAATTGAAAAATGTTTGATTCCAAATCCAGATTTTCCGTCTTTAAGAAGAAAGGAGGTGGCAGAAGAATACAAAAAACACCTTAATTATGTAAGTGAAAAGTACATAGGGAAATTTTAGTTTATAAAAAAATTAAATGCGTTTTTCCGAAATGTAAACACGTTTAAATAAAGAAATTGTCATACACAATACCTCAAGTGGCCGATGAATTGCCGAAAGTTTTTACCAAAGTGTATGAGTGTTTATTACTTCGATATAAATTGACAAGTCATGAACTAATTAATGAATTTTAATTTAGAACAAGTTGCAGGTTATGTAGTGGTTTCGATGGTAGTCGGAGTCTGCATTACTTTGACGATCAAAATAAACGTCAAAGTTTATGTCAATTTGACATTTTACCGGAAGGCAATTAAATTTCATAGGAAGAGAAAAAAATTGTCGGGAATACTCCGCTAGCGGAGTTGTCGCACAATTGTGCTCTGATTGGTCCAAATATAAAAAATACTAAATTGTAATTGGCTGATAGGAAAAGGTGAGTTGAATAGTCAAAAAAATTATTCTGTCCTGGCCAAAAAAAATTTCACTATAATTCTCTGTTGGTTACCTACCGTAGAGAGAAAAATTTCCGATAATACATGTGTTGCCATGGTGGCTTGTCAAAAGAACCCATTTTGATTGGTTAAAGTATTGGTGCGAACTTTTAAATAGAATTGTATGTATAGTGTGATTTAAATAAAGTTGGGTATGACTCATTCTTAAAATTACAGGAGGTACGATTTAGGCGATAAATCAGCAAAGTATCTTTTAGTTAATATTTTTATCAGCAAATGTCTCCACATAAATTTCCACAAAGTTGAAAGTTGAAAATTATTGAATGTTTTTTATATTGTAAACTAGAAAAATTATTCATTATATCCACTTATTTTATTGATAGAGTCAAAAATTGTTTGCTGCGACAGTGAATTGTTATAATTTAGGACATGGTTTGATTATAATTACGTACCATCATACATAATACATAATCTATATACCGGGATATCAACAATGAATGACCGAAAAAAAAACTGCATTTTACAGATTTTTTATCAAAAGTTTATTCCAAGTTACTAGTGAAATTAGGCACAAATATTTATTTCATCTTCGATTGACATTTCATAAACGTACATAGATTTTTCCTTTTTCAATTATTCCTTTATCTACATTTGTATTACAATAAAATAGTTTTTCAAAACTCATTAATAAATTAACCAGGACTTTCAAGGTAAATTTATTCGTGTATTTTATGCCTTTTCGTAAATAAATTTTTTAGGTTATAATGCCTTTACTGTGGAACAAGACAAGTTTATTTTGGAAGCATATTTCCGAAACGGCGAAAAAGATGTAGATGGAAACTGGAAGTATTCAGTACGATTATGTGTTGAAGAATATCAACATCACTTTCAGAACATCGAATTAGATGATCATGTTTTATGCCGACACATTCGAAGAATTGTTAGTCGTTTTCATGAGCATGGTAGTGTTTGCAAGGGAAAATCTACGGGTCGCACAACTGTACTTACAGAGGAAGTAGTGGAAAATGTACGCACACATTTGGAAAGAAGTCCGACAAAACCTTTAAGACAATTGGCCCAACAAACAGGTAATTTTGCATTATACAAAACATGGCTGACATGAATGTGTAAGAAATAAAATAAAAAGAATCTTGTAATTATGGGATCAAGGTAATCTTAATAATAACCCTTGGCTATTATTTATTTATTACATACAGTAACAGTTCACTTTATAATCATGAAGTTTTTTTAAGTGTGTGAAGTGTGCTACACATTCCTTATAATATTTCTTCCTGACCTGCTCTGTTGCCAGCTTTATATCCTGTGTTTCAATACTTAAAATCTATACACTACAAATATCTTCCTCTTCTATACCACTATAAAATGAATACATAAGTTCCTTAACACTACACATCATATATTAACTTAGGCTTTCTTTTTTTTTCAGACCTTCTTACTACTGCCTGATCACTTACCTCTAAACTATGGTTTTTTTATCGTTCTCTTTTGTGTTGCTTGTCTCACCTGCCTTTGCACAAATGTTTTGTTCGACCCTAGCCTTGGAAACAACAGAACTATCATTTTGAGTACAATCTACACTTGGACAACTTTGTTCATTAACATTAGCATTTTGATACTGATTGAAATTTTCAACTTCTGTCACACTTTCGGTAACGTTAGTAGGTTCATAATCAATCATTGGGTTTGTGTGTCTTTTCCACACTAAGTAATTTTTTGTTTTTACCAAATAAAGGTCATTGGTTATTCTTTTAAGTATACAAGCTTTAACCCATTTATTGTTTATAACATCTCTAACCATGACTTCTTGACCCGTGAACCATTCAACCTTTCTTTTACCCCCAGAGTTTCGTTCTTGTACTTTTTGCATACTTTCTATCCTATCTCTTAATTTATTTCCCGGCTTAATTTTGTCTAATCTTGTAATTAATTTTCTACCTAACTGTAACTCTGCTGGAGATAATCCTGTTGTACAATGAGGACTACTTCTATATGCAAACAAATAACTGTTCAATGCTGGTTCTAAAGGCATTTGTTTAATTAGCACCTTTATTTTCTTTTTAAACGTGCGCACTGCGTTTTCTGCTGCTCCATTGCCCTGTGGGCAATATGGTGCTGTTGTCTGATGTACAATTCCGTTATGATTTAAAAAACTTTGAAACTCACCAGACATGAAACTACTCCCATTATCTGTGACTAATTTGTTAGGAATCCCCCATGTGGCAAAATATTCCCGGAACATATTGATGGTTTTAGCTGATGTCAAATCTTGCATAATTTTTATATCTACCCACTTAGAATAGGCGTCTGTAATTATAAGAAATTGTTTATTCACAAACGGACCAGCAAAATCCGCATTCAACCTAATGTTCGGGCCAGTAGGTCATAACCATGTATTAATTTTACCTTTAGATGGAAAATCTTTTTGCTCTAAACATGCCTCACATGATCTAGTCAGCGTTTCCAAATCATGATCTAATGACGGCCACCAAACATAACTACGGCTTAACATTTTCATTTTCACTACTCCCATGTGACCAATATGCAATTCCTCCAATAATCTTGGTTGCATCCGCCTTGGTATAACTACTCTGTGCCCCCATAATATGCATCCCTGATCTATATATAACTCTGTTCTCCTACGGAAATATGGTTTTAATTCATGTGTCTCTACTATGCTTGGCCAGCCATTTTCGATATACCCGTATGTTTTTGCCAATATCGGAACCCTTTCAGTGCCTTTTTTAATATCCAAGTCTGTTAAACACGGGATACTATCAGTTACATAATTTAAATATGAAGTATCAATTTCATCACTGTTTAGGACTGGGTAACCTAGATAGTCCGTCTGCAACTGAGTTATCTATCCCCTTAACATAACAAATATCATAATTATAACCGCATAAAAATGACGCCCACCTTTGAATTCGGTTTGCTGTCATTTCCGGTATCCCCTTTTTTGGGTTGAAAATAGTTACTAGGGACGTATGATCTGTACACAGAGTAAACTTACGGCTAAATAAATATTGATAAAACTTTTTTACTGAAAATACAATAGCAAGTGCTTCCTTCTCTAATTGTGAGTATTTCTTTTCTGCATCGGATAGCGACCTTGATGCATACGCAATTGGTCTCTCTTCACCGTTTTCCATGACATGTGAGATAACACCCCCAATCCCATAAGAACTTAACTTAACTTAACTTAACCTTCACGCCATTCCCTTGCGGGGTAGGCAAAACAATCCCTGCCTCTTATTTATTTTTCATTCACAATTTTTCGCCATGCTTTCCTATCTCTGCATACCTCCCTAGCTTCCGCAAGATTCATACATAGTCTCTGACATGCCCTTTTGTTTTTAGAACTCCTTATCTTTCTTTCCTTTATCATAGATTCTACTACATTCAGCCAAGTTTTACGCGGCCTACCAGGCCCGGCCTTTCCCCTAACCTCACCCACATATATTTGTTTCGTTAATCTTGTGTTATTCATTCTCTCAATGTGACCAAACCAACGTAATGTACAACTTTTATATCTATCCATCATCGTCTTTTCCTCACCACACTCCCTCATTGTGCATTCATTTTTTATCTTGTCCCTTCTGGTTTTACCACATGCGCTTCTCAGAAATCTCATACCCACAGCATTTATTTTTCTTTCGTGCTTTTTTTGACATACCCATGTCTCACTTCCATACAGTACTGATAGGACGAATACGCCATTATAGATTGCTCGTTTCGCAGCTAGGCTCATGCTTTCATTTCTCATTATCGTCCACATACTTCCAATCACTTTCCTTTCAGCATTGACCCTTCGTCCAATCTCGCTCTCAATTGTACCATCTGCAGTAAACATTCTACCGAGATATACCAGCTCGTCCACTTGCTCCACGATTTCATCTTGCAGAGTAAATACTCTACTCTCCTTTCCACCTTCCCGATTGAACACCACAATCTTAGTTTTGTTCGCGTTTACCTTTAGGTCCATGCTCTCACAGACTGTATCAAACTTCCTCAGAGCGGTTTGCAGCTCATCCGCACTGTCACTTAATAAGACTGTGTCATCTGCATACACCAGGAGTCGTACATTTACGTCACCAACCATTACACCATTTGTATCGTTACATGCTTGTTTAAAACATTTATCCATGTATACATTGAACAACCACGGTGACATCACACAGCCTTGTCGCACTCCTTGCTCAATATTAAAGTATTCACTCACACCTCCTATCCCCTAACACATGCCCGACTACCATTGTATACTGCCCTTATTCCATTTATTAGACCTTTATTTACGCCATATTCATTTAATATTTCCCACAGCTTCTCTCTATTCACTCTGTCATATGCTTTCTCCAGATCTACAAACGCACAGTACAACTTCCTTTTTACCTTTAAACACTTCGATCACCTGCTGGAGAGCAACCATCTGATCGACACATCCTCTCCCTGGCATGAAGCCACCTTGCACATCCCACATCTTAGATTGTGTAGTTCCTCGTACTCTATCAATCAGTATTCTTCCAAATACTTTACCAGGTACGCTGAGCGAGCTTATTCCTCTGTAGTTCTTACAATCACTCTTGTTCTCCTTACCCTTATACAATGGTACAATGATCGCGCTCTTCCAATCACTCGGCACTTTCCCACACATAAGGCATACATTGAATAATTCACGCAATCTTCGTATAAGCTTTGCACCACCATACTTGAGCATTTCACCAGTGATTTCATCTATGCCTGCTCCCTTGCCGTTTTTCAACCTTCCTACCGTTTTCTCTGCCTCATTTATTCCAATATCCTTCTCAGTTTCATTCATCATTTCTTCTATATTCTCCTTATTTAACCCTTCAGTCTTACGTTCCTCACTACTGTACAGCTTTCCGAAATACTCTTGCCAGCATTTCCTCACTTCACAATCGTCCCATACTATTTCGTTTCTATCATTCATCATTCCTGCAGCGTTCTGTTTTGGGCCACGTTTTGTGTTTTTGACAAATTTCCAGAAGAGTTTTTTGTTTCCCTTAAAATCATTCTGCATTTTCTCTCCTTCCACAGCCATCACCTCCTCTTTACTTATTCTCACTGCCTCTTTCGCTTCTTTGTTTCTTAATCTGTACACCTCATACAATCGTTTCTTTTCAGTCTCATTTTTTGCAGCAATCATTGCCATGTACGCATCTTTTTTCTTACTTACTGCCTTTTTTTACCGACTCATTCCACCAAGCACATTTTTTCTGTCTACCTACAATCACTCTTCCACATATTCGCACGGCACAATTAACAACAGAGTTTTTCAAGCTTATCCATGCACTTTCAACGTCAGTGTCTTTTATTTGTTCGTTCCACACTGCTTCATTCACATTCAACTCTTTATTGACAGCATCTGCGTATTTCATTCTCGCACCATTATCCACTAGTTTGTCAACCCTAATTCTGGACGTTCGCACTACGTTTGCTTTCCTTCTCCACACCCACTTTTTCCCTAGACACACTCTCGATACAACCAAAAAGTGGTCCGATACACACTCCGCTCCGCGCATTACTTTTGTGTCTTTCACCAGGTTTCTAAGCCGTTCATCATACACTATCAAGTCTATCATACTTTTAGATTCACCTCTTTGCCATGTATACATATTCACATTTTTATGTTTAAACCACGTATTGGATACAAACAGGCTTCTCTCAACACAGATGTTCAGCAGGTGTTCACCATTCTCATTGACTCTTTGGTCTCCGAACTTTCCTAGAACGCGTTCACTATGTTCTCTCTGTACACCCACCCATCCGTTCATATCCCCTAATATAATCACTCTTTCGTTTGGCTTACATACTTTCAACACGTTCTCCACTTCATTCCAGAATTGCTCACGCTCCTGGTCTCTTTCTCCATTCACCGGTGCATAGCATGCAATAAGAAAAATTCTTCGAAACTTCACTTTCATTCTAACCCATATTACCCGGGGAGAGACCAATTCGTACTGTTTAACACATCTTTTCGCTCGTTCACTTATGATCACCCCAACTCCTTTTGCGCCATGCACTTCCGTCTCAACTCCTGACCATAGTGCCAGGCTGCCATCCTCCATCTCCACAGCATCCTTTCCTTTGCGCTTTGTCTCCGATACACACAGAATATCAAGGTGTCTTTCATACATTACATTCAAAATTTTAAATTCTTTACCATGCATACCTCTAACATTCCACGTACCGACTCGCCATTCATTCCTTGCACAGTCGTCATCAACGGGGCCGGTCTGTTTCGACCTTGACCGTCCCTTGTAGCAAGGTCGATCCGAGGCAATTGTATTGTTCTCTTGAGTAATACCCTAGCGAGCAGACCGGTTACTGGCCAAATCGTGCCCCGGACGATGTAGCATTCCCTACTAACGGTATCGTCCTGCTACCGGACAGTTATGTCTACTGTCATGACATAATAAATAGATATAAATAATAGATCGTATACTTACTGTATGAATCTCACAAATGTACATATACATGTACATTTTTTTTTCTTCTCTCTATACGCGTTCCCTGGTTTCGCGCCCCTTTATTTTTTATTCTCTTTTTTTTGCTTTTCGAGTTATAGTTATTTCAATGTCATTTACTTTTATTTATCAAATCAGTTTTATTATTGTCGCGAGCACGTGATACTTAAACAAATATTTTATTAGTTCTCTATGAATTCATCGTTATTTGAACAATGATACCTGTTCGGGTCCACTCCTTAGACAAAAGGTTTACGTTTGGTTTATAATTTTTTAAGTTAAAGTTTTAACAATCACATGGGTTTAATAGAGCCGTATTTTTCGTAACTACTGTAGCAATCCTAAACGTTACTTCGCGCCTATTTCAATTAAAGAGCCTTTTACTGGTTAGATTATTATCATTATCTTTGTTTATTACTAATATTCAAACCGCTGGGTATAAAAACCTGTTCAGACGCTTACCCTTATTTAATTGATTTAGAAGTTGTCATTTAACATTTATTAACATGTATTTAACTGAAAGCACCGAGTAAAGCTATACTTATTTAACTTAAAAGTACGATAATCTTTTATGTTTAAATTTTATTACAAAAAAACATTTACAATTTACCCGCTTTCTTGTTCTATTGTTTTGCAAGTAAAAGAAGGTATTTGAATTCAATCGAAAAAAGTAAACTTTTAGAGTAAAACTTCTTTAAATTTCTTATTTATTAAACGAATATTGCGAAGGAATTGCAGTATGTTAATTATTTAACTTGACACTGAAACTCTATTTCATTTACTCGATTCATATAATATGCTATTTACTATTTAAATTTTAATTATTAAAATTTTTAATTTACAATTGCTGGCGACGCGCCTGCCTGCTTTCCCTTTGCCTTTACCTGGTTTCTTGTTTTATTATTTGAGAATAGAATACGGTATTGTACTTCAATCGATAATGTGGGCTTTTAGTAAAACTAAATTTTCCTTAAATAGCTACATTTCTTATTTATAAAATGAATATTGTAAAGAGGTGAGGGATACTAATTATTTAAATTATAAAACTATGAGGCACTATTCAATTTAGTATGTTTGATTTACTATTAACAACTGAATTGCTTTATTTATTGACTTACTTCATTTACTGTCGGTTTTAAAATTTTTACAATAAACACCCGGATTCTCCTAACGACTTGACCTTTCTTTCATTTAACTACTAAAATGCGTTTTACTTATATGAGAGAACAAAACCGTATTTCATTCAGAATTTCGCTTACAAATAGATAGTTATTGTTTATTTGTTTATTTATTTGCTTTGGAATGCTGCTTCGATCCAGTTACAATTGTTAATTTATTAGTTTTCTATGATTGATTGTCATTTCAAAAAATGTTTACCTGTTGAGTTCAAGACAAAGGGGTGGTATTTGCGTTTTAACAATCACATCTGGTATGGATTTAAAGAACCGTAATTTTTTCGTAGAACTTCAACCCTAGAGCAATCCTAAACGTTATTTACGCGGCTTTTTTTGTACACGTTACAAAATTTTAATGGTTAGCGTCTTGTCTTTGTCCATTATTGATATTAAACCCGCTGAGTCTAAAATATGTTCAAAAACTCACCCGTACCATACAGTAACTCTATTGAATTAGAAATTACCATTTAATCCGGACTTGCAAACCAATCCAAGGTAGAAGCTGCAGCCATCACAAACACGTCCTATCGCTTTGAAGCCCACGACACTAATTTATAAATAATGTCAATATTTGTCCGAAAATACGACTCTTCGTTTTTTCTTTTTCATTTCATTTTTACCTTTCGTTACACCACATTAGTCGTGAAGCTTTAAGTTGTAGAGTTATAAGTTGACATAACAATTATTCATACCTTTTTACTGTAATGTAACTAGCGTCAGTATTTAGACGCAGCTCTAAATTTGGATTATAATGTACTAATAATTTTTTTTGACATCATTATCTCTTTACCTCATTAAATGTAAACTCTTGGGAATTTAACCATTCCCATTCCTGATTCTTTCGTAATAATTTGTGAAACGGGTGTAATAGTGTAGATAAATTGGGTATAAATTTTGCATAATAATTTACTGTACCCAAAAATGCCTTTAATTCACTCACATTCTCTGGCCTAGGCGCATTTTTAATTGCATCAACTTTATTTGAAGACATATGAATTCCTTGAGAATCAATTTTGTGACCTAAATATGTAACACTATCTTTTAAGAATGAACACTTCCCTTTTTTTAACGTTAAACCTGCCCCTTTTAATTTTAACAGTACTTGCTCTAATGTTTTTAAATGTTCCTCCTGGTTAGAACCTGTTATACAAATGTCATCAAAGAATACTCCTACGTTTTCCATATTGCCTAGCAATTTTGTAATTATTTTCTGAAACTTTTTTGCAGCTGGCTTAACACCAAAAGGTAAACGATTATATTTGAAAAGACCCCTATGAGTAGATATCGTAGTCAACAACTTTGACTCCTCATCTAATTCCAATTGTTGATAAGCCATGCTCATATTCAATTTCGTGAATTGTTTCCCCCCACAAAATTTTGCAAATATTTCCTCTACTCTTGGAATAGGAAACTTATCATCATCTAAACACGTATTAATTGTTACCTTATAATCACCGCAAATTCTTATTGAACCATCTTTCTTTAATATTGGCACAATGGGTGTAGCCCAATCTGAATATGAAATTTCTTCAATTATGCCCTCATTAATTAACTTGTTCAACTCTATATCCACCTTCAGTTTCAATGCAAAAGCTAACGGACGCTGTTTTACAAAAATTGGCCTTCCCTTATAGTTATCGTTTAACTCTAAATGTAACTTTTCCTTATTATATAAACCTAATCTGTCTGTAAATACTAAATCATATTTAGCTAATAACTTATCTAAATCTGAACTATTATAGTTAATTTCAGTATTATTATTCTCAAAATTAATGCTTATTTGTAATGCTTTTAACCAAGCCCTTCCTATTATAGGAGGCCCCCCTTTTGGAACTATATACAAATCCAATGATTGATTACTCCCTTTGACATTAACTTGTACATTTATTATTCCAGTAGGAACAATATGATCACCCACATAACTTTGAAATATCTCATTGGTGACCTTTAACTTATTATTAATAAAATTTCTTTGATGGAGCTCATTAGAAATTGCTGTAATGTTTGATCCCGTTTCTATTTGAAATGCAATTTTTTTTTATCCACCAGCAACTTTATAGTCAGAGGTTTCACCTTACCCTCAGACTCATTGAAATTAATTACTTGTGATTCGATAGCATCAGGCTGTACTACAGCAATCTCTTTTGACCCACTAAACAAGCAATCTAAATCTAAACATGCTTTATCTATAACATTTGTTTCTCGTACTTGCCTGTCCTCTTCATCCACCATGGTAAATAATGAATCAAAGTCACCTGCGTTTTCAGTCTCCGTGTCACTACCATTTCCTTCACTCTCAACATAATTAGTGTAGCTACGTTCCTTGCTTCTCTTGCACATCCTGCCTGTATGACCCTTCTTACTACACCTGTAGCAGTAACTGTGCCTGAACCTGCATTCCCTCGCATAATGGTTGTAACCACCACAACAAAAACATGTAGACCTATTTGCCTTGTTTGTTACCTCATTTTTACCCTTTGATGTCGATGCTGTTGCTCCTAACTCTTCTTTGCTAATGACTTTCTTCAATGTACCCTTATCACTCATTCTCGATGTTTTGTGATGAAACTTTTTTTGTTCATGAAGTTAACTTGTTCTATTTTACTTGTTAGATCAGACACATCTCGGTTTGAAGCCTCTACACTCAGAACTATTTCAACCGCTTTTTTATAATTAAGATTATCTTCGCTTAACAACTTGCGCTTAGCATTGTCACTTTTAATACCCCAAACCAGTTGATCCGTAAGGTTTGTTTCCAGATTTTCACTAAAATCACAACACACAGACAACTTCTTCAAATTAGCCAAGTATTGTGCAACTGACTCGTCGTCTAACTGCTTCCTATTTTTAAATTTGTACCGCTGTGCAATTTTATTTGGAGCTGGCTGTAAATGTTGCAGTATTAACTTTTTCCTCAAACGATTTACTTGCTGGTGCATTCGGTGTACACAGATCCTTGATAAGTAAATACTCTTCCGCCCCCACAAGCGTTAGCAATATTGCCACTTCCTTTTCTTTCTTAATATCATTTGCTACAAAATATTATTCCAATCTCCCCGTCCACAAACTCCAGTTACCTTTTTCAATGAAAAATTCCTCAATGTGACCATGCCCCAAATATGACGTGATCTCCTTGAGTTTAACTGAATATTCCTTGAATACTTTCTGTTAATCCTCGTCGCCAATATGTAATTATGGGATCAAGGTAAACTTAATAATAACCCTTGGCTACTATTTATTTATTACGTACAGTAACAATTCACTTTATAATCATGAAGTTTTTTTAAGTGTGTGAAGTGTGCTACACATTCCTTATAATATTTCTTCCTGACCTGCTCTGTTGCTAGTTTTATATCCTCTGTTTCAATACTTAAAATCTGTACACTACAAATCTTAAAAACCAAAACGTTACATAAGTAAAGTTAGATTGACAACACTGTACATATTTCAATATAAGCAATTTTTACAGGTCTTTCTTATGGTACATGCCATAAAGCAGTCAAACGTCAACTAAATTTTCATGCTTACAAAATAACGGTTGTGCAAGAATTACTACCTTTAGATTTTCAAAAGCGTTTAGAATATTGCCGATGGTTCTACAACAACTTGAGAGATGACGAAATACTAAACTTAAGTTTCTTTACGGATGAAGCTTGGTTCCATTTATCTGGTTATGTGAATTCGCAGAATTACCGTATGTGGTCAGCAGAAAATCCACACGTTTTTGAAGGAACTACTTTACATCCTGTGGAAATAGGTGTTTGGGCTGCTATGTCACGAACAAGAATTGTAGGTCCCATTTTCTTTGAAGATACAGTCACTGCGGCTCGAAACTATTTTGGAACCTTTCATTGATCAACTGCACGATGACGAGCTCCAACATAGATATTTTCAGCATGATAACGCAACAGCTCATACAGCTAATCAAACACTGACTTTTCTACGTGAACATTTTGATGAAACAGTTATAAGTGCGGGAGTTTGGCCCCCAAGATCACCTGACCTTACTCCACTGGATTATTTTCTATTTGAACATTTAAAAAATAAAATCTACAAGACACGCCTTCATGCAGTTGATGAATTAAAAAATGCAATAACTGACTCAATTCAAAATATTACAGAAGCTCAATTAATAAATGTATTTGAAAATATGAAACGAAGAGTAGATGCCTGTAATGCAAACAGTGGTGGTCACTTTGAAATTGTTTTATAGATCATTGCCAAGTTTAATTTTATTTTTCTATTTTTAACTGTAATATAAACATATAAAAGACCATTCATTCCAACGGGTAGTGAGGTGTGCGTCGGGATATCGTTATATTTGTATGTAAATAATATGTGCACTAATTTAAAATCTTTACTCATTATTTACTATACTTTAGCTGAGTTGATCTCATTTACATGCACGTTTGAGATCTAAAAAAACAATGCATTATTAATTCATTATTTGCTGTGTTTTAGATCAATATATACAGATTTGAGTTATCTTAAAAAACAATAGGTACATCATAAAGTAGACATGGTGACTAGTTCCATACGAGAAGGACTAAATCAGTGGTATATAATCTGAAATAAGTTTTGTTCAAAATTAGAATGCAATGCAAAGTGATATCTAGCATTAAATTAAATAAGTTCTTTTTTTCCATTATAATGTATTTGTGATGTTCACCAGTGTACATTCAAAGGTGGTCAGCAAAAATGGTGTACCTGACTTGTGCTGAATATGTTGAATGTATGCATTTATAATAAACTAACCAGTCATACATGTAATTTGTTTTCACTAATATTATTTAACAAATATATCATATATTGATTTCTGATTAATGACAAATTCATTTTAAAAATTCATTTAAATGTTTTAATGTCATTGTAAAGGTAACATCATCCAATATCACTCCTTTTTTTAAATATTCACTCTCCACATATTCACACACTTTCTTCGAGTTCTCAGGTGTAGTTTCTTTCAATTCTTCATTGACAATTGCTTAACACCTTCCGTTTGAAATGTCACATTCCACACTGCTATCCGATTTTTCAATGGGGTTTAATTCAGAGTGGTACAAAGGGAGACGAAGGACAGCATGACCATTTTCAACTAGTAGCTTGTCTAGAACGGTTTCTTCAGCAACACATTCTTGTAATTGAGATAATGGCATTGCCATCGTTCCTTCTTTTTCTTTTTTCATAAATTGGTACACATTGTAGATAATTTGCCGCCCTTGGCTATGAATTACCTTTCGATTATTCATTTTCAACCTGACAACAAAATTCATACATTATTGCCTATTTCAAACGACTCATGTCAATATAAACAAAAAGATCATTAAACGCTCATCTAAACAGTTTTTACTCTCTAAACTGTACATTATTCTCGTAACCAAATTAAGGTTAAAAAGCAAAATTTGTTTTAAACATTACTCTTAGTATATAAAAGCACTTACAAAACTTGAATTTGACAAGTAAATACCATGTATTGGTTTAACACACCAGAAATACGCCTTGGAAATCCAGAAAATCTGTAATATCAATTAAAAATAATAAATGATAATTTTTAACCAAATTTTTATATACCTTATAACCCTTTAGTCTTAAGACAGACTAAATTACAATTATTGAAGTTTTTGTACGTCTACATAATACGCAATTCGTCATTCACCAAAGTTTTTGTCATTTATGGTAGTATTTATTTTAATATCTGCATTTACGCCACTGGACATAGCACAATTTTCATTTTAAGGATGCGGAACAATAGTACTGTTCTAGGAGCGGTACGGTCAAACAATGATATCGCACTGTATTTGTAAATAAACAAATACTTTTTTTGTTTACTATAAATTAAATCATTTCAGGTGGAAAAATTGATAAATATCGATACATTTGTGATTATTTCATTCTTGTAGAACAAATTGTGTACAGTGTAATGCACGAGGGATGTCCGGTTAATAAGGTATATTTGCGCTGCACACCATCTACGTTGCTCCGGTCAGGTTAAAACTTGCACGCATTTTAGATGTGCATGTGAACTGCGTAGGTGGCTATTGCCATTTTTTTAGGTTATGTACAACGTGTTCAGTGATAGTCGCAAAATGTCAGTTTCAATCGAAACTTACTCCAAATTTAAAGTACGAACGGCCATTCGTTATTTGCTTGCAAATAATGAAACACCTACCGAAATTCATAAAAAAAATTCTGAACACACGAAAAAGGTGTATGAGTCGAAAACAAGTGTATGTTTGGTGTCAGCAGTGCAAAACTGGACGCACAAATCTGAACGACGATCCCGAAGGTCTGCGACGGAAACCATCAACAACAAAAACGGATGAAAATAAATTAAAGGTCGATACACTGAATCGAGAAGATCGTCGGTTTAAAACACGGGAAATTGCTCTACTGACCGGCATTCCTAAAAGCTCTGTTCAAGAAATCGTATCTCAATTAGACTATCGAAAAGTTGCCGCGAGATGGGTACCAACACTGTTGACTGACCAACACAAAATGCAACGAATGGCGGCGGGAATGGAACTTTTAACGCGTTATCGTCAGGAAAACGGATTTCTAGGGTCTATAGTTACAGGAGACGAAACCTGGGTATACCACCATAATCCTGAATCAAAATTATTGGATAACGTGAAGCATGTGAGTTCACCAACTGTGTTCTGTGACATGCAAGGCATTTTGATAATAGAGTTTTACCACCGACAGAGCTAGAGAGCGAGAGAGCGAGAGAGCGTGAGAGGGAGAAAGGGTGAGAGGGAGAGAGGGATAGAGGGTGAGATAGAGTGAGGACGAGAGGTAGAAGGGGAGAGAGGGGGTGAGAGAGAGAGGGGTGGGTGAGAGGGAGGGGGAGAGGGAGAGGGAGGGAAAAATAGAGAGAGGAATATGTAATTTTATTAAAGTTTTACATCGATGAGTCATACCCAACTTTATTTGAATCAAACTTTATGACGCTAAAGCTAACGTAACACTTACATCAGGTATAAAGAAGTCCTATGCTACTATATTGCTTCTTTGCCGACTTATATTACTATTACCTAAAGTTGTTAACCAAACAAAACGTTAAATGTAAAATGCGCAAATTTCAAACGTTAATTATTTACAGTACATTAATTTAATTCCTTCAGCCTAACAGAGCGCAATTTATTACATGATAACTATAAGACACCATCTTTCTGTTTACTTTTAGTATGTTTATAAATTATGCCGAGAAACACTTTTATCCAATGAAGAAGAACAAATCAATAAATCAATAGTTTCCAAACAGTCCGATTATGAATATTTCAAAATAAAATTGAATTACAGAAATAAAAGTATCAGTTTGGAAAAAAAAGTGTTTCTACTGTCTTTTACCACAATTAAACATACAAGTAATAAAATTTTAAAATTATCTATTGGGATGAAATAGTTAAAACGGAAAAATATAGCTATATATTTTAAACAACATTTAAATTTTTTTTCGAGTAAATAATTTAATTTTATTCTTTATTTGACCGAATCAGCAATTTTTTTATATGTTTATTTGACCTGATGACACTTGGAACACTTCTGAAGTTCTTATTATTGTTTCAGAAGGGGACAAATGCCTTATCTTTGCTTAAGTTATATTTGTTCAATCAATATAAAAGTTAACCTTTTAGTTTAAACGTTATTTTTTTATTTACTAAACCCATTATTAATTTAGTATCAATTTATGAAAGGAGTATATTGCAGATCAATATAACGTCAAAAACATCTCATCCTGATCAGTACCCAAGAAGTTGTTCAATGTTTAATAAATATTCAGGTTTGATTGAAAGATGTAGTTAATGCTTTAAACATAGTTTCGCTTAAAATAACATCAACTAACCTAATTTTGAAATTATGACGGAGAAACATAACATCTTATGTTTATAAAAGCTGTCAAATTTTATAAGCATCAATAATCAATTCAGAAGTTCTTAATAACCACAGTTCATTGTTTTGGATGTAAACACTTTTAGTTTAGTAATGTGAAGTAATAACTATAAAAGAGAAGTAACAGATGGGATGATTTTTCATATTTTTACATAAAGTATAAGGTGTGGCTTCAATAAAGTGATAGAAAAGCCATAATTACGGGCTGATCAAAACTCGGAGAGTTTTAGAACATCTGCCTGGTAAATATTTGAGTGTGTGTGTTTGTTCTCGAGGCAGGTAGGTAAACCACGCTATGTTGTCCGTTAGGGTCCAGGTAGAATATAGTATACTTATATAGGTACAGCCAACATTCAATGTTTGTACGTCATTTTATACAGCGTACTAGCTTAAGCGATTGCAAATTTATTATTTCACGCACAGTTTATTCTTCTGCTTACTCAATTAGGGCAAAAACGACCGTTCTGTCGGTTTCCGTAATGACGTTGTTCTGTATTTTATGCTCTCGTTGTATTATTAATAAAAACAAAATTGAGCGACATTTTGTTGATGTTCCTATTAAAATGTAAATACAAGGAAAATCCACAAAAGTGAGCACTAAGTGTTAGAATGGATAGATAGATAGCTAATGTATTATTCCTTTGAGAAGAGGGTCTAGTGGAATAGTCATTCTTAGGGTTGAAAGATCACGAATAGAGACCTTTTGATCGTTAACAACCTGCCAATGTTACCTACATTTTAAATAACGCTATTGATTCAGCGTTATAAAGAATTCTTTTTTTTTTCAATTTATATCCACGTTTAATTAGTTCTTAAGGATTTTAATCTAAAGTGTGGAACAAGACAATATTGAAACATCTGAATAATTTGTACTGTTTCTAACTTTACATGCCAATATGCCATTACACATTATTACGGAGTACATACAGGGTGGCGCATTAGAATGGCAAAGTCCCATATCTCCTTTATTTAAAGAGATACAAAAAAATATTAAATACAAAAGTTGTAAGATATGTTCTGGTGCATATTCCAAAAATATTTTTAATAATACAGGGTAGATCATAAAAGCTTAGAACTAATTTTAAATAGAAAACCCTATACAGTATGGGTGAGTTTGCATTGCACACCCCGTAAGTTTCTAAATATCAAGATATTTAAATCTTTCAAAAAGTATTTCTAAATAATTTTTTCCGCTCTTTTCAATTCTCTTACTTAAAATGCTCCCATGAAAAAACAAAAGAGCAGCAAAAACTAAAGTGATTTTTTTAAATGGAACACCCTGTTATTTTTTATTATCTGAAATTCTATTAAATTCTACATATGACACCATTTTTGTTTTTTCTTAAAATCGATAAATAAGTTAGTTAGAAATAACAAAAGAAATTTCCAGTAGTTGGCCATGCTTGCGTTAGTCATACAAACATTCAAATGTCGGTTTGTTGTGAAAACATTAATTTATTTAAAAAAACTAAAATGAATAACAAAGACGAAGAAAAATATTAATGCATTAATTGTTCAAAATGTCCACCATTGTTATTAAGGCATAGCTGTGCTCTTCTGAATAAATTCTGTTGACATTTGCGTAACATTTCGGGTGTTATTTGCTGGGCTGCCATTCTTATTTTATTTTTCAGCTCTTCCAAAGTTTGAGAATTGGTACTGTACACTTTATTCTTTAAGAATCCCCAAACAAAAAATCGAGTACAGTTAAATCAGGTGATCTGGGCGGCCATAAATGGGGTCCCCTGTTTCCAAACCACCTATCACCAAATTCTCCATTTAAAAAATTTGTCACTGGTTGTGCATTATGCGGCGGTGCACCATCATGTTGAAACCATATTTGAGTCAGAAGATTTAAAGGGAGATTATCTAAGTAATCTTGAAGTTCATTTTGAAGAAAGTTTAAGTATCGATGTTGATTAAGTGTTCCGTTATAAGAATATGGTCCTAATAAATGACCACCAACTACACCTATCCATACATTCGTAGAAAAATGAACTTGATTCCTTGTTTCGCGAACTTTATGAGGGTTTACATCATCCCAAAAATGATTATTATGTTTATTAAAAACACCATTCCGATTTTGTATTTTGTACAAGTTGTACTTTAAAGGGCTTCATACCATACGCTGTTAAAGTTTTCCGTATTTTATTTCTTGAAATTTGTAGCTCACGAGTTGCATCCCGGGTAGATGAGGTCGGAAAAGCTCTAAAATAAGCTAAAATGTCTATTTCCTCGTCCTCATTCCTATCTACATTTCTAATCCTTAAATTCTTAAATTACGTGGTTTTTCAAAACTACCAAATCTTGTTAATGAGACGTGCAAATTTAAAAAAGTTCTGTAATGAGGTTGTCTTCTATCAGGATATTGATTATTATAGAAATATGATGCTTGGAGGCAGTTTTCATTTGATAAGTAGAAACAGCGCAACATATCTGTTTTTTCTACGTTTGTAAATGCCATTTCTTTTTTTGCAACTCACAAAAACACGTACGACTAACGGAACAAATTTACTTATTAATTTATTAAACTAATTTCTGGCAATTTTGACAACAAAGTGACATTTAAGTTATTTCCATAACTACCGCAAATGTGGCCTACTAGCGACAATTTTTTTGCAAAATCCACATAATTTAAGGATAATAATGCATAATAATAATAATGCCACATAATGCACAACCAGTGACAAATTTTTTAAATGGAGAATTTGGTAATAAGTATTTTGGAAACAGGGGACCCCATTTATGGCCGCAAGAATGACCAACTACCGGACATTTCTTTTGTTGTTCCTAACTAACTTATTTATCGATTTTAAGAAAAAATAAAAATGGAGTCATATGTAGAATTTAATAGAATTTCAGATAAAAAATAACAGGGTGTTCCATTTAAAAAAATCACTTTAGTTTTTGCTGGTCTTTTGTTTTTTTCATGGGAGCATTTTAAGTAAGAGCACTGAAAAGAGCGGAAAAAATTATTTAGAAATACTTTTTAAAAGATTTAAATATCTTGATATTTAGAAACTTGCGGGGTGTGTAATGCAAACTCACCCATACTGTATATTATTACATATTCAGATTCTACATACAATTTTAGACACATTTTATGTATAATGTCCTATACCTAAGTCTAACCGTTTTTGACAAAAATGACGTTTGCAGGTCAAAACAGGTGGAAATCTTTTCTAAACGAAGCCTTTATCAATTAGTTATGGTTGGTTTCCTTGGAAATGGGGACTTACTCTAATGGGCTGTATTGATATTTTTGTAATACATTCATACAGGGTGATCAAAAATGGACAATAAAAAGTAGATTCAAAAAAACCTATAAGGTAATTTTTTTTAAATGGAAACCCCCTATTTTTTTAATTCTATCTTATTTAGCATTAAACTTTGTATATTCCAAAAAATTGTAGTTTTTGAAATAATGACAATTTGACATTTTTTTATTCTAAAAAGCCTATACGGCTTTCAAGTTTTGTTGTTAGTTGGCCGTGACGGCGAGGCGTGGTATATAAAAATAATAGAGATAATCAGAAACGTCATTATTTATTGTCAGTTGATAATTTGTGTGATGCATTAGTGTATTTTATAGCAAATTGATTTAAAACTTGAATTAAAATTGTAAATAACGAATTTTTCGCAAGCCGAGATGGTTGATATGATTTTGTTTTGGGAGCTAGTGATAAGAATACGCTCTTAGCAAGAAGACTGTATCAACAACGGTTTCCAGAGAGACGGCAACCTGAAAGAAGGGCATTTGAAAAGCTTTTGGAGCGTTTTGAAAGAACTGGCAATGTGTTATATGAAAAAAATACTAGGGAAAAACGTGCACAGACTAAGGTAAATCAATTAAATGTACTATTAACAGTTACCGAAAATCCATATATTGGACAACGACCCATTTCTCAGCTGGTTGGTGTTGAACGACGTACGGTACAGCGGATATTGAAGTCTCAAAAAATGCACCCCTATCACATTCAACTACTTCAAGAGTTGGTTCCTGAAGATTATCAAAGACGACTGGAAATTTTGTCAGTGGGCTCAAAACAAAATGAACCAACAAAGAACTTTGTTCATTTGATTTTATTTACTGATGAGGCCACATTTCACAGAAACGGAAGTGTAAACAGATACAATTTTCATTACTGTTTTACCGAAAATCCACATTTTGTAAGATGTACTTCTCAAACTAGATGGCCTTTAAATGTTTGGGGAGGTAATCATGTAATTGGACCATATTTTTTTGATCAACGAGTAACAGGGGAAGTATACTAAGACATTCTGCAAAACCATCTACCTAATTTGTTGCGTCAAGTGCCACAGGATACGCAACAAGAAATGTGGTTTCTTCATGATGGGGCCCCAGTACATCATACAGGTCCGATAATAAATTTTTTAAATGCTAGATATCCAGAATGTTGGATTGGGAGGGGAAGGCCTGTTGCTTGGCCTGCTAACTCCTCAGATCTTACTAAAATGGACTTTAGCATATAGGGGTACGTCAAAGAGCAGGTTTATAAAATACCGCCTACAACAAAGGAAGACATGAAGATTAGGATTAGAAACTGTTTTCAAAACATTAATGTTGAAATGTGTAGAAATTTAAGTAGCAAATTTGAGAGACGTATTGCATTGTGTATTCAAGAAAGAGGCGGGCATTTCGAACAACTTATTAGGTAGTACGTATTTGACGAGTTTCTAGTACTTTTATCTGTATAATTAGTTACAGGTTTAGTTACATTAGAGGTGTTAAGTTTATGATTAGGATTAGGACATAAATTGTTGAATCAAAAAATATTGTCTTTACTTTAAGTTCGTTTAATAAAATAATTATTTATATGGGGTTCAATAAATTGTAATATTTCGATCTGAAGTGGTCGATTTTTTTGTTTCGCCGCGCCCGCCGTCACGGCCAACTAACAACAAAACTTGAAAGCCGTATAGCCTTTTACAATAAAAAATGTTAAATTGTCATTATTTCAAAACTACAATTTTTGGAATATACACTCTTATACAAAGTCACCCTTATTTTTAATGCTAAATAAGATAGAATTAAAAAATAGGGGTTTCCATTAAAAAAATGACTTTATAGGTTTTTTAATCTACTTTTATTGTCCATTTTGATCACCCTGTATGAATTAAAAATTATCATTAATTTTAAAATACATAATAATAAGTTTACCTCAGTAATTTGAACCTACGACCATGTTTTGCTAGGTAAACTCATTGACAAAATCAAGGTTCAAACAATCGATAGTAAAGGCTTTATTTGTAAAATTGATGTAAATTCTAAATATAATGAACTTATTTTCATTAAAAAAATTATAATAACCTTTATGATATGTATTACAAAATATCAATACACCGATTAAGTAGGTCCATTTAAAACCAACCATAACTAATTGATAAAAGGCATCGTTTAGAAAAGATTTCACCTATGTTTGACCTGCAAACGTCATTTTGACAAAATTTGAAATTTGTCAAAAACAGTTGAACTTAGTAGACATTATACATATAAATGTCTAAAATTGTATGTAGAATCTAAATATGTAATAATATATAGGGTTTTCTGTTAAAAAAATTAAAATTACTTCTAAGCTTTTATGATCTACCCTGTATAATTAAAAATATTTTCGGAATATGCACCGGATTTTGTATCTCTTTAAATAAAGGAGATATTGGACTTTATCACACTAATGCGCCACCCTGTATTTATATTATAATATTCATATGAGTTAGAAAACTCGTAAAGTACGTCATTAAGTACAAACAGTGGCGTAGTCAGACTGAAACGTAGACAGCTGCCAAACTTACCAGTCAAGATTACAAAGATATTAGAAAATTCAAAGGTGTCCGTCATTACAACGTTAATATATACACAAGACTGTCGGAACTACTATTAAATTCAAATAGCAAGCACTGCAATACGCAAATGTAAATTTTCACCATTATTACAAACAGTGCGCTCAGAAAGTAACGGATAAATACATTATTATTCGAACTATCTAGACACTAGCTGTACATTTAGGTCTCAAGCTTTCACGGATATGTCAAAGTTCAACGTCTTAAATGGCAATTGCAATGATGTTTCCCTGACGTTCAATTAATTTATTGACTATTGAAACATGTATACGATCAAGATTATGTGCGCATAAATTTCAAAGTGATTCGTTAAGCCCTTCAATGTTTGCTTTTAAACGTAAGAACCTGGACTAGTCATTATATCTCAAAAAACTTTTCAAACTCAGCCAACGATATTAGTTACAAACATAAAATTAGACTTCGAAAGGGTTTTCCATTCGCTACAAATAACGACTTAATCGACTTAATACATAAATATGTTTCAGCGGCTTGAAAATAAAATAAACGGCATATCGAGTCTACATTCGTCAATCAATTTCGATTTATAAAATGCACCACTTTGTTTGCCAATAATAATAATTTTCGGTCCGCTACCTACAAATGTTTCAAGATAATCTATAAACAAATTTTGAACTCATGAAAAGTTGCATCGATAGCGAAACATATGAACTTTGACGTCATTATTCTAAAGCGTTGCGTCATCTGGAATAGAAAGTGCCATGCCAATTAAAAAATCGATTGTCGTTGATTTTGACCACAAATTAACGATTTCGAAAATGAAATTTACCGTTACTTTAGCATAAATTTAAAATACTTAAGTTTTTGGTTTAATGGTGTACTGTTCAGTAAATCTTTATAAATTCAAACCTCTTGATAACACTTACAGTTATCTTCCTCAATACCCTATCTTAAATGTAATTTGAACTGATTCGCAATATGCAAATCTAAGAATAAACCAATCGCCAAGTGATCTATATTGACTTTACTGATAATTATGTTACCATTACTCAAATTAATTGTTTGACTTACATGGACCTTCCTGACAATATTTAAAAGATTAGAATTTATTTACAAGTCTGATATTTAATTACTTAAACCTCAAATCTGATCAAATGAATCGTCTAGGGTAGGTACGTTGTGCTATTTGAGTTAGATAGGCTGGATAATAAGTGTTGCATCATGTTTCAGGTAAAAATGAAATTATCAAATTAAAATTAACGATTTTTAATTGGTCAACGTTAATGGATTTGTGGGAAATACACCTATAAAACCCACTTTATTCATAAATAATAATTTCAAGTACATTAATAAATCAATAAAAAAAAACAATGAAAGAGTTAAATATATAACAAAACACCATTTAATCAGGTTAAAGTGCGTACAATAACAAAAAACATGTAGTCACACCCAAAATTGTGTCATAAATCATCAGGATAAAAATTGTAATACCAAACATGTGGCCCTTTAAAGCCAATCATGCCGGTTTTTAAGTAAATAAGCACATAAGACAATAAGGCAAATTACGGTACATATAAAATACAACAGTAAAATTGACAGGTGATAATAAGGTAAAGGCAAGGTTAAGTTTATGATTAGGATTAGGACATAATTTGTTGAATCAAAAAATATTGTCTTTACTTTAAGTTCGTTTAAAAAATAATTATTTATATGGGGTTCAATAAATTGTAATATTTCGATCTGAAGTGGTCGATTTTTTGTTTCGCCGCGCCCCGCCGTCACGGCCAACTAACAACAAAACTTGAAAGCCGTATAGCCTTTTACAATAAAAATGTAAATTGTCATTATTTCAAAACTACAATTTTTGGAATATACACTCTTATACAAAGTCCCCTATTTTTAATGCTAAATAAGATAGAATTAAAAATAGTTTCCATTAAAAAATGACTTTATAGGTTTTTTAATCTACTTTTATTGTCCATTTTGATCAACCTGTATGAATTAAAATTAATTAATTTTATTAAATACATAAATAAAAGTTTACCTCAGTAGGATTTGAACCTACGACCTGTACTTTTAGTAGACTAACCAACTACATCAAGGTTCAATCGATAAATTTGTCTTTATGTATGTAGAATGATGTAAATTCTAAATAAATGAACTTATTCGTTCAAAACTTATAATAACCTGTATGAATGTATTACAAAATATCAATACAAATTAGAGTAGGTCATTTAGAAACCAACCATAACTAATTGATAAAGGCTTCGTTTAGAAAAGATTTCCACCTATGTTTTGACCTGCAAACGTCATTTTTGACAAAAATTTGAAATTTGTCAAAAACAGTTAGACTTAGGTAAGGACATTATACATAAATGTGTCTAAAATTGAATGTAGAATCTAAATATGTAATAATATATAGGGTTTTCTGTTAAAAAAAATTAAAATTACTTCTAAGCTTTTATGATCTACCCTGTATAATTAAAAATATTTTTGGAATATGCACCAGAACATATCTTACAACTTCTGTATTTAATATTTTTTGTATCTCTTTAAATAAAGGAGATATGGGATATTGTCACACTAATGCGCCACCCTGTATTTATATTATAATATTCATATGAGTTAGAAAACTCGTAAAGTACGTCATTAAGTACAAACAGTGGCGTAGTCAGACCGAAACGTAGACAGCTGCCAAACTTACCAGTCAAGATTACAAAGATATTAGAAAATTCAAAGGCGTCCGTCATTACAACGTTAATATATACACAAGACTGTCGGAACTACTATTAAATTCAAATAGCAAGCACTGCAATACGCAAATGTAAATTTTCACCATTATTACAAACGGTGCGCTCAGAAAGTAACGGATAAATACATTATTTTCGAAATCCTACCACAAGCGCTACATTTAGGTCTCAAGCTTTCACGTGTCAAACAAAGACGTCTTTGATTGCAATGTGTACCGACGTAATTAATTATTGACTAATAACATTTTACATCAAGAATGTGCGCATAAATTTCCAATGATTCGTTAAGCCCCTTCAGTAAAGCAGCTTTTAAGCGTACACCTGCTAGTCAAACCTCAAACACATGTTTTTCAAACCTCAGCCAAATATTAGTTATAAAAATAAAATATTCCGAAAACCATGCTCAAATAATGACTTAATATTTAATAAAATATGTTAAACGCCATTAATTAACTTTCCTATTGCGGTAACAATTTCGATTTAAAAAATGTTTGTTGCAATAATAAAATTTTCGCGGTCCGCTACCTACAAATGTTTAAGATGTTTAAACAAATTTTTGAAATATGAAAATTGAAAGCGCAAACATATACTTTGTTCATTTTCTAAAGCGTTGCATCGGCGGAATAAAATGCCATGCCAATTTAAAACAAGTATTTGGCTCTTTGGACTTCTTTAAGAGCTAGTTACTTTTTAGTGGAAAAAGTTGGCAAATCCGTATACCTACTGTACTAACATCGATGCCAAGCGTTTTTTGACAGCTGCTTTTACGATCGCCAATTTTCCGTTTATATTCATTATCCCTCTTAGCATTAAAATCTGTTTCTGTCAAAACAAAATTAGCATTGTTAATTGTATCGTGCTGTTGCGTTGTCAAATGTTTTTGAATTTAAATTTACTTATCTATTCGCTGAAATACCGAAACATTTAGATAGTAAAGCCAAGGACTGGTAGCTTCGTTAATACAATACTTTGAAGAGAACGAAATAATGGCGGTCCTTTATTACCATTAAGTTCTGTTCGAGAGGTAAATATGAAATTTCAATTTCTTTTAAACCAAATTCTATTAATTTGTAGCGGGTGGCAGCAGCGTTGAAGTTAAATATTTGTCACGTGTGAATGAAATTTGACGTAGTTTTTTTTCTTTCGAATATTAGGATAGTTGAAATATTATTTATTACTATTTACTATTTATATTGTAAATTATGATGTTGCTACCGGGAATTGTTATTTTAAAGTTTGCTATCGCAGTGCCGAAGGAAATTAAATTTCATGATGTTTGAAAAGAGTTTTTTTTAAGTAAAAAAATATGTATGGGTATAAATTTCATTGTTATCGTGGCTGATAACGAAAGGTTCAGTCGCTGTTAATATAGTTCTACATTTTTTTTTAAGTTTACCAGTTCGCTTATACACTGAGTTGTTGTTGCTGGGAGTATAGAAAATTTATTTGAGTAACAGAGTCTCTGACTCGTTTCCAGATATCAAGTCCGTTTCTTTTCCTGGGAAATGTCTACTATGCAGTTTTAGTACGGAAGCTTTTTATGTGACGATTAAAAATGATTGCATGATCTTGTGGGGAAAGGGGACTTTTGTTTTTCGGTTAGTTACTTGAAGTCGAGCTGTATAAGAAAGAGGTTGAACGCTGAACGTGTGATGTGAGCTTAGGGCGCACTAAATTTACTTACATTCTAACGAGGTATTTTAAGCTATCGTCGGGGAATTTTTCCCGTTCACCTTGTGTGGATCTAAAAGAAAATTCAATCATCCCGGGGACGTTTTGTGTTTTATTTCGTTAGTCGGAAGTGACATTGAAGAGGATTAGTGTTGATTTTAGTGTTATATGCTCCTATTTGGATAAAATCACCAGATGACACAGATATTAATCACCTCGGTTTGGCTTAAATATTTTCGCCACTAAATTCGTGTAGATATATAATTTGAAAATAGTCGGATCGTTGAAATTTTATGACCGTAAAGTTTCCGCATTGGAAGGCTGTATAAAGGAGGTATTGGTATCCATCGATCAATTACCAAAAGGGTCAATTGCATGAGTTTTGCCTTAACGCTGTAGAAAGGAAAGGAAAGAACTTAAAAGTGACCATTTCGTGCGAATTAAGGTAATTACTTTCCTACGTTTAATTTTTTTTTGTTGGTGATTTTAATAAAGTTGTTTTATTTATAATTGTTTAGGCGGTTGAATACGCTTTCTTTTGCGTATAGTCTTGCATAGAAGCCCATTAGACAATTAAGATAATTTTACAAAAGTGCATTCACCCATGTATCGTATCATTACATAGTGTGCGTTATTTTTATTTTATTCTGAATACTGTATACCAAAATTCATATTACGAGAATTTGTAAAATTTATGTTTTCGACGTTATTATTATTCCTTTGAGGTGTTAAGTAAAATTAAAGTACTTAAGATAGATGATTTGGGAATTTAAACCTTGCAAGAGTCATCACGATTTGACTATTAGATTTTACGTAAGACAAATTGCGCTTTACTCCCTCCCCGAGGTAAATTTGATGTGTTTCGACAACTGTATCAATATTCTGATAGTTTATCTTTTATTATTATTATGATAATCTATGAACAGCGTTAATGAATTGGAGAGTATTATTTCGTTACTGAGTGTAATATCATTTGTGACTTCATTCGTTTTTCACTGCGTTATTATGTACGTGGTACTCAATTTAAAAGATAAGAGATTTTGATTATGTTCAAGTTACTCAGTGGCTTATGTTTTCATGATTTTGATGAAAGCCTAAACGTAATAGTTTGTGAATGATTTCTCTATTAGATTATTTGCTTTTTTTGTTTTTCTTTATAATTTTAGTTTAAGACATTAAGTTTCATTGAGATTTAACGTAACGTAAAGGTAGAGTAAATAAGTTTGATTACCGATCAGCTTGTCTCTTAGCACGTCATTTTATTGTGATTACGTGCAAGTATTTTTAAGTTTACAGGAACCGCCGGAACAAGGCTGTTAATTTACTGATTCACCTGGTTATGAGACGTTAAGGTAATTTTTTTGGTTGTATCCTATCTGTGGATTACTCGCACTTAGATCCCGATATTGTCGATTCAAAACAATCTGGCACCCGTTTGATTATTCTGTTCTATTTGTATTTTAAGGAGTATGTACCATTAACAACTATCCATGGCAAACTCCAAGCCAGAAAATTGTTTGAAGGTTGTGAAACGTTCTTGTATGCATTATTATAAGAAATAATGTTTTAAATGGTTTTAAAAGATGAACCACGCCGCGGTTTAATGGAGTTATTCGAGATTGATCAAGTTGCAGAGCAATATGGCCACACAGTTTTGCGATTACCTTGTCATTACATTTCCAATCCAATTGAATTAGTATGGAGCATCACCAAGAGTTAATATAATAAGCACATTGGGAAAGATGGTATAAGTATTGAAACCAGCCTCAACTTATGGAGGAAAGCACTTCAAGTGTTAATCCCTGAAATGTGGAAACGTTCTATTTATCACACAGAAAAAAATAATAAATGGTTGGTATGAACGAGAAAAACAATTAGATATTGCAGATATAACTCCGATCATCATAAAATTGGGCGAAAACGACAGAAGTTCGAGTGATTATGATTAAATATGTGTAATTACCCATATGCTTCCGCACAATTTATTGTACCAATGTAAATTATAATTAATGTATATTGTAGTTATTCCTAAAAGCACGGAGGAATGTTTCTTTTGATAGATTGTTATTTTTATCGAATGTTTCCCAATTTCAACATTATTGCAGTAACAATAATGAATAAATTGTTAATTGGTTGATTCCCTTAATGCTATTTGACCAGCATCACACAAGTATGTTTCATTACACACCTCGCAATACCTAAAAATGTTTGGCAAGGACGTGTAATAGTGACGTCACGGCATTAATGACGTGCCACGCTTTTAAAAATGATTGAACTATAACCCTGCTATTAATATAACAGTTTGATAAACGTAAAGAATAACTAGAACCTTAATAAAGTAAAAATTGTTAAACTGGCTTGAAGAGAACAAATCAGAACACCCTCTAACGGTCGAAGGCTAACAGTGAAAAATGTCATGATTCATAATTGAAGAGCAAATTTAACAAAATTTAATCAAACTGTGATGTAAGTGTAAAGTTGTGAAAACTTCAAATAAATAAATTCATTCACAAATAGAAACTTAACATCAATTAAGAATCAAATCAAATCTAACAAATAAATAGCTTTGTTAGTAAATGTAAGTGTTATTTTACAGTGAAAACACAATGTAGTACGTTTTGTATAATTTTTAATTTTAATTTTAACTTCAACTAAACACGTTAAATTATAGTGCTGTGGTAATTTTACATGCTATTGGTAAAGCATTTACTTCAGGAAAAAAGAGCAAAAAATACAGACATACCTAAAATTAAAATTAAGCTTTATGCCTTTTTTTAATTAGGTATTAGGATGTTTATATATCTCAATAGCTTCATGTTGTAAACGAACATAATAATGGGTTTGTCCTGACAATATTTCCATATTATCAATTTTAAGGTCATGATTTAAATTATTTAAAGGATGCTCAGCCACTGCAGACTACTCTGGTTGGCCTAATCTACAAAATCTGGTATGTTCTTTACGTCTCGTATCACAGCTACGTTTTATCGTTCCAATGTATACTTTTCCACATGGACAAGCTAACTTGTACACTCCGGAGATGATAATGGATTTGAAACATCTCTAAGTGACCCTAAGTATCCTTTCATTTTTCTGGTGGGTTTAGAAGCAATGCTAATGCCATGATTAATTAGGGTTGTTTCAATTCTATTTGTAATATTAGTTATAAAAGGAAGCAAAGCAGTACCAACATTAAACACTGGTTTTTCTTTATGGTTATGTCTAGCAGGTATAATAACATCATTAATATCAATAAGTGAATATCCATCAGCTTGTAAAGATTTTGTTAAATATTTACACTCATCTTTCAAAAATTCAGTATCACAAATTCGTTTAGCTCGGCCCACTAAAGATTTAATTACACTAATTTTTTGACGTGGATGGTTGTTTGATAATTTTCGGTTGAATGCTTCCACATCACTATTTCGCAAATCTTTACGCATTTCTATTTTCATATAAATTAACGTATGTAACTTTCGTACACATCTTTTACTTAGTTCAAATATAAGTCAAATTTAATACCTTCAGCGACATCTCTGAGATTTCGGATCATTTAATATAAAACAGTTAAATAGAAACCTGGGATCTTTTTAAGGTCAAATAATACAAATACATATAATAAATAAATATTTTCTACACAATTTAGCTTTTGGCAACAATGATTAAACAAAATTTTCTCAAGTTTGTAAAATTGATTTTTAAGGTGTTGGCCAATTTTTCTTTCTTCCTGTTAAGAACGCCATTGATGGTGGATGTTGAGTTTCTATAGAATTTTTCATTTCTGGTTCTGGATGCTGAAGCATCATTTTTTTTGGAAAATTCTAACTTAAAGTAATACTTGGTTATGTAAAAGTATTACTAACGCTTTTATAGGCGGATATAATTGAAATTTTTCATTCGTCCACATCTTCGGCTTTCGAATATAAAAGCATTCAATACTAATTCTTCACCTCAATCGAAATTACGTTGAATGTTCACTATCGGCTCGTTTGTCACCTGTAAGAGCATCTCCGTACTACCTTCTTTTAGCTTCTCAGTACTACCTTCTTCTAGCATCTCCGTGCTACCTGCTTTTAGCATCTCCGTGTTACCCGTGTTTAGCATCTCTGTACTACCTACGTAGGAACATCCCTGTACTACATACGTATGAGCATCTCTCTACTACCTATTTTTCTGCTCACATTTTACTGTTACGTTACATCCAAAATATATGGTTACCGCTGAAAGGCATAAGATCCTTGCTGACATTCATGACCATATACGTGAAGGCTGTTAAATCATTGGAATGGTACCCGAAATTCGCAAGATCAAATAAGTAATAGTTTCAACAATAAAGGTCAGATATTTTTTCTTTCTTTATCACCTGGTTACATGATTGTGTTTCCAAATTTCAATTACACCGAGGAGGTTCTTAGTGAATTCCTATAATGAAAATAAATGGACTGATATTATTACTTTTGTAATCAAATAATCGAAAATTGTTACCTCTTATTTACATTTATATATTTATGGTACTTCCAGCAGTTCACTTTCACAAAATTCCTTTTATCTAGAACGGTATATATATATATATATATATATATATATATATATATATATATATTATATATAATATATATTCATACTAATTATAATATATATATATATATATATATATATATATATATATATAATACACTAATTCAGTTCTGAATATATATTAAATCATTAATGATACCACACCTAAACATTTTAGCTTCCATTTTGACTAATTAATTCTAGCTTCTGTGGCTACATTCAATCAATGATTTAACTCCTAATTTAATTGCAATATACCGGGTGTAACGAGTATCTGTATTACGTGAACGACTGCAAATGTTAAACATTTAATTTTGTATGAATTTGTAATTTTTATCTGATAATCTTTATGTTATGTACATTACTTTTCTTGTGGACAAGGTTGTTCGAGCCAATTTACTTCCTATACATTTCTTGACTACTTTGTTGATAATTGTAGTTATTTACTGTTGACCAAATAAGCTTTCCTATTTACTGTATACAGTGTGAAGCGTAAGGCAAGCACGTTCCTTAATTAAATTCTTTATTAATTTTTTCTTACTAAACATCCCAATGGGATTATGTGTAAATTAGCCAATTAGTATGAATAGTAAGATCTTAAACGGCCTGAAGAGACATATAATAATTTTCAGGTGTGCGGCGACACACTGTAAACGTTAAAAGATAGTGTTATTAGTTTTAGATATTAGCATGTCAAACATTCCATTAGTTTCCTTTTCCATGATAAATTGGATACTTGGATGTATGCGACTTATAAAAATTAGAAATATATGTAGTACTTCTTCTCCATGTCTCCAAATAACAAATGTGTCATCTACATGTCTATACCAAACTGAAAAGGTGCATGATGCTGTACACTTCTTAAACTTGGCACTCCAATTTGTACCATGATACCATTAACAAGTTTATACAGAGACACCAGTACAAATACACCCCTTCTGTTACGGGCGAACATGGGAGTAGAAACGGAAGTAACAAATTAGGAAGGAACCGGTAGCTCAGTGGAATAAAGGATGTGGGCGTGTTATTAATTTTGCGATTAGGATAGCTCGTAATACATAAGACACAGTAAGGGAAAGTCATAAATCACATGGGCGCCAGTTTATCTATAATCGACAATATGGGGGTCTAAATACCGATATGTGAGTATTCCACAGCTAAGTTCAAAGCAGACAAAAAACTTGAGTTCTACTTAAAATACAATATCTCTTAAAATAATTTTGTACTACTTCAAATTTTATACTTTTTGTGTTGCTGATAATCAAACGTTAGAGCAGTACTCTAACTTACTCTTCACTAATGCAAAATATTATTGATTTTACATTATTAAAGTCTCGAATGATTCTCTTCATTAATCTCTTTATATTCTTTGGAAAACTATGATCAATATAATATATCCAATCGTTTCTTTTAGAGAGACTTTAATAAAAAGTGAAACAACATCACAACTGACCTTTATATCACCCTCTTCAATTTTGAAATTATGTATTTCTTCAATGAAGTCGGTAGAATTTTTAATATAATGGGAGGTTTTATCTATATGAGGTTGTAATAGAAATGTAAGACGTTTTGCAAAATTGTATGAAGGAGAACCAATTGCACTATCAATAGGCCTTAAAGGAACATTAAATTTATGCGTTTTTGGTAGACCATATAATTTTGGTGAAAGAGCTTCAGAGTTTCTTTTTGCTTTCTTCAGGAATAAATGATTATTTAATAAGTTTTTAGTTTTCAAAAGAAACTTTTTTTGTAGAATCATTTGGTAGTTCACGATAAGTTTGTGGTTACAACAATTGTTCTACTTTAACGTTATAGTCGTTCATATTTAATATAACAGTTGCATTACCTTTATTTGATTGTTATATTATATTTTCATTAAGTTTAAAATCAAATAGAGCACGGCGCTGATGAAAGCATAAGTCGCTCTTTGGAGGTTTTGCTTTACGTAATATGTTTAACAGTTTTATACCTAATTTTTCTCTTCGATTATGACATTTTTCACTGTTAGCTTTTGACCGTTAGAGGGTGTTCTGATTTGTGATCTTCAAGGCAGTTTAATATTTAATTTATTAAGGGTTTAATTATCCTTTATTAAAATTGTATTTCATAGTTGGCTTTATACGTTTATCAAACTGTTATGTTAATAGCAGGCTTATGTTTGCGTTTCAAGTTTTCATATTTCAAAAATTTCTAAAAGATTATATTACTGTTGAGGAAATAACTGTAAGTGTTATCGATACGTTTAGATCTGTATAATCATTAATACAAAAATACACCATTCAAAATCCACAAAGCTAAGTACTGCAATTCAAAATAGGTAAAACTTTTATTTCATATAATTATGCATGATATAATAAATGATCTATATATTTACTTCCTAATGCTTAATATAGGTTTCTTTAACTCGGAAAGTACGACCAATATACAATTTTCTTTCAAAAGCACAAAGCCAACCTCTGAAAACAAATTTGAATATCGCTAATGTTTTAAATATAATCTAATTCCACAGTCTATTTTATACAGCGTGTTATTTGAGAACGTGGCCAAACTTCAAGGGGTGATCCTTTGGGTGATGTTAAGACGAAAAGTTTACCTATATAACCAATTTCAATTCTTCTTCAGTATTGACCGGAGTTCTATAAACGAAGAACTTTAAATGCCCCCAAAAGAAAATCTAGCGGATTTAAATCCGGTGACCTTTGTGGCAATGACTGCGGATCCAAGCGACCGATCCAGTTTTCCTCATAAGTTTGCACGAACCATATTGCTCCTCTTTTTGCTAGTGGGATATTTTCTAATAGTTCAGGTAACATACATTCCAAAAAATGACAATGCTCTAGACTAGGGATCGGCAACCTTTTTGATGTTCCGAGCTACCTAGCAAGTTTGGAAAATTTCGCGATCGCCGTTTTTTAGTTGGCATACCTTTATTTATATTTCTAGGTTAACCGCTAATGGTTAATATTTCCGGTCTACGAAACAAAAAAATTAAAAAATATTTCAAAAACATATTTATTTTTATTAGAACAGAAATGAAAATATTCAATTATTGCAATCTAAATCTAATGTGAAGCCTGGCACTGTTTTTCTTCAGCTAATTTTTTGTAGTTTGGAGTATACTGTGAAATGGCAGTCCTCAAAGTAGCATCCAAATGATCGTTGGCCATTTGCGAGCGAAATTTGTTTTTCAAAAAGTTCATATTCGAAAATGACGACTCGCATAAATAAATGGAACCAAAAAATGAATTCGTACGAAGGCCCGCTTCCCGAAGGAATGGATATTTTGCATAGCAGACTAAGCGCCAAAAGGTATCGGCTGTAGCAAACGCTTTCAATTCAGCATCGTTTTGTATGGTGATAATTTCCATTTCTAGTGGAGTAGCATCCAGATGAGTGAAAACAGCAACTATTTCTTGAGCCTTAGATTTGAAAGAAATCTAGCAACGGGTTCCAGCTTCCTAAATTCCTCAAATCTTCTTGTAAAATCGGCTTTCAAGTGTTCGATAATCTGTACGTATTTTTTGGTATCACAGTTTTCCATTCCATAATTATTAATAGCTTCTTGCAAATCCGGAAAATGCTTGAATTGGCCTTTTTCAATATTGGTCGTCCAGAAAATGATTGAACTGCAGAGATCATATTAATAATCTTTTTGTCTTTCCCTTGAAGTTCTAAATTTAATTTGTTAAGTTTTTCTGTAACGTTAAGAAGAAATGCAAAATCTGTTAGCCATTTTGGATCATTCAGTTCTGAGTGGATAATATCCATTTCTTCCAAAAAACTTTTAATTTGTGGAAGTAGTTCCTTAAATCGCCGAAGTACTTTGCCTTTACTAAGCCAACGAATATCCTCATGTAGAAAGAAGTAAATCTCCATATTGACATTCCAGTTCATCCGTAAGCTCCTTGAATAATCACCGTTTTAAATACTGTTAATTATTTTATTGCCAATTTATAATGTTGTCAATATTCGTGAATTATGCAGTGATAACAAGAAACGGAGGAACAATTCGTCTTTTAACATAATAAAGAAATCCATTATGAAGGCCGGTCAAAGCTGGCGCACCACTTGTGGTTGTACTAGCTAATTTTTGAAGAGGTACACTTTCCTTAGTTACAAAGTCCTTGAATGCAGAAAAATATCTTTTCCGGTAGTTCTTCCAGTCAAAGGTATAATTTTCTAAAATTATTCTTCATTTAAAATCATTCATTTCAAAAGATGCTTAGCTGCGCAGTGTCAACCACATCATTGGATTCATCCATCTGTAAACTGAAGAATGCACCTGATTCAATGCATGTTTTCAATTTACTGCTTAAATCTGATGCCATAATTTCAATTCGACGAGTAACTGTGCGCGCTGAAAGTTGAATGGAATCAATGGCACTTAATATTTCTGTTTTGTTTTTAAAGTCAGCAAAAAGTTCTACCGCAGCTTCGTTAAAAGCTTCTTTTACGATTTCGCCGTCAGTAAATGGTTTTTTTCTCCTAGCTAACACACGAGAAACTTTGTATGAAGCTATGGTAGCAGCGACGCTTTTATTAGTTTGTTTGGTAAAACTCGATTGCTCTGACGATAGCGCAGCTTTCATACTGCGAAGTTTTTTTTTTTTCTTATAACTGAATTCTGTGGAAATTTGTCGTTAAAATTAACATGTTTAGTGCGGAAATGTCGTTCTAAATTTCCACGCTTAAAATTGAAAGACTATCCCGACATATAAGGCAGATACCTTTCAGGTCAACAAAGAAAATTCTAATTCCCATTCAGGATTATAGTGATAGTTTTAACTTTTTATTCATTTTCACGAAAACTGCTTAATTCTGTTGAAACTGTTCAATTGAAAAGAAGGAATCCTCAATGTAAGTAACACACAGCATCTTTTGGTTACCACTAATAACGACTAACACGCTTACGACTAACCTCAGGGGAACTAATCATACACTACGCAGGTTAAACTCCTGCTTCACTACCGACACCCCCACTACACTTACACCCTACTACAGTCTCACGTGCGAGTCACATTCAACATTTGCCACCTAATATTCACTTCCTGCATGCAATTTGCGCTCAAAATTATAAAATGCAGATTCTCTCGAAGATCGCCCTTTAAGGTTGTTATCGGTTTCTTTATAGGATCGACCAAAAATTGTCGCTAGATCGACCGGCCGATCGCGACGACCGGTTGCCGACCCCTACTCTAGACCGTATAATTTTGGGGGTAAAAAATGAGGTCTAATGAGATAATAACCTACAATACCAAACCGTTTGGGTTTCACTGAAAACCACATGGGAGTTTCCTTTAGCCCAGATACGATTGTTATGATAGAAATGTCGGAGATGCTACCTGTTGTTGCAATAGCCAAGTACAGTAAACAACTCCATGGTGGAAATCACCAGTAATAACGCTTGGACAGGCTGTATGTGGTAAGGATACAGTTGATAGTCCCTTAAAATCTTTTCGAAAGAGTAAATGAAATCTTGTCCCTAGATAAATGTGTAGATAGGCTATTGATAATAGAAGATTTTAGTATGCCTGATTTTCATGGCTTTGTGAATCAGTGTGTGAGTCTTGTGGGAGGTAACTGTAAAATACAAAGTATAATGAACTTTAAGTCTCTCCATGATCTTACCTCATAACTATGTATTAAATAACAATCTAAGAACCCTTGATTTGATACCATCAAATATTGCTAAAGTACAATGGTAAATGAAACATGTCCCCTCCTGGAAATAGATTCTCATCATCCAGCGCGCCTAATATTTTTAATTATACAAAAAAATGGATTCCTATAGCCTCAAACGATGATCGCTCAATAATGAGTTATTATCAATTTAATAAACCTAACTTAGAAGTATTAAAAAGTAATATTAGGAGTTTGGACTGGAAATTACTATACAGTACTACTGATGTGGATTCTGATGTGGGTTACTTTTATAAAAATGTATACGTTGTTTTTGATTCTTGTGTACCTAAATCTAGTGCCAAATTAAAAAAAAAGATATATTAATTAATAACACTACTTCGAATATATTAAGAATGTTGATGATTCTATTAATTTGTATATTCATAATTTTTGGAGGTACATAGAAAATCTGAAATCAAAATCAAAGTTGTTTGATGAAATGAGTGACAATGGTGACAAATTTCCTGGGAGTGAAATTCCTGAAGTTTTTGCTAGGTATTTCAGCTCTGTACACAGTAGTGAAAAATCGAATTATACTATCAGTGATTTAACAAGCAACACATCTCTTAATGAAAATTGCAATAATAATAGTTGTCATTTTGGTAAAGCAGCTTAACTGAAAATGTCCTAGAACCTTCAGATGATTTGAAAAATAAAAAACAGTCGTCGTCCCGATGGGATACCCACTTTTATTTTTAATAAGTTAAAGCTCATCTTAATAGACCAATTGAGGTATGTTTTTAACATATCTTTGCAAAATGGCTGCTTCCCTAGGGCCTGGAAGTAGGCTAAACTCACTCCTGTCTTTAAGTCTGATATGGAAAGTGATGTCTCAAATTATAGACCGGTGTCAATTATTACAGTCCTGCCAAAGTTTTTGAGGTTTACAAGTTGCTATTAAGTAGTGTGATTAAATTAATTAGTCCATATCAGCATTGGTTTTTGAAGGGTAGATCCACAGAAACCAATCTTCTCTGTTTGTCTAGTTATGTAAATAAAGTCCTTGATATTGGTGGCAGAGTAGATGTGGTATACACGGCATCTTTCTATGCTTTTGATCGGGTAAATCATGACCTACTGTTAGGAAAAGTATATTTGATGGGTGCCTTGAACTTGACTATAAGCTTTTTCATTTCATACTTGTGTAACCACTCCTGTATTGTTCGTTTTATGAATTTTGAATCTTTACCTTTCTGTCCGCTATCGGGGTACCACAAAGATCAAAACTAGGACCGTTACTTTGGTTAATATTAATTAATGATTTACCGAATGTTTTGACATATCTATTATGTTTGATATGTGCGGATGGTGTTAAGTTGTATAGAATTATAAAATCTTTTTATGGTACAGTTAGCTTACAAAAGATCAATTGTCTTTCTGGTGTACCTCCAATAAGCTTAATATAAATTTAAATAAATATAGTGTTATGGTTATAACTAGGCAGAAGTCCATACAACAACTACAGTACACTTTAAATAATATTTCGTTAAAAATAGTGTCGTGCGTTAAAGGTGTACTTTTCAATAGTCAATTCTCCTTTAGATATCATGCAGATAGCATTATAAAGTCGTCCTATAAAACTATAGGATTAATAAAAAGAATCATTCGAGACTTTAATATTGTAAAAGCAATAATATTTTGCATTAGTGAAGAGTAAGTTAGAGTACTGCTCCAACGTTTGATTACCAGCAACACAAAAAGTATAAAATTTGAAATAGTACAAAATTATTTTTAAGGTACTTGTATTTTAAGATAAAAAAAATTGGTTGTCCAAAAGAAACTCCTTCTTGTATCTTAAGAGATGTATCAGGAATGACTAGTATTTCTTTAAGAAGTTTCACATGAGGGCGAAATTTGTGGTAGAACCAAGTTTTTTGTCTGCTTTGAACTTAGCTGTGGAATACTCGCATATCGGTATTTAGACCCCCATATTGTCGATTATAGATAAATTGGTGCCCATATGATTTATGACTCCTTACTGTGTCTTATGTATACGAGCTATCCTAATCGGAAAATTAACAACACGCCTCATCCTTTATTCCACTGAGCTACGTCTTCAATCTGTTATCGATTTTATCCCATGTTCGCCCGTAACAGAAGTGTATTTGTACTGGTGACTCTGTATAAACTTGTCAATGGCATCATGGTACAAATTAGTGAATTATAGATAATGTCGCATCATGCACTTTTCAGGTGCCAAATTTTAATACCACAAAATATCAATGTGTTTTCAATTATGATTTCAGATTATATAATAAATTATATAAAAATGAATGTTTCTTTAGATATTTTTTCACACAATCAAATAAAATTTAAATATGTTGTATTGAAATTCTTGTGGCTAATAATTGAGGTCTTTTTGTCATAATAGATGAACTGTATCAAACATTGTTAATTTCTGATGTAAACTATTTTGTGAATTTCTTCGCGTGACTATAACTTGTATATATGTATATGTTATATGAATCAATAAATAAATAAATAAATGAATAAATAAATAAATAAATAAATAATACAACACAAAATACAATTTTATACCAACAATAAAATCAAACAAATAAATAAATAAACAAACAAACAAACAAATAAATAAATAAATATATAAATAAACAAACAAACAAACTAACTAATTTAAATATGTTCTAATTGACTAACTAACTTTACTAATTGAGTACTTTTGTAACAACTAACAAACAAACAAACAAACAAACAAACAAACAAACAAACTAACTAACTAACTAACTAACTAATGAATAAATCAATAAATAAATAAATAAATAAATAAATAAATAAATAAATAAATAAATAAATAAATAAATAAATAAATAAATAAATACATACATAAATCAATCAATCAATCAATCAATCAATCAATCAATAAATAAGTAAATAAATAACACCAGCAGACCTTTGAATGGTGCTTGATTCTCGCACGTTTCATGTATTGTTACAAATATTTGTCTAGTTGGTATAGGGCGATTAGGACATCTCTCTTGATAACTGCGTCTATCCGCGCAGAAATTGCCATGGGTCATTCCCTAAACAAAATACATATCGGTCATTTCTGTATTTGTAAACTGAACCTTTTTCTATTATTTAACGAAGCATATAGCTTAAAACTCTTAAAAACGTTTCATATAATTGAGATCAAATAATTACGTACGCACTGTTTAAAATTATAGCATTTAAGTCAAAGTCAAATTTGTTTGATCAATTGTTTTTCCTTCAACGGCATTCTACCTTTTTTGTTACTTCCTGGTACGCCACTAGATTTAATAATTTTAATCTAGACAGGGCTAAATTATCCCCTTTCTACCATAAATAACACTGCCAAATTTCAAGATTATTATTATTATGAAGGATTATTAAGATTTTTACGAAACAACGATTTTTTTAATTTGACACTGTATATTGAAAACAAAGCACCATCGGGCCTATTTCAAAAATCTGGAATACTGGAACTGTGACAGCACCTGTAAATAACAAAATGTGGTACGTGGGTGCATTTTGTCTTAAAATCACCCACATAAGACGCAGTATATTTATTTATTTCTCAACGCATTTCAATACAACATGTATCATTATCGAGAGAAAATATATGTCAAATCATAACAAGTAGCTATGGTAACAAATCAGGTAAAACAGCCAGCTTGATGTAAATTGTAACTATATTTAAAATGTCCGTTAAAGGTGATCCTATAACATCAACCTGTTCGTTCATTAAAGGCAACGTGCTTCTCCATCCCCCAGGTGAAGGACAGGCTGTTTGAACTTTCCAAGCTCCTTTAGCCACATTGATAGATTCCCAACATACATACATTAAGTATGTATACGTGGTAAGGATAAATATGGGTGCCATCAGGATCGGAAGGAACAGAGTTAGGGTTGCTACTCCAGCATTCGCCTACATAGCCGCATATGATGTGCGTATACGTAGTGATCATGCGGCTATATTTTATGAGACACCCCTTAAAACAACCTCAAACAGGAATCGAACCCATTACCTCTCAAATGCTAAGCAAATCGCGTTACCACTGACCTACTAGCTCAGAGTAAGAGAAGAAGACCGAGAGTTAAACGTCATTAAGATAAAATGGGTGAAGTGGCCACTCCTCTAAAACAAACAGATAGTAAAAAAGAAGGGATAAGAGAAAGAAGAAAAGGGATTTTAAAACAAAGTTACATGTGAAGGAGAGAAAGTATAATGAAAATGGTATGGCCAAATGTAATAAAAAAACCCAGTAGTGTTATATACACTATAAACGTTACACATTTAAAGAAAGAAACTAAACTTTCAAAATATCAACGGTAACTGTAACAATTATTTATTTTAATTAATCCTAAAGCTATGTACAAACAACATTCTAAATTGAATCTTAAATAGAGTCTGCACGGAATTTGTAATTTAATTTATTATTTACATTAATAGCTTTTGTTTTGCTCTTTAGTAGTGTAGTTTGTTAAAGACTAGAAATGTAATAGTATTAATAAGATTGATTGATTGACTGATCCTCTCATGTGGATTTAGAGGTAGACGTTTGCTCAAATAGAGAACATATTAAGAGAATTTACAGTATTTCAGTAATAATTTCAGATTTGACCTATTTCGTTAGCATAAGTAATTGCTGTACGTTCCTGTAATTTGTTATTGGAACAGCACGCGCTTCTAGTTAGCGATTTATGCACGTGTAACGTTTATAAGTGTTTCCATTACTTATACATGTATATTAACTTTTGATAGCTCTTTCTTCTCAAAAATTATCTGAAAAATGTAATTTCTAACATACGGGGTGTTTAAATTCTTCTTTAGACAATTTAATGCGGAGCTTACAAGAAATCACTATTAAAAACGTATATACTCGTATACCTTAATCATGTCTAACTTTATCTTATTGTACCCTCTGTCACGTGTGGTTAAAATATACCGTAGATTTTTTTTCGAACTTTAGGATATTTAAAATATTTTCAGGAGGAAATTTTGTGCTTTGTGGTTTCAGATTATTGAAAATTTAGATACATTCGAGTATAAATTTTGGAGGACTCTAATTTAGTTACAAATTTTTACCTTGTTTGACGATGCCTGGATTTATTACAAATTGGGTACCCAGTTTTGTGAACGGGGTATAGATTTTTCGGTTTGTTCGTTAATAGATTGAAGTTTTTAAATTACGAATAGGTTCCACGCGTTGACAATTATTAAAAGGAATATTATATGGGAGTTTAATATTTTTTTGTAAATAATGGTTAACCCTATTTGTAAGGAATCGTTAATTATACTTTAGTTGAGTTAAAATTACATCATCCAAAATTGTTACTTTGTAATTAAAATTACTTGAGGAAACGTAGCTTGAAGATTTAAAACATTGACGACGGTATGTCATTTTGATAAATTATTAAGAACTATATGATTTTGGTTTTCGTTGGTTTAGAGTTGATTATCCAAAGTTTTTCGGCGACGAAAACAGATCACATTATATGATATTTTTCTCGATGCAGATTGATACTAACGACGTATTTTATCAATTCGGTTCCTGAAAATTGTCTCGTTTTATCGCGCTTGCGATTTGAAGGAATGATTTTTTAAGATTGGCGAATTGTCGTGAAATGTTATGGTGGCGAAATCTATTAAATTCGTAAAGGTAGGCGGAGTGCTAATTATTGTGTGGTTATTGGCCATCGGCGCCTTCCGTGTCGTGTGATTATGGTTACGAGAAGCGCTTAATAATTTGATTAGGACCATACAATATCGTTATTATGTTAGCAGTTCACTTTAGACAGGTTTTGAAGTATAAATACACCCCTACAAATTTGTTATCGTACATCGTCTTATCGTTTTATTGGGAATCCGGGTTCAATAAGTGAAACCGAAGAATTTTAAATTTAGTCTTGTGCTGATATGAAAAAAAACGGCCTCTTAACCTATAACCGACGTCGGCGCCGAGGAGCGTAGCGAGTTTTATGATTTTGTGTTAAAGAAACTTCTAAGATTTTATTGATCTGGATTTATTGAAATTGTAGTCAGTATTATCGTGAATAGAAAAGCATCACATGCTATTTTTTTTTTGTAAAGTTCAAGTTTATGTGTTAAGAATTTATATAAGAGTATTTAAGAGAATGTACTCATTCAAGAGTTTGTTAAATTCTTCTCCTTATTTGTGGTGTGACTTGCTTTGTATATTAATATGCTTGTTTATAATAACGTTTGGTGCAATTAAAAGTTTAATTGTTCAATGTTGCAGTGGAAATTCCGATGTAATTGTGGTTTTAACGTTTTGATTTTCAGAAAGCTTTTTGTTTTTTTTTTCGCAGTTTTGGATTTAATTGAATTTTGGTAAATGGTAATTTCGCACTTGCAGTATATAATAACTTTTATATTACTTGTATAGATGTATTGACGAAGCTACGCAAGAAGACGTAATTCGATTTTACTTCTCGTTGTCATTAGCGATTGCTGCTGAATATCGACTCAGCTTTATTTGTTTTCTTTTTAGGTGTTATTTTTTTTGTGTTTTTGGCGAAATTATTTTATTTACGCCCCGTTGCCTGGGGGATGTGTCAAGGATTGTATCTGCCCTATTGTATATTTTCTTAATGCTGCTTTTTAATTGTAATATAGAGATTTGTAGTGTAAGTTTATGTTGGTCATTTATTTTACCTTCACTGAATTAAAAAGCGCGTTGAGTTATTTCGTACGTTTCAATATTTTTTATTTTAGTGGTTGATTTAACCATTTTTAGGAGCACATGCAAAAAATTTAAATTATTTTACTGTTACGAGGTTGTTCGGTAACTACGTGGCCTAACACAGTGATCGCGTGAATTCGGAATAATCTGCTGATACAATTTGAGGATTTCGGGGATTAATAATGTTAAACAACGTTAATCAATTGTATTAATCGGCACATACAACACGTTTTTGACATGTACATAACACGTCCTAGAGAGTACAGGATATTTAAAAACAGTGAGGCCACTTTTTAGTGGCGCCGCAATCGACTGTTTGTTGTACAAAACATAACTAGAAGTAGGATAAAATTCTATGGGCACAATCAATATCCAACAATCCTCAATTTAAGTGCTTATTTCGACAAATTAGTAATTTAATGTTTATATACTTGCTACGTTTTGAATTCTCTTAATCATAGATATAGCACTGAGATTGTCTATTTGTAAGGTAACTGGATTTGACTCACCAAACTCTTATAAAATACCTTTTAAATGTATTAATTCCAGGGATGCAGAGGCAGCGATATATTCTACCTACGTGGATGATGGAGCCACGTAGTTCTGCTTACGGGAATGCCAAGAAACTGCATTCTTAGCGTGAAAATCAACCAAATCACTTACACTCTTCCCACGCAGTCTGTCTCCTCCCAGTCGGCATCACACATCGCTACCAGTCCTCTATCATTTTTAGTGTACAACAACCCAAAGTTTTTAGTACTGTTCAAATATCTCAAGATTTCCTGTCCTGTTTTCCACGCACTTAGGATTGGTTTGTCTAAATATCGACTCAAATACTAAAGACAATGCGCAATATCCGAACGAGTAACTAGAGAAAGATGCGTCAAACTACATACCAAGCGTCTGTACTGCAGATTTTGCACTATTTTATTTGAAAGTTTATTTCTATAGGCGTAGGAGTCGGCCCCGTTTCTATACTGACCTTTCTATGTCGAGGAAAGGTTTTTAAGAAGTTCATTCACTTGATCACCTAGTTCAATTATGGGAGCGTCGGCTATGAATAATACTAGGTAGACTTGCATAGACAGTAGTCGTATTGCGATGTTATAATTTTTAGATTTGACATGACTTCGTTAAACTTGGTATTCCAGCATTTTGGTGCATTTCGGCGACCATACAAACTTCGGTTTAACTTTAGGTATTTAGAACTTGATTTAAGTCCTTCCGGTACTGTAATGCATACATCGTTGTCTAGAGTGCCATTCCAAAACAGAGTTGCCTAATTTAAGCGTGCTCGTGTGACACAAATGATGAATCCTGTAGTGGTAGAAACTGCTATTGTCCAGGATATGATTATAAAGCGCATTGTATCGTATTGGATGACCGTCGAGTGGAAGTGCACCAGATAGCAGACATAGTGGGTATCTCAAATGACAGTGTAGTGTCACTGTGTGTAGAAATTACCGTAAAAATTAGGATTTTTTAGTTTTGTTGTCGCGTATTTCACTAACATTTGTCTGCGGTTGTTTGTGATTTAACCAAGGAATTAGGAAAGTAGTTTTATTTTAGTGTTGTCGGATAATCCTATTATTAGTTGATTTTTGATTTAATAGTTTAGTTATTAAGAGATTCATTTCTATGTAGCATACGCGACACTGTATATAGAGCTGTTAAAGTCAGTGAAAGCTTAATGAAGCGACGCGATTCTTAGAAGTTGTTTTAGATAGGAATAATTGGAAGTAAAGCTAATGTAGATCTTGTAGCGAGTTAAGTTTGATTTATCAAAGTAATGGAGACGACGAACATATATTGGGTTTAATATACATACATGTTAGTATAATGCTAAGGTTTTCGCTGACAAATATTTTTTTACTTGGTGTCACGGAAATTTTCTCATTTTTACCGCGCGAACTGTTTGGTAAAGAGATTGGCTGGGATTCTTGAAATGTGAGTAAAATAGGGTGTGTGGTATCTGTAGTAAGAGCAGTTGTTAGGGATGTAAACCACACTGTTTCGTGTGAATCAGATGAACGTGTTGTGAAATCGTGTCCATAATGATACATGTTGTACTCAAACCCATTGTTTGAAAATTATTGAACAGGTGATTGATAGAAAGTACGCGTCACCGGTTTTGCAGCATTTACTAGATTTTATTTTTATTTGTTTATTGAGGCATTCTTAACAGACACATTTACAAAATTACTTAGTCATCTATTTACTTACGTTGATTTTTTAATGACGTTGACTGCTGGTGACGTCGTGCTGATTTGGATTTATTATTTTTAAGGTTTGTTTAATTAATAAAGGGCGTGTGCCACCTTCGTTATTTCTTGAAAGCACTTTTGTGGAAGTTAAAGAAGAGAAAATAGGTATTGTGTATTTAAACTTTAAAAAGTGGTTTGAAATCGTTATTTGTTTCCAATAACTTTTATTGTTGAGTTGAAATTACTTTTGTTTTAATTTAATACAACAAAGGTTTGTTAAAGTCAATTACTGAGTTTCGCTAAAGCGTTGGATTTCTTGTGTAAATTAGAAAATTAGACGTTAAAAGAATGTTATCCTCTTTTTATATTTGGTCACTCAATCTTCTTGACAATCACAATTCAGTTTGAGTAATTAATAACAAAGTAAGATAGGGATGGTGGTAGCTTTATTTGGCGTGAAGGTTAATTAAATGTGAATTCAAAATTTGAGAATTTCAATTTTTATGGCAACAAGATTTGGTTGCGAGTTTAAAGGTTTAATTATTGCTGGTAGAGCCGAAAAGTGAGAGCTATACTGTGGTATTTTTGGAGCATTACGATTCAAATTTGACTTATGGGGATAGCAATCAAAGGGTGCAGGAAGCTGCAAAAGGTAGGTTTACATATTATTCCTTGTTTTGTACTAGTGCATCTTCTCTTGTTAGCATACTTTTACCTAATTAAAACAGGGTGGCGTCCAAAATATTACTTGACTTGATTTACCGTTTAACGTAACTAAAAACGCACGGCCCTAACGACGAGCTAGTTGGCCCTTGTGGATATTTACCTGTGCGGTGTTCTAATGTCGCTTAACTGAAGAATTGGAAATATTCGGCTCGTAGAATGTCGCGGTTTCTCACACCGGTGCAAAAACTGAATCAGTGTTTTTCGCATCCCTCTGGCACGTTTTCGCCACAATCCGAAGAACTTTTTGCACTGTTCCATAACCATCGGTAAAACTTGGGTCCACCATTATACTTCCAAAGGCAAAAAACAGTCCAAACTATGGACACAAACGAAGGAAAAAAACCATTTTGTCTGCAGTAGAGGTTATGGCAACTGTCATTCTCATGGAATTATCGTGATCGACTACTTAGAAAACGAGAAAATAATAGATGGCGAGTATTATGCCATTTTCTTGCAACAACTTGGCGACAAGATCAAAGAGAAATGACCGTCTTTGGTAAAGAAGATAGTGCTTTTCCATCACGATAACGCACTTTGTTAAGATATTTAAAAAAAAAGACATAAATACCAAGTATTACGACAGATATTTTTTGGTAACTTTGCGCTTTTAAAATTTTTTTTTCTTTTTGAAGAAAATGAAATAAGAGATAGATGTATACGGATATGTTGAACATAAGTGCTAGATCGTTTCTAATTTCCTTACCGATTGCAATTTCATTGATAGTGTAATATTAGACGTCGTTTGGCTTGAGTTAAACGTTCATATCATTATGAAGTGTTTATGGATGGGTACGAAAAGCACAGTTCTTGCATATTTTTTTAAAGTGATCAAGTCCGTTAGACCCCTGATACTTAACCTGTCTAATTAGGGATTTATATTCGCACTGGAGTTTGCTTAATGGACTGTTTAGGAACCTTACGGTAGTTCTTAGTGAAGCCACCTAAGTAGGAATCAACCAAAGAAAATATATTAGTTTTACAGCGTATACCGATTCCGAACGTGCACAACTCAGGTTTAGGAGAAAGCATTCCTAATTCAATATAATTACTAGTAGCTTTAGAATTGAAAATCTTGAGTTGGCATAATTCTTAGCCTATGTAACACCTACAAAGTTATTTGGTAACCCCAAGGTAGAGGTGCGATAATAAGGCAAGAAGAAAAGGTTAATCTGTTTAATTTTTCACTTTATAATGTATACTGCAATAAAGTGAACTTTTTTCTGTGTATAGTTTTCCAGAGGTGTCAAATTATTGACTGTTTTCTATTAGATTATTTATAGTATTATATCTTGTCATAAACAGGGCTAAGGATTAAATCGCTCATTAGGTACTGGGATCAGCAACATATTCATACCATTGACTTAATGCAGTCCTATGATTATGACTTTTACTAATTTTCTTTGAACCACGCCAAACCTCTCCTGAGTTTAAGCCGTGCCGGTACAGGAGACCTAGGTTTACTCTCGCTGGCTGTACTTTAATTAGGTCCTTGTACTGTATCGTGCTGTAAACATATTTTAGTCTGTAACAAACTAATTAATTTGACACCTGAAAACGTGGGGCCTAGTATAATAAAGTTTTATTTTGTATTGTATATTTACTAATATTTTCGAAATACTGCAGAATAACAATTAATTTTTTTTTTGATTTTAGGAAATGGTTTACGTAGTGAAAGTGTTGCACATTGAATTAGATACGTTATAGCAGTTATATATACAGGGTGAATCTTATCTAATCCGCCAAAATTAAAGGCGTGCTAGAACTCATCATTCTAAGCAAAAAAGGTCATTTGTACATGGGTCCGGAAATGCTTCGTTTCCGAGATACAGGGTGTCAAAGTTGAAAAAAAAATCGCGTTTTCTTCAATATCTTTGGACTGTTTCGAAATAGTTTCATGAAATTTCGTATACGGGGTTTTTTTGGGATGACAAATTCAAATTTGTGGTCCATTTGGTTGTCGTTTCTAGAGGGCGCCAGCGGCAACGATTTCGACCTCTTTAAATCGTAGCAACTTTTTTTGATACACTGTATGCTATTTTGGACTAGAAAAATCGATTCTCCTATCTTTTCTTCTTAGTGATGTCGCTAGGAGCAACCCTTTCCGAGAAAAACGCTTTTAAAACTCATGATGCATACACATTTTCAGAGAGTATTTTTTTGACAGGTTTATCAATAGGAATTTTTAATTGTTATTAAGTAACTTACTTGTTTACTTATGTACTTATCTGTCTCTTTGCGTTCATTGATAATAAAATTTTAATAAAAATCCATAATTAAATACGATAGAATGCCTAGACATACAACATGTATACTTTTAATATTAATTTTTTCTTTTTTAATGTCTTTTCTCGGAAAGGGTTGCTCCTAGCGACTTCACTAAATATACCTTTTGTAGCAGAAAAGACAGGAAAATCGATTTTTTAGTCCAAAATGGCATACAGTGTACACAAAAAGTTGCAAAGATTTAAAGTGGTCGAAATGTTGCGCTGGCCTCTAGAAACCACAACTAAATGGACCACAAATTTGAATTTGTCATCCCAAAAAAACCCCGTATACGAAATTTCATAAAACTATTTCGAAACATATTGAAGAAAACGCGATTTTTTTTTCAACTTTGACACCCTGTATCTCGGAAACGAAGCATTTCCGGACCCATGTACATATGAACTTTTTTGCTTAGAATGATGAGTTCTAGTACTTCTTTAATTTTGGCGGATTAGATAAGATTCACCCTGTATATTGGAACCTACAAGAGAACTAGAGTTGAACATTGAAACAAAATTTTGTTTTGCTGTGAATAGAGTATTCAATATGAAAACAACTAACGATCTAGAAAAATCTGAAAAGGAAAAGTTAAAATGTAATGCTATCTTTTGTATAGTTCTAGAGTATGCTTATGATGTCAGATTCTTATTCAAAACCTTTAGTCACGTTCTAATGACTTACCCTCGGGTAATTCTTGTAATATAACTACATTGCCTTACACTGAAGTGCCTTCTATAGTAACGTAGAAGAACATGTTGCCTATAAATGTTAAAAGCACTCCAGTATCGAAATGGAATCTTAAATTTTCGGGTCATTCAAAACTTAGCGCGTACAAGAATCGATGGTTGCTCGAAACGTTAATAAAAACCAGTTTTTTGCTGAATCTTGTGACTGCAGAAAATGCTTTAATTTAGTTCCGTACTAATCAGCATTCTGTGAACAATTCGTCAGATCTCGTTAAGCTATCGAAGGTTGAATCTCAACCCGTTGATTTCCAAGATCATCCTCTAACCGAAATCAAAACATACTCAAGCTTATTATTTAGTATTTATTTCGCTAAAATGCGCAATATGTTTGTTCGTCTTACTGAACCATGGTCAAAAGGAGCCATTCATTAGACGAATTAGTGTTTACGGTAGAAAGATTGAAGAGCGGCGGTACGCTATATATACCGCTAACTACACGTAAGCACGATATTGAGGTTAATCTTGCTTACGCCGGTACTCTTGTTGAAGCCATCAATTCTGAAAAAAAACACTTTATCAGCTCCAGTACGGTTAATAGTTCTAGAAAAGTTGAAACTCTTTCAAGTAATGAAACCGCTAATAACTTACGCCAGTATTGAAATTGTCGAGAAACTGCACATCGTGCCGATGTGGGATTTTACTGTAAATACTTGCCCCCGTTGTTGCATTTATACTCCGAAACAGGGAAACAGAGGAAGGAAGTAGTAGAAGGTCATATACTGACCTCTCGTGTTTATAAAATTTGACGAGATTTGTATCGCAAATATTTAGTGATCGTAATGCTTTTGCTAAAAATAAATCAATATTGGATTACGTTATTTATCGCGAATCTACAGATAAGCGCCCTTTTATAACTACCGAAGCCCTAGGTATTGACATTTTGGAACTACTAGACTCTGGAGCATCGAGAACTGTTTTAGGAGGCCAACGTTGGAACGTTTTAGAAATTATTGGTTTACGACTAAATAAACATACAAAATTATTATGCACAGTTGCAAATGGCAGTACGATTACTAGTTCCGGTGCCATAAACATTCCGATTGCGCTTGTACTGTAACGATAGAAGTCTTAGTTATAAACGACGTCCTGCATACCTTAATTGTCAGAATAAACTTTTGGAAAATTATATGTATAGCTCCAGACGTTTTTAAAGGTGACTGGTAAATCAAATTTAGGGTTAGTAGAGCAACAAACAGGTAATATTCAGACAAGGTATGACCTCTCATCCGACCAGCAATCTCTTTTAACTAATTTAATAAAACGAAATTTCGCTAACGTATCGTCCGGTATAGATTGTTCTAAATCTGTTACTCATAAAGTATGGACCACTTTAACATCTATTAAAGAAAGTTACTATCCTGCATTGCACGCTATGCAGAAACATACTGATGAAGAGTTAGATAAGATGTCAGAAACCGATATTACTGAAGGTTCTAAAAGTGCTTGTTCAAGACCTATCTTGTTAGTCAAGAGAAATTGTGCGTACCCTCTTCATTATGTAGCTTTTATTCTAGATCTGCATCGAATTACGATTATTACTACACTTGGTATTAAATTTGCTCACTGGCAAATTACCATAGACCAAGAAAGTAAGACACATACGGCTTTTACCGTCCCAAATAGAGAACTTTTCCAATTTAATCAAATGCACTTTGGTTTATATTGAAGTCTGAAGGATTAACACTTAGTCTTGAAAGATGTCATTTTCGTAAGCACAAAAATTTGTAGGTATCAATAAGGTGGAAGGCATGTATACCCCATGCTGCCGGTGCAATACCATCACCTTTACCATGGGCTCCTTAATGTAAGTGCTCAAATTTTCGAGTTCGGTAAGGGCTATAGACGCTATACACCAGGTAAGTACGGCGAGACACCCACACTCTCACAACGATTCGTCGATCCGTACCCAAAGATTCTGGGGCGGACAAAAATTCATCAACGCCAAAATCAAGACTAAGAAGAGCAAGATCTGCCAGGAACAAAATTCTACCCCATTCGGATGCCCGGGAGAGCAGGATTCAAGCGACCTGGATCATCGAAAGTACAAGTACTCGGATACATTACTGCAACATACGTGGTATCCGCTCGAATCTTAATGCAATTCACCTACACCTCAAACAAGTGCAACCGGACATTCTGTTTCTATCAGAAACACAAGTCTCGCCAGGAAGCACTGATTCGCCTGACCTGCAATTTCCCAGATACAACCTCCACTCTAACTTTTGCCTTAAAGGCGGAGTATGTGCGTATACCAATTCCAAGATCTTTTTGATTACCTTAGTCTGAAAATAGACTACCTCTTATCACAGTTTCCATCTTGCGATATCTCAATTCTGCGAGACTTTAATGTCCACAACTCCAATTGGCTTCAATTTTCATCTACCACTAATCCCGCAGGTCATAGTGCAGAAGCATTTGCTGTATCCTGGGATCTCACACAAATGATTTCGGAACCAACCAGAATCCCTGACAACCCTAACCATACTACACGTCTCCGGGACCCATTCCTTACAACTAACTCACTTGTCTATAAAACAAGAGTTCTTTCTCCACTTGGTCAATCAGACCACCGCCTAATCGAAATAACTTCCTCTGTACACAATGCCACTGTTACTCGACAACCAGATATAACTGTATGGTGTTTTAAATCAGTTAACTGGAGCGAACTGCGGGATTTTTTGCAACCTACTCCTGGCGAAAGTATTGCTTTAAACTGTCCTCCCCTTCAAACATTGTTCTTTCAATAATCGAAGTTATCTTGATGGGTATGGAGTTGTACAGGGTGTCCCAACGATAGAGTAAAGTAAGTTTATGCTTAACTAGAATTATTTGTGTAAATATTGTATGGACCATGGGGTTGAGGTAAGAAGTGTGCATTTTTTAAAATATTGAAAGTTATACAGGGTGTGCCAGAAAAGCAGGACGTGAAAAAGTATGATTTTTTTAAATAGAACACCCCGTATTTGATTTTAGTTTTAATTCTACGTGTCCATACAAACATATTTTGTCATACAAAAGATTGGCTGAAAGTTTTAGTTCTTGAGATATTCGCGTTTAAATATTATTATGGTCATTTTCGTGGGGTTGATGAATGGGCAATTGTTCCGTTATTTCACAATAAAAAAATTGATATTTCGTGTGAAAAATGAGTGATATTATACTAACGTTTAGACCGAGTAGTATTTCTAATTTTCTCAACAGGGTGTTTGTTATAACCATTCAAATTTGAAAATTCTCAAATTAAAAAAATCAGTTTTTTTAATTGCACACCTATATATTTTATTTCATTTTATTCGGGATTAAAAATCTATCATTTTGTCAAATATATCCTATATCTATCTTTGATAGTTTTCGAGTAATTTCGATTTTTCACACTAGCTACTTTATTTTCGATAACATTGCATTGCATGGATCTTGGTAGCCATGGAAAATAATAATTGCGTTACTAAGATACAAAGGTTTCCTACTTGTCAAAATAAACACATATTAAATTTGTCGTTTTCGCATTTAACTTGTTATCAATTCTTGTATCAATTATGGATTATTCGACAAATGAATTAATTGATATGATATACGTGTTGGGCGAGGCTGAAAAAACCCTTTATTGGCACAACGAATCTACAAAATGAAATATCCTGATCGTCGAATACCTACTACTGTTGGCTTGGAAAATTTTATGGATAGATTTGATTCTAGCGGTAGTGTTAAATACTTCAAACGTAAAGTTGTTAATAAAGGCAGCTAATGAAGAAAAGAACTTGAAATATTATTAAATATTCAAGAAAATCCCCAAGTGAGTTCTAGAACATCAGCGACGATATGTGATACCTCCAAATCAAACGTGAATCGAACAACGCTGAAGTATAAGTACCATCCCTATCACATTGAGCTTCATCAAGAATTGCGAGAAGAGGATTTTGCAAGACGAATTGAATTCTGCAATATCATTAATCAACGGCTGCAATTAAATAACAACTTTTTGTGCTCCATAATGTTTTCCGATGAGGCGACATTTAAAAGTAATGGGGCTGTAAATCGGCATAATATGCACTATTACGCCATTGATAATCCATTTTGGCTACGAGAAGTTCAAAACCAAAATCATTGGTCACTAAATGTGCCTGTGTTACTTGAGGATATCAATTTAGAAGGACGACTAAATATGTGGTTGCAACAGGATGGTGCACCTCCACATTTTTATCGGGACGTAAGGGAATTCTTGAACCAGCAATACCCGGAGAAATGGATAGGACGTAATGGCTTTATATTATGGCCACCCAGGTCATGCGATTTAACTCCACTGGATTTTTTCCTATGGGGATACATAAAAGATCGGGTGTATATTATTAAACCTACAACAAGGAGGACATGAAAATAGAATTCGAAGCTTGTCGCACAGTGACTCCTCTTATGTTATCCGAAGTGAGACAGAACATGAGAAAAAGGCTCAATATGTGTATTCAGCAAGAAGGCCGTCTATTTCAGCATTTACTAAGACGCAATGTTGAATAATTATTGAATTACTGTTTCTCATTAATAAAACTGTTAATATTCTCGCTTAGGTGGTTTGTTTTATTTCGTCGCAATTGTTTTCCATGGCTACCACGATCCACAATAATGTTATAGTATCGTATGTAACGTAGCTAGTGAGAAAAATCGAAATTCCTCGAAAACTATCAAAGATAGATATAGGATATATTTGACAAAAATGATAGATTTTTAATCCCGAATAAAATGAAATAAAAATATATAGGTGTGCAATTAAAAAACTGATTTTTTAATTTGAGAATTTTCAAATTTGAATGGTTATAACAAACACCCTGTTGAGAAAATTAGAAATACTACTCGGTCTAAACGTTAGTATAATATCACTCATTTTTCACACGAAATATCAATTTTTTATTGTGAAATAACGGAACAATTGTCCATTCATCAACCCCACGAAAATGATCTCTATAATAATCTTTAAACGCGAATATCTCAAGAACTAAAACTTTCAGCCAATCTTTGTATGACAAAATATGTTTGTATGGACACGTAGAATTAAAACTAAAATCAAATACGTTCTATTTAAAAATTATACTTTTCACGTCTGCTTTTCTGGACCTGTATAACTTCCGTAATATTTTATTTGTAAATGCACTTTTACCTCTACCCATGGTCCATACAATATTTACACAAATAATTCTAGTTAAGCATAAACTTACTTTACTCTATCGTTGGGACACCCTGTACATTCTCAAAAAACATAATCGTGTAGGTCATGCCCGTTTCCAACCATGGCTTAATAGGGCTTGCATTAATGCATTATCGCAAAAGCATAAACTCTATACCAAATGGAAATCAAATAAATCTATTGAAAATCACGCCAACTGTATTTCCGCAAGGAATAGTTGCAAAAGCATCATCACTAAGATCAAAAAGTTGTTTGAAGAACGTAAATGTGCAGAATTAGTCTCATGTCGTTTGGGTAGTCGTATATTTTGGTCATTAACTAAAGCCATCAGTAAAAACTTTAGTACATCTTCCTTTCCTCCCATGACGTCTCGCGCCGGAGCTGTAGTAGCTGATCCTGCTGACAAAGCCAACCTCTTTGTCAATTACTTTGCATCAAATTCATGTCTCAATAATTCTGTTAAAATTCTGCCGTCGCCCAAATCTACTCCATGACACTATTGGCTATGAAACCAATCCACCTCCTAGAATCAATTATCAATACACTTGACTCAAACAAGACGACTGACCCTGACGGTATTCCAGCTGTCGTCCTTGCTACTCCGAGCTAGTACCTGTATTGTCCAAACCCTTTTCGATCTCCCTGTCATCGAGAGAGTTTCCCTCATCGTGGCAGTTGGCAAATGCCCGACCTATTCATAAAAATGGCGACAAAACTATCGACTAATAGCTATCACTTCCATTCTATCGAAAATCATGGAAAAATACATCAACCACCAACTACTTTCGTTTGTCGAGTCCAATAAACTCCTATACGACCACCAGTATGGGTTCATACAGAATCGTTTAACGGGTGATCTTCTTTCATATGCCACGGAACTTTGGAATAACACATTAGAGAGGTCCGGTGAAACAGTCGTAATGGTTTTAGATATTTCAAAGGCTTTTGACCAGGTTTGGCACAAGTGACTACTTGCCAAGCTTACCTCGTTCGACTTTTCCGATACGCTCATCAATTAGATCTCCAGCTTGCTTGACAAAAGACGTATACACGTTGTCGTCGATGGCTCCTTTTCGAAAGAAACTGCTATTAATGCGGGGCGTACCCCAAGGATCATTAATAGCTTCCCACACTTTTCTTACTATACATAAATGACCTCATTTCCTCAACAACTAACCCGATCCATTACTTTGCAGACGACAGCACTCTACACTGTAGTTCTTATCAGTTTTCCCACAACAATAGGTCTAGTCAGGACGTTAAAGTGAAAATGGTAGCCTCAATCAACAGTGACTTAGAACGTATCCTTGAATGGGGAAGGAATAATCTACTCACGTTCAAAACCCAGTGTTGCCTTGTGTCCGCCAAGAGATACCGATCTTTTACTGCTGTAAATATAAATGGCTTAGATCTCAAGTTTTCAAACTCAGTTTCTATGTTAGGGATATTCGTACCATCAAACCTTTTATGAGTTGACCACCTTTTGTCAACCAGCAAAACATCTGCCCGTAAACTGAATTTTCTATACAGATCTAAACAGTACTTCATATCGCAACAACTCCTTTTACTGTATAAGGCTCAAATTTGACCTCATCTGGAATACAATTCCTACTTCTGAGTCAGTGTTCCCCAATACGCCCTTGATATGGTAAACCGAATCCAAAAAAAAGCTATAACGCTTATGAACGGCTCTGACTTCTGACACCTACAGTCTCTTGAGCATAGAAGAATAGTTCCGGTTCTTTCCTTGTGCTACCGCTATTACCAAGGCAGGTGTGCCCCCGAAAGACACTCATTAATACCTTCGCGGGCCATCTTCGCTAGAAACACTCGGTTTGTCCATTCATACCATAATTACGCACTCAAATTCCAGCTTGTCACACTAAACGTGCACAATCTACATTTTTCCACACAGTGGCCAAATTTTAGAATGCACTACCCAGTTCGTGTTTTCCTCCAAACTCTGACTGAAGCAAATAAACACTTCTCGGCAGCCTAACAATTTGCCTAAACCCTCCCAGTGTTCCTGAGTGCTTTAGCGCGTTAGGGAAATGTTAGCCTGTTCAGGAATTTAAAAAAAAGGTAACTGTAATGCAGTTCAAAATACACATAGGCAATAACAAAGAAAATAGACAGAAATTTACATATACATCAGCCTTTCACCTAATACCAAACATGAATTCGTATAATTACAATAAATTACATATATAAAGAAATCAGTTTGTCGACAAACAATTCTAAATAAGCTGGCTGAATCAAATACACTTGAAAACCCACTTGAAAGGATAAGCCGAAAATAAAACCCTTATGTAAACAAAGTGACCGATAACCTACCCGTAAGCAATGACGCGGAATTTGCGTGACTGCGCTACAAACTACAGCATTTCTTTTTTAGCTTACACGTTCATCTATCTCATTTAAAACCAATAAGCACGGGTTAATTTTAACAACTAAAACCGTGTGCAACCATTTCCAGTCGAAAAATTTGGCGTGAAGAAAAACCTATAGTACTTTCTTAATGGCACCTTGATACGTTTCTCTAAACTCCGGTATCGTCAATAACAACAATTAAACAATCAACAACGCCAAGTAAGTCCAGAGATGAAGGGGGGATATTGTACCGTCTGACGCGATGTCCTTTTTTTACAGATTTCAATTTAATAAGCGTGCTTGCGATATGGCGTATTGGCAATTAAATTCCTTCCGCATTAATAGTCTTCGTTGTCAAGAGACAATTCTGCATTCAAATACTTATTTACGATTTAATATAATCTTTTAATTATTCACTTATTCACAAACACTTAACGAGTTAAGGTACGCGGTTTAAACTCAAGACGGTGGCGATTGTTTATAGATATGTTGTTTACACGCCCTCTTCGCTGATTAAAACCAGAACGATGTGGTTATCTATCGATACGTTGCGTTTGTTTTCACGGCCACTTTAATTTAGTGAAAAACGTGGATTAAGGCCAAATTCACGATTTTAGTTTTCACCAAAACGGAAACGATAATATTTTTATAGCCGCACCGGTTTACAATTATGGTTTGTAACAAAATAATAGAACGATACGACTCAATTGAACCTCCAACTCAACTAACTGTTTAACTCCCAAATCCACCCTAATTTTTAAAAGTTCTAAAAAATTAGTAATCAACTGGTAATTAATCACCAGCCAGAAACATTTTAACCAATTCCGATTGTATAAAAATTCTAACCGATTCGCCACAGTCGCTACGAGTGAGGCAGCTTCAGTCACATGGGGGAACACCTGTTTTTGTATCTCAACATGTGTTTTCTTTTCCTTTTCAACCTTTAATTAAATACATTTAAATCTTACTCTTTTTCCACTATCGCTAAATCGAACATTTTACAACGTTTGGCTATGCTTTGCCAAGATCGACCATGATGTCTGGATGTGTGTGTTTGTGTGTGTGTGTGTGTGTGTGTGTGTGTGTGTGTGTGTGTGTGTGTGTGTGTGATGTGTGAGTGTGTGTGTGTGTGTGTGTTATGTGTGTGTGTGTGTGTGTGTGTGTGTGTGTGTGTGTGTGTGTGTTTGTTGTGTGTGTGTGTGTGTGTGTGTGTGTGGTGTGTGTGTGTGTGCTGTGTGTGTGTGTGTGTGTTGTGTGTTGTTGTGTATGTGTATGTTATGTATATGTGTATGTGTGTGTGTGTGTGTGTGTGTGTGTGTGTGTGTGTGTGTGTGTTGTGTGTGTGTGTGTGTGTGTGTATGTGTGTATGTGTGTGTGTAGTATTTGTGTTGTGTATGTGATATGTGTATGTGTATGTGTATGTGTATGATATATGTGTATTAGTATGTGTGATGTATGTATATGTTGTATGTATTGTGTAGTGTATTGTGTGTATTGTATGTGATATTGTATGTATAGTTATGATATGTATATGATGATGTATGTGTATGTTGTATGTTGTATGTTATGTATGTGTTGTGTATGTGTATGTATTGTGTGTATGTTTGTATGTGTATGTATGTGTGTATGTGTATGTGTATGTGTTATGTTGTGTTGTGATGTAGTGTCGTGTACGTGTGTAGTGTACTGTGTATCTGTGTACGTGTACGTGTACGTGTACGTGTACGTGTACGTGTTACGTGTACGTGTACGTGTACGTGTACGTGTGACGTGTATGCGTGTGACGTGTCGTGTACGTGTACGTGTACGTGTACGTGTACGTGTACGTGTACGTGTACGTGTGCGTGTACGTGTACGTGCGTGTACGTGTACGTGTACGTGTGCTGTGCGTGTACGTGTACGTGTACGTGTGACGTGTGCGTGTACGTGTACGTGTTCGTGTACGTGTTCGTGTACGTGTCGTGTGCGTGTACGTGTGACGTGTACGTTGCGTGTACGTCTGCGTGTACGTGTGCGTGTGACGTGTGACGTGTCGTGTGACGTGTGCGTGTACGTGTACGTGTACGTGTACGTGTACGTTACGTTTACGTACGTGTATGTACGTTGTTACTGTACGTATGGTAGTACGTGTACGTGTACGTGTACGTGTACGTGTACGTGTACGTGTACGTGTACGTACATAAACGTTAATAATAAAATTCTTGCAATTAGAAATCTTTAAACCAGAGGTAGAGGTAACACTAACGTTGTCTACAGAATTGACAATCTGAGTTTGATTAAACTTTACAATGACAGTTATATAATACGCCTGCTTGGATAATACTGTTCTTAATACATTTCGCTGATTGAATTACTTATTTCTCTATATAATTAAAACTGTTGTCAGTAGATAAAACGTTGTACGATGTTCGTATCGTAATTTCATATTACGATACTTGATGGGTTATCAAACTCGGCCTTCGGCCTTGTTTGGCGATTATCCCATGGCATATGGTGATATAAAACATTACGATACTTAAATCGTAAATAACTACTAAGTTTTGTATTGTATATTTACTAATATTTTCGAAATACTACAAAATAACAATTAATTAATTTTTTTTTAATTTTACAAAATGGTTTTGTGATTAAATATAGATCGGTTGAACAGAACCGAGGTACCTTTGATTAATTCGGGAAATAAAAACGGAAGGTTTTTTAAAAGAAAGCTTTTGATAACTATATTTTCATGATTATGGACCGTTACTAATTTTTTGTGAACCACGCCAAACATCGTAAACATACTTTAGCCCGTTACAACCTGTTCACAAGCCTGCAATTGCAATGACCAAAATTCATAAGTTGGGATTTTAATTAGGTCTCATTCGCCTATTCGCCAGATTTGGCTCCCAGTGATTATCATCTGTGTCCAAACCTAAAAAATGTCACAGCCAAGATTTTCGTCCAATTCCGAAGCAATTGCTATTTTAAATAACTACTTCGAGGACTTAACTTCTTATACGTACAATAAGGCATTGCTGATTCAGAATATCGTTGGAATAAATGTGTTGAGCGAGCAGGATCCTATATTTAAAAATCAAAAGTTTTATTCCGAAAAAACTTGCGTTTTCTTTGTCAGGCCAAGTAGTTGTCAAACAATCCTCGTATATTTGATATAGAATCCAAAATCGGGTTTGAAAATTCAAAAAATCTAGGAATTTTCAAAATTTTGATGTTCATTTTTAACTGCTCGCAAAGAGGAAACACCTTTGCAGTACTTACTTTTCACATAAAACCCAAATTTATATCGTAAGTTTACCAACAAAGAGCTCGGCTACTCCAGTACGGCAGCAAGAGTCTTACATTAAAATTGTAATTAAAATAATGTTCTAATTAAATAATGAAAATAAACCCAATCCAGTTTAAATTTATGATTTTAACAAATATTATGGGTAAACTCTTTTTGACACGTACTTTTCTTAACAAAATAACCGCCTGTATAATATGGCATTATTTTGTAAAATATTTGACCTTTTATGTTCGTATTGGAATCAAACTTTGGAAAAGCCACCACTTAAAAGTTTAAATAACAGTAATTTATGGCCATGGCTCTTTTCACATACAGAATCCCTTGTTCAAAATTTAAAAAAAATAATGGCAATAAAAGAACATTGTAATTTAAGCTACGTACCAAATCGGTAATGCATATACAAATTTTTGTAATTACTTGCATGAAGTTGAGCAAAACATATAATCTTCCAAAACCAACAATTAAACAATTCTCAGCGGCAATTTAGGTGAGAATTTATTAATCAATTAACCGTTTCCTCTGTTTTTTTAAGGCGAAACGAGTAATATATTGATAATCCCAATCCATAATGATTTGCGTGTGTAGCGGTATATTTACTCTAAATAACAGTAATATGTGATTATTTAATAATTAACAAGAATCCAAAATTCCATGTGGATAAGTTTTATTTGTAATTTTTTTAATTAAAAAAATTACAATATATATAATAATAATAAAAAGGCTGAAAAGTTATTAATAATATTATTATATTTAAAAATTGTAACTTACCAATTTTGGAAATCCTTCTTTTAAATTTCTTTTAATACAATACATTATTTTTTAAAATGAATATTCACGTATAGCTAAAATATGTATTTATTAGTAAGAATAAAAAGTATATTTATTTATCTTACGATTCGCGTAAATACTAAACAACATACAAGTTTGCTAATTAGTTTGAAAATTTTATTTTAATTAATCCAATTCTATACATACAGGGTGTGGCGTGAAGAGTTTTGATTGAAAGTAATGGCGGATACAGTTATATTAAAAATCTGAAATTACGATGCTGTAGGTTTTGGATGACGTTGAGTTCAAATATAATATTGTCCTGAATGTGGCACTTTCGGTTATACCGGAAGTAGACGTCAACTTTGTTATTTTAAATGGAACCTAATACTTTTTATTTTATTATCGAATTCTATATGAAATTCTAGATAAAATTTGTGCACAATGTCCTATACGAAAAATGAATCATTTTCGAGATATTTCGATTTTTTACAATTTTGAAAAATCCTAGTCCACATTGAATAACGATATCTCCATTAATAACGAAGCTAGTGACGTGAAATTGTAACCAATAAACAACAAGTGCTTGCCCGTTAATTCCATATATATCCATCTCATTGATATTTCATACAGGGTGTTTTAAACTTAGCCGCCAACATGTACAATTTAAATCATTTATAAGTTGCTTACTTTAAATAGAACATCCTGTATTTTATTACATTTGCCGCTGTATTTTTTTAAGCCAATTCGTTTGGTATCAGTATTCCCTATACCTAAATCCAACCACTTTTGAGATATTTCATTATCTTAGTTAAAACATAACAACACTTAATTATTTCAACATTAGTAAAGGGTGTATGTTGTTTTGACAGTTTTCTTTACCAGTTTGTATTTCATAGTAAATAATGGCAAATGTAGGGTTTACTAATGATGATTTTTTAAATCTTATTATTATTTACGACGTGTGTAATAGAATTGTTGAACGGACTTGCCGTGTTTTTGCAGAAAGATATCCAAATCCACCAAATGCAACTGGTGATATTGTAAGAAGATTGCTTAAAAACTGCCGTCAGTTTGGTCAATTTAAGACAAAAATTAATAAAAATAAACCACTAATGGACAATGACATAAACGAAATTAATGTTTTAGATTATTTTACGGCCTTTACAAATGCCTCCATTAGAGATTGTGAGAGAGATCTTACTTTGTCGACGAGAGCAATTCATCGCGTTTTAAAAAAACACCAACGGAAACCATTTTCATATCATTTGGTGCAACACTTACAATTAGATGATCTTCCTCGAAGGGTATAATTCCATGAATGGTTTTTAATGAAGACCCAAAAGGATGAAAACTTCATAAAAAAAGTTATATGGTGTGATGAAGTCAAGTTTAGCAGAAATGGATTATTTACTCGACATAATTCCCATTTTTGGTGTAATTAAAATCCACATGTTAGTAGAGCACGTTATTTCCAAGATAGTTAGAGTTTTAATGTTTTTTGTGCAATAAAAGACGATAAAATTTTAGCATTAAAATTTTGTGATGAAAATTTAAATGGTACAAGATATTGCCACATTTTAGAAAAAGCCATATGACCGGCGTTACATACTTTAAGAAATGGAGAGGCGGCTTCAGCTTGGTATGAACAAGATGGAGCGCCTCCTCATAACTTTGGGCCTGTTGCTCAGCATCTTTACGACATGTTTGATGATAGATGGATTGCCAATCAGGGTCCGTTTCGTTGGCCAGCTCGCTCTCCTAGATTTTGGTATTTGGGGTTACATTAAAAATCAGGTATTTTCCAAACCTGTTACGACAAAGGAAGATATGATGCAGAGAGTATTACTTGTTTTTAATTCTTTAACACCCGACCATATTTCCAGAATTACAAGACATAACTTAATGAAATGGATTCATAAATGTTTAGAAGTAGGTGGTGCTAATTTACAACACTTATTATAAACTTTATTTGTTTAATGTTACATTTAGTTATTTTTGTTTGTAAGTTATCTAATTAAATTAATACAAAATACCTAGGCAACGTTTTTAATGATATCCACAATTAATAATCCTTTCAGGCTATTGGTTACTTTTCAGAATTAATAACTTATGGAAAAATAACAAAATATCACCTTAAATAATGGAAATCATGGCCTACCCTTTACTAATGTTGAAATAATTAAGTGTTGTTATGTTTTAACTAAGATAATGAAATATCTCAAAAGTGGTTGGATTTAGGTATAGGGAATACTGATACCAAACGATTAACGAATTGGCTTAAAAGAATACAGCGGAAAATGTAATAAGATGATTAATAAGATGATTTAAATTGTGCATGTTGGCGGCTATGTTTAAAACACCCTGTATGAAATATAAATGAGATGGATATATGGAGTTAACGGGCTTGTTGTTTATTGGTTACAATTTCACGTCACTAGCTTCGTTATTAATGGAGATATCGTTATTCAATGTGGTCTAGGATTTTTTCAAAATTTTAAAAAAAATCGAAATATCTCGAAAATACTTCATTTTTGGTATAGGACATTGTGCACAAATTTTATCTAGAATTTCATGTAGAATTCAAAAATAAAATAAAAAATATTAGGTTCCATTTAAAATAACAAAGTTGACGCATACTTCCGGTATAACCGGAAGTGCCACATTCAGGACAATAGTATATTTGAACTCAACGTCATCTAAAACCTGCAAATTCGTAATTTCAGATTTTTAACATAACTGTATCGGCCATTACTTTTAATCAAAACTCTTCGCGCCACACCCTGTATAACTGTACCAAGGAAGTATGTCCGTAATCTATAAATTTTGAAAAACATTTATATTACATATAGAATACAAATATGATTTTAAAGTTCTAAAAATGCTTGGGACATAAAGCCCAAATTACGGAATTAGAAAAACGGCACTTTTCTTTACATTTGTGTTGCATTACGATTGTACCCTTAATAATTAAGCAATCGACCTTAACTTGTGTGCATCCTCCACAAACCAATTAATGTATAAAATTCAATATTTCAAAACTGTTTTTTTGTCAATTACTTTAACCCTCCTGAAGAGCACACGCAAACGTTTAAACCACTTGACTGTGGTATATTTGACATAGAATCCAAATCTGGTTGTCGATATAACGCCCAAATTCCGAATTTCGAACATTACTTTTCTCTACACTTATGTTGCATAACGATTATCCTCTTAATCATTACAGTTCTACGGTTAAAAATTAATGTGCTTCTTCGACAAACAATATACCAGGACTGGTTTTTTCAAGTTTCAAGATTGTGCTAGGTAATCTATCTGTCAGCACCTCCCAACTTGGTCAAATTTTACGTGGCGCAGGTTTGATGTGAACGTTGTTATATCATGACTCCTATCATTTCAGCTCCCATCAAATGCGAGCATTGCTCTGTGATCCGCTTTCTTCAAACTGAAGGCAATACTGCGGCTGAAATTCATCGAAGATTGTGTGTTGCGTACAATGAAGGCATTGTAAGTGATAGTGCAGTGCGAAAGTAGTGTACGATTTTTCGACAAGGACGAAGTGATATCCATGATGAAGTGGGTCAAGGGAGAAAGTCCGTAACAACAGATGACATTGTCGAAAAAGTATACATTGTGGTTGGAGAGCGCCACCAGTTCACAATCTCTAAACTGTTTGCTGAATTTCCCGAAATTTCTCGATCAGCACTTTATGACGTTGTTCTAAGATGACACCACAAATTTTGTGTATGGCAGGTCTGCAAACAGCTTAGAGATGTTCACAAACTGCAGCGAATGAATTCTGCACTAACAACTTTGCAGCGCTATCAAGATGAAGGGGGAACGTTCTTGGATATAATCGCAACGAGAGATGAAACGTGGGTTCAGTTTGTAAACGTCAAGACAAAAGAGCAACCGAAGCAATGGATGCATAAGGACTCGTCTGAGAAACAAACCTTGTATAACAAAATGATTATGGCTACAGTGCTTTGGAACTGTGGAGGACTCTTGCTAATAGAGTTTTAGAACCCTGGAACAACGATGACTGCAGTGACGTACTATATAATCATTGAACATCTACGGAAAGCAATGCAAAACGAAAGGAGAGACATCTTGACATCAGAATTGTCTTGCTTCATGACAATACAGGCCCTCATACGGCAAGAATAATGAAGGGGCTGCTCAAGAAATTCGGATGGGAGTTGTTCATCCACCCGTCCTACAGCCCGCACTTGGCTCCAAGCGACTTCCATTTATTCACTAAGGTGGAAGTATGGTCGGGGTCGCAGCGGTTGAACACTAACGAGAAATTGAAAACTAGTGTCCAGATTGGCTGAGAAACATGGTACGAGGAGCGTATACAACGTCTGGTGTTCCGTGACGACAAATGTCTCAATGTCGGTGGCGACTACATTGAGAAATATTTCATATGTATGAGCAACTCCTGTGTATAATAAATCTTTTTTTATTTATTTTATTTGTTTTGCCACCTTAGCGGAACTTGACAAAAAAAGAGCCCTCGTATTTATGTGTAAAATGCAACACTTTTTTATTCTGGCCGTTGCACATAGAATCCAAATCTGATATTTATGAATTCTAAAAATTTAGAAGTTTTTGTGGTCATTTGGCTATTTTCGAGAAAAAACTTCTTTGTAATATTCCTTTTCGGCCTAAAACTCGCATTTCGAAATTCGAATTTTCTTTACTCTTACGTTGCGATTGTGCCCTTAATAATTAAGCAAAGATCCTAACTTCTGTGCTTCTTCAACAAACAAATTATTTATGTGTAAAATTAAATATTTCAAACCTGTTTTTTTGGTGGTCGCTTTAACCATGTTGAAGAGCACATGCAAAAGTTTAAACCACTTCACAGTGCTATATTTGTCATAGAATCTAAATCTGGTTTTAAATTCATTAAAAAAATATTGGATGGCCGTTTTTGCTGTTTGCGAGGAGGAAGCACCTTGTTAATACTTTCTTTTGGACGTAATGTCAAAATTCCGAATTTCGAAAACATTACTTTTTCTACACTTATGTTGTATAACGATTATCCCCTTAATCGTTACAGTTCTATGGTTAAGAAACATGTACGTCTTCGACAAACTATATATTTATATGCAAAATTCAATATTTCAAAAATTGGGACCTCTTTATAATTCAATTTCAACTTAAGAGTTCAAAAATCTAAAATTTTCCAAATTTTATAGTCATTGGCTGTTCTCGAGAAATAAACATCTTCGTAGTACTGCCTTTCGGTACAAAGCCCAAATTCCGAAATTTGAAAAACAGTAGGTTTCTTTACGTTTATATTGCATTGCAATTGTCCCTTAATCCTTTCGCTTATTCAGTTAAGAACCAGTTTATAAATTGTGTGCTTCTCCGTCAATCAAATTATTATCTAAGTGTTAAAATTCAATATTTCAGCACATGCTTTATTTTGGTGGTTGCTTTAACGACATTCAAGAGCACAAGCAGAAGTTTAAACCACTTTACTGTACCATATTTGATATAAAATCCAAATCTAGTTTTAAGATTCTAAAAACTTGGAAATCTGGATTTCCAATTTGACTACGTTCCGAAATAAAAATTACTTACTGGTTTATATAAGTGTGATGTTCAAAGAATTTTGCAAAAATATGAGTATCGTCCCTATACATTCCACATAGTTTAACATTTACACCCCTGCGATGTCGAGCGCCGTATGTTGTTTTGCCAATGGTATTTACAACAAATACATACTTATGAATCTTTTGGCAGACTCGTTATCTAGTCCGATGAATCTTATTTTTCAAGTTCGGGAATCCCATAGTACATGAAATTGGTCCGCAGAAAATCACCATTTAATTTTTGAGAGGGCACAACAAGAACGCGTCGGGGTTGGGGTCTCGTCATTCATTTTTGGAAAACTACAGAATTTATGAAGGAGGTCTTGTAGTGGTTCGGTACCGAGAAATCCTTGAGGAATTATTCCAGAACTGATGGAAAATGTTCCATTGGCCCTTTATAATGCCGTTTATTTTCAACAAGACTGTGTCCCATGCCACAACTCTGCACTTGTTTTTAGACATTTTTAGACAATCAGTTTCCTCAAAGATGGATTGATACATACGTACCTGTAAGATGACCTTCTCGATCTCCAGATCTTTCAATATTGGGTATGGGTTTTTCTTATGAGGTTTCATGCAAAATAAAATCTATAACACAATATTAGTCTGTAGCGGAGCTTCGTGCGACAATTGATTTAGCTTTCCGAGATTTGCAATGAAGGTCTATGAGTCTTTTAACGCTAATAAAGGAATATTAAAAATGTGCCAATTTTGCATAAAGGAACATGGCCATCATTTTGAAAATCACCTTTAAAACTGTTTTCAAAATTCTGTTTCTCTTTTGTTTTCTCTAACTTAAGTTTTAAGTAATATAGGTAATTGCGTTGTTTTTGTAAATAATTGTATACAATATATGTTTGGAAAGCCCACATTATGCCTAGTAAATATAAGAAACAATATACAGGGTGTTCCCCTTTTTTTTGGTTTAAAAAACCAAAGGTGCTAGAAAAAAACTGACTACGCCAATGAATTCTGCGGAAGAAATTGTTTAGGAATACGTTATAACTTCTTCGATAAGTTTAAAGATAACCGAGATAGGAGGGGTGCAAAAGTAATACTTTTCAATTCCACCCTGTATCTCAGAAACCAAAAGGGCTGTCAAAGCTCTGCTAGCGCCAGCTTTAATTTCACGCACCTTCGACAATCCTCTATCTTTAAAAATAAAGGAGATACCCTGCAAAAGTGCCGAAAATAGGATACCCTGTACACCAAAGTACGATACAAGACCAGTCGAAAACTTTGAACTCGCCTCAATGCGTACGTTCCCAAATCTTGATAAAATGAACAATAAAAACCGGAAAATGCTGTCAATATTTCTATCTTTGCTTGATATTAGTTTAAGGGTAGTTTATTTGTGACGACTAGTCCTCGTGGATTGAATTGTAAACATTTTCTATAATTCTACTTTTAAAGGTCGGAACGGCAGCTCATACAGAATTAATTCACTTCGAGAATACCAAGATGTTGGCATCGATAAAAGATTTCAAAACTTAAATACAAAAGATGTCTAACACTAGTCCGGTGGAACATTTCTTTAGAATAATAGCTGGAATGCCGCCTGACCCAGTCGCCGCATAGGAAAGTCTTTGTATCGAACATGAATACCGTAGAAAAGAGTTGAGTAGTGGTACATCTCTTCTAAAATCATTAAAACATAAAGTTGATGCAAATACATCCACAGAAAGGTTGTCTTTACCTATGGTCAGTTATCACTGGATCCAAAATGAAGATGTATCAAAGTTTTTTTGCTAATGGTTTTAGGTAAAACCAAAATTTACGACTACCGAAAGAACCTGTAACTAGTCCATTGCATTTTCGTTGCTCGAACAATTTTTTAGTTTTAATGATGACCACTTCTGCAGCTATTTCTAACAGCAACGTATTGTGCATGACTTTAAAAGGTATTGCATCAGCACAAGCCAACAATAATATTTTGTTTTTTATGAATGTATATTCGCCATGCCCATGAGGATCACTTCAGATACTGAAAGAACGGTATCCCAAGACGATGACGGCTTACAACAGTATTCATGCTATGAGAAGATTGTAATGAAATCACGTATCACGTATAACACTAAAAAATTTCGTCAGCGTTGCGAACAACAGAGGAGGATAATATAAGTCAATTAGAGAATGTTAAGGTATACCTAGTTTGTAAACAACTGATGTTTGTTAAACAAGTAGGTTTGATGTAAGAAAGGTGTTTAGTAGATGTGGCGTATGGTTAGGGTTGTCAGTGATTACAGGAGGTTCGGAATTCACGTGTGTGAAATCACATAAAATAGCTAATTATTCTGCACTAATACAATCAGATTAATGGTAGATGAAAACTGAAGCCAATTAGAGCTATGAACGTAGAACACAGAATTGAGGAATCGCAAGATGGAAACTAAGATATCCAAGAACTCTTCAAAGTTATTGTCATTGGAAGACCTATAGATGCAGAATTTCGCCAGTTTAGGATCAACATGTTTGAATCAAATCACGTAGATTTTTTTCAAAGAATAAAATCTCCCGCAAGCGACGTCATCCTTGAGATAAGTACAGATTCCTCCATTGTTTCGAAAGTTAGAAACCATCAGGTAATAATAGTTTAAGTTGGTGAACAGCATTAAGATTAAACGGGAACCATGGATGTCACAATAGTGGATCAGAAAGTGAATACTCTGGATAATCCAGGTCGCTTAAGTTCTGCCCACCTGTACATCCAGATATTTTTGTTAATTTTGGAGTCTATTTGTTAGGTAGATTACAGTGAGGGTGAGAGAAAGAGTAGGATGAGAATCGAGTATAGGTAAGGAAAGGGTAACTGGGAACCCTTATGGTAATTGTGAAGGTACTTCCTCGTTCATTGGGCCTACGTCAAGAAGTTCACATTTTTTTAAAAGAATAAAATCATGAAAACTCTAGATATTTTGCCGAAACCACCCTTTGCTGAAAATAGCATATCCGTGGGATATACTTGATAATGTGAATGCTCTGAATCAACCTCTGCAAGGTGCAAATGCAAATTTAGAAACTTCTGAAGAGGATTCAGCGTTTAAGAAAAAGCTGCAGTTGTGGAAAAAATCAATGATAGCGGCCAGCATTGTTTGCCCAAATTACACCAATACGGGACCTGTAATAAAGTCATTGTTTTACAAGACTTGCTACTACATTTCCAAGAAACGCCTCACAAACCTCGCTGACTGGTTTGCAAAACACTTTCACCAATTCTCTAATAAAGTCGTTGTTTTACAAGGCGTTCTGTCTCTTTTATAAGGGACATCTCTCAAATAACCCCAACTGACTGGTCTGCAAAATGGACAATTTGGATAAATTTGCGTGAATCCAAGATCATTATATAACTGTGAGTTGTGTGAAGCCGAATTTCTAGCTGCAGTTATCAAAAGCAATATCGTTCAAACCTCGATGTGGGGCCAAAATGAGAGTGGCAGTGTCAAACCTTATTGCCTTTTGCAATTTCTGAAAAATGTTGAGCATTTGAGAATGAATCCAAGATCGTTTCCATGCTCAATCGTCACCAGAATTCAGCTCGCAGGAAGAACAGAGTCTATTTGAACTCTTGTGACAACAGCCTGAACACAACACTTGATGCTTCAGATTTCATGGAGTTTTGGATATGAATCGATAATGATCATCTAACTCTGAATTCTGATTTTTAGCTGTAGCTGTTATAATATGAAATATAGCTCAAAAATCGATATGGAACGAGAGATGAGAGTGGCAATGTCAGACTTTATTTCGCGTTTTGAGAAAAAGGTTGAGCATTTAGGAAAAGCTGCAGTTGTGGAAAAAATCAATGAAAATAGTGGTAAACATTGTCTCCTCAAATTACATCAATACGTGACCTGTAATAAAGTCTTTATTTCACAAGTCTTGCTGTCAAGGAGCACCTTTCAAACTTCACTGGCTGGTTTGCAATACTGTAATAAAGTCATTGATCCACAAAAGTTGCTGTCCATTTTCCGAGGAGGACCACTCAAATAAACCTGACTGACTGGTTTGCAAAATACTTTGAGCAATTTTGTAATAAAGTCATCGTTTTATAAAAGTCGCTGTCTCTTTTCCAACACATCTCAAATAATCCTGACGGACTGGTCTGCAAAATACTTTGACAATGTCAAGAAATTTGCTTGAATCCATGAACCTTTTCCTGCATAAACTTCACCAGAACTCACCTTGTTGGAAAAACAGAGTCTAAACTCTCTTATGACAACAGTCTGAAAATAAAATTTAATGCTTCAGATTTCGTGGAGTTTTGGTGACCAATCAAAAATGCTTTTTCAACTTAGAGTACTGCGAAGTGTTGCTGTAATAAAAAGCATTACGCTTAAAAATCAATGTGGAGCCAGAAAAATCCTTATTCCGCGTATTGAAAAAAATTTTGTAACTTTAAAACTTCTATAGAAGATTGAGCGTTTACGAAAAAGCTGCAATTGTCGAAAAAACCAATGGTGGTCAATATTGCTTTCTCAAATTACACCAATACGTAACCTGTAATAAAGTCGTTGTTTCACAAGAGTTGCCGTCCCTTTTCCAAGGAGCACCTCTGTAACCGCACTGACTGTTTTGTAAAATACTTTGATAAATTCTGAAATAAAGTGTTGCCCGTTTTTCAAAGAACACCTCTCACATAAACCGACGACTGATTTGCAAAATACTTTTCGTACACAAACTTCACCAGAATTCACCTCTCAGGTTCAACTCTCTTGTGACAACAGCCAAAACTTAACGCTTCAGATTTCGTGCACTTTTGGATACCAATCAAAAATTATTATCCAACTTTGATTTCTGCAAAGCTGGATTTTTACGGTAGCTGTAATGAAAAGCATATCACTCAAAAATCGATGTGGAGCAAGAGCAATGACAGTGGCAGCTCATTCCGCGTGTTGACAAAAAAATTTGAATTTTCCGAAAAGGAGATCGAGCGCTTAGTTGAAAGCTGCAGTTATGGAGGATTGCGGTGAACATTATTTTCCCAAACTTCACCAACCAATACGTGGCTTATAATAAAGTAATTGTTTCACAAGACTTGCTATCCCTTTTCCAAGGAACAGTTCTCAAACCACACTTACTGGTTTGTAAAATAGTTTGACAAATTCTGGAATAAAGTCGTTATTTCACAAGAATTGTCCCTTTTCAAAGAAATACCTTTCAAACAAAACTGACTGACTGGTCTGCAAAATATTTTATAACGGCGAGAAATTTGCGTGAATCTAAAATCCTTTCGGTGCTCAATCTTCACCATAATTCAGCTTGCAGAAAGAAGAGAGTCTAATTGAACTCTCCTTCGATAACAGTCTGAAAACAAAACTTGTTGCTTCAGATTTCGTGGAGTTTTGGATATCAATCAAAAACGATTATCCTACTGTGAGTTAGTTCTGCGAAGCTGGATTTTCAGCTGTAGCTGTAATAAAATGCAATATCGCTCAAAAATAGATGTGCAGCGGGAAATAGTAGCATTGTAAAACCTTTCGAAAAAAATGTGTAGCGGTCAATAAGCTCACCGGTTACAATAACGTTACTTATCGTCGACCATTTATTTTTTATTTCATTTATTTTTGTGATTCAATTTTAACAAAAATGAGATCCACATTTTGATATTTATCTTAAGGATTGATTTATATTATTATACACATATTTTGAAATGGGCGCCCGGACAAAATACTAAACCTTAAGAGTGTGGGGACAGGGACTGATATAGTTTACAAACCCCTGGAATAATAATGTGTTTTTTGTTTTGTTAATAAAACTTTAGAAAATAGCGTTAGTTTGAATAATAATTCCCTTAATTTACTGATACTGTTTATATTGACCCGAACGTATAGTAATGTGAACAATCCAGCAGGTAAATAATAGAGTGATGAAACGTACCAGACAGCGTCTCGTGTAAATCCGCCTTAAAAAATACGGTTTATCTTTATGTTTTACAACACCGATAAAACGTGTAATAAGACGTAGCGTGTGAATCCGTCTTTATACAGGAAGCCAGAACTTTTTATTTTATGAAAACGATCCATAAACGGTAATAATCCCTGTCATTATATAGTTTTGAAAACTAGAGCGCTAACGACGGGTATTTACGTTATTATAAATCACATAACTATTCCATTAAACAAAATATTAAATAGTCATTAGTAACATAACAAAAATTAACAGAAATAATGTATCTTTAATTTCATCAAAATACTGGTGTAGTATAGGCCTACTGCATTTCAATAACGTTTTCAAACTCCTAAAACTCTCAAATTACTTAATTACGTTTCTTGTTTTTTTTAACCAACTTTTTCGCTTTAATTTAATTCATAGAAGATCGAAAATCTTTGTATTTCAAACTCTTAAACAGTAATTCATTAAAGAAAAACTTTTTACCGATAGAGCTTAGGTTGCTGCAAGTTTTAAAGTTTTTGTCACCAGTTCTAAATTTAATTAAGTTAAGGCCTAAAAAGCTGCACAAAGATGTTCCATTTATAATAAACATAAATTACGAATATATGAAATATTTGAAAAAAAGTTGGGACGCCGCACTAAATTAATGTAAAATGAAATGCGGGATTAACAACAATTAAATCGTTTTAACGCATTTTGTGTTTTAAAAGCGGCTTAAGAAATTGTAGGTAAATGGTAAGTAGAAACGAGATATATTCTCTCTTTCTATTCGTGTTCCGTTTTCAAGTTGCTAATGTGCCAGTTGCTTGTTGATTGTTAAAACTGTCTTTCTTTAATACATTGTTAAAAACATTCTCTCACTTTAAGGTATCGCGCGATCGTAGCGCTCTAACGGACGCGTGGCAGAAGCCAACTTTAAACCTCATTCGGTAACGTTAACTGAGTGTATGAGGTGTATTTATTACGATCCGTAAGTTTCGCGCTTTTTCCGAATTCCACAAAAAGTTTTGAATTGAAAAATTGTGCGTTAGAAAAATGACGCTTTTTTAGTGTTTTTATTTGTGTTAGTGCTTAGTTTTTTATTGAAAAAATCCCTTAAAAATGACCATTTAAGGGTGTGTTGTGCATTTTATTTTTATTTTGGAATTTTTATTATATGCCAAAAACTTTAATAATGGAATCACATTTTTGGATTTTCTTCTTGTCTTTCGGTAAGTTAACATTTATGTGATTATTGAAATAAAATGTGTAATTTACGATGAATTTGAATACGAAATTAATCAATTTTAGTACACTGTAGGTCCACCCTACAAAATAATGAAAATTTAATTTTGAGAACATTTTAGTGCAGTTTCACAAATTGGATTTATTTCGCTGGGCACGTGACGAAATTTTATTCGCTGTTTAAACTTTATCCCATGAGATTTTAAGTTTTTGGTGTTCAGTAGCGTATATTTAATTTGTGAAATTTACATAAATGCGCAAAATTTTTTTTAAATAGCGCGTTTCTGGGAATACATGTTTACTAAATATTCAACAGTAACTAAGAATGATGAAGGATTTTGTGAATTAATCATAACACGCCGCTTGAAAAGAAATCGTCCCAGATATTTACATTCAATCTGTATTTATAAGAGTGCAGATTAGTTACATGTAACTAATGGTTTTCAATTTTTATAACTTAAATAACTAATTCGGACGTTTTCCAGTTAGATAAGTTAGCTGGGGCATTAAATGCGTTAAAGGTGTCTATTTTCAGGAATAGGGGTGAAGGATTTTAACTAAAACTTCAATTTAGATGTTTCCCAATCATCAAAGTTTGATTGTGGATTTGATTATTTTAAAGTTGTCTTAGGGGGTACGAGGGGGTAAGATAATGATTTTCCACCCGCCGCCAGATGGTACATTCTCTCGTAATTATATAATCGATATGATATAGTTTTTATTATTATTTTGTGTAATACCTACAGTACTAATTACCATAATTAAAGTTTGTCGCAGTAAAATAAATGATTATGGCAGATTGTGATTAGCAAAGTAAGTATTTATGAGATCTTACAAATTATTATTCATCGGATGAAATTCAAAAAAAGTTGTCGACTTTTTTTCCGGATAAGAAAGTAAGTAAATATTCAGGTTTGAATCTAGGATAAGTACTAATAATGTTAGTTGGCAATAAAATAATTTACCCCATTAAAGGTCTGCGATCACCGATTTTTGAAAATTCAACACAAAAATCGTGCGATGAAATTGGAAAATTGGTTATAACTACCCTTTAAGGAATTTAATTAAAAAAACAAGATGAATGGCTTAGTTGCGATGTCTATTGTTCTTAATGATTAAAGGGGCCGTTTTCACAAAAAATTAGATTCTGCCAAAAATGGCCTAAAACCTGCTACCTGGACTGCAACCAGAATGTTCCCATTCACTTTTTATGCCCTATAATTAGTTTTAATTTAAAAAAAAGGTCGTGAAAAATGTATTTTTTAAACACAATCGCAAAGAAAAGAGAATTTAATACTGAAGACAAGGTTTTGTACATAATAGGTTAATTTAAAAAAGAGCATTTCAAGGTGGGTACGTTTTTGGTATGCGACAATTGTTCTGTTACCAACACTACAAACTTAATTTAATGTTTTTTTTTCTTGTAAGGTAAGTATAAATATGTAGACATGTTTTAAGGACTTTCGTTTCTTTAATAATGTTGAACTGAATAAAAGTATGATGTAATTATGGAATTGTATATATTTTGAATGACTCAACTAATATAAATATGCTTTAACCATGAAAAAAAATGCTTGAATATTAATAATTTAAAAACCCAATTTGTTATATTTTATTAATATATGCAAAAAATCCATTCATAGAGGACAAATGTATTGGAATCCTTCGCCTTTCGATATTTCACTATGAGAAATGTATTACAAATTAACCGTTTCCATACGAGGAAGAAACAGAAAATAGTATTAGTTAAAAATACACTCAGTTCCAAAAAAAAGTAACGCTCTTGATCGTTGATCTAACTTTAATGTCTATATTTTTCAAGTCAGTTGGCCAATTTTTTTTGAAAGCCTGGATGGTAGTGGAAAAACTCGAACCATATTTTTTTATTAATTTTTGACTCACTATTATACCGGGTGTGAATCAAATAGGGGGGCACCCCTATAAGTTTTGAACGGGTCGTTAGATTTTGTTCAAGTTTTGATTGGTTATATTAGAGCCAGTTTGAGATTTTTTTACATAAAAAAAACAATATGACCGACTTCCGGTTTCACCGTGTTTGGATTCTACGGCTTCAAATACATACAGTTCATCTGCCAAATGTTAACTTAAACGCCATTTTACTTTGACAGAGTCGGCTTCAGGAGCATGTTGTGTTAATAAAAATTAGAAATTTAAAAATGACTGCTTTATTTAGGAACTAAGGAAATTACTATGCATATCGTTTTACTAGTACTTGAAAGAGCTATTTAATATACAGGGTGGCCCATGTATGTTTCTATTGGGAACAGTGAGTTTTAGTTAAAAAACCGTAATTTTTAAATTTGATCGTTAACAAACTTCACAAAAATTAATTATTAGGAAAAATAATATTGTGGGGGTAATTGTACGTCAATTATCTATAATTTAGATGACGTCATAATGATCTAAAACTAAAAAAATATTTAAAAAATTAAAATGGTGTCTTCGTTGACATTTGACAGATGAATTGTATCTATTTGAAGCCCTAGAATCCAAATATGTAAAAATACTGGGGGTGTTCCATTTAAATTTTCAGCTTTTGCGTCATTGCCGGTGAAACCGGAAGTCGGCCATATTGTTTTTTTTGTTATGTAAAAAATCCCAAACTGGCACTAATATAACCCACCAAAATTTGAACAAAATCAAACCACCCGTTCAAAAGTCACAGGGGTGGCCTCTATTTGATATACACCCGGTATACTATACAGTATTTTTGCTGAAACCTTACGTTTATCCCATAAGTGGGTACATAAACGATTCATTTTAGATTTGTTATATTCTAGGTTTGTACGAAATACAAATATGCTTTAATTATGTGGAATAGTTTCAATCGTTGATGATTAATTGTTTTAATACCTAATAAAATCTCAATTTGTTATATTTAATTAATATACCGGGTGTTTCACTAAAGGTCGTCTAGCGATCTTATATTGGCTATAGATTATCACAGAGCTTTAGCGAAAAAAAAAATGATAACAAAACTACACCTGAGAAACGTAGTAAATATTTTTCAAGATTTGTAACTTGTAACGTCTAAATTAGATACTATGTAGATACATGTGACCTCCAGTTTTATTTGTTACAATTTTACAATATTAGCTAACGTCAATTTATTTACATTTCCTCCTAATTTAAACCTTTTGTCTTTTTCGGGGCAAGACTTAGAAAATAGGATGTTCCCACTGTAAAAGAATTTTATTGACATTTGTGACATATTTGAAGGGTAAAAGCACATTTTTTGAGTTTTTAACTAGTACCATGTTTCTTTGGGATTTTCTGCTTTACCTATAATTAAAAAATTTAATGGGTTACTACTAAAATTATCTGATACTGACAAATTGGACAAATTCATTCATCTAACACTCATAAAACAGACCACCAGCTCAGGATCTTTTTCTGGTTGCTAACCACCAACATTCTTGAAATATTGGTAACGATAGCTGATACTACAACGTCATGTACAGTTTCCATCTATGATTAAGTGTAGTGGCATAACGAGGGGGCGCGCCCCCCGGGCGCCACTTTTTCGGGGCGGCAAAATTTCACAATGAAATAATAACTGTCTCAACGGAACCCGGGGCAGCGTTTCCAGATCTAGGATTTTCTGAATGGTACTAATCAAACAGGATTTTACACAATTAAAGACTTTGTTCTTAGGAAAAGTGGGCGAATAAAGTTTTAGTTAAAAATAGACTATTTTTAATACTGTCGATTTTTCAATAATAAAATATTACTTCTTTATTTGTATCCTCGGCCACCCTGTACAATACATAATAACACATGTATTCTTTAGAATTCCTCTAAATTTTGTATTTAAATACTCCGTGCACGTGGTCGAGCTTCAACGGGAAGTGAATCTATAAATCACATTAATAGACTTTATAAAACAAATTGGTGCTATAATTTGGCATTACCTCAAGTAGCAACATTTATAATTCATCTGTTATTTATCATATGAATGTTTTTTTTTAGTTATGAATCTTTAGTTATAATCTTTTCTATTGGAACTTAAATTTAGATTTACATATCCTTAAGTAGGAATTCGCATCACTAATTTTTGTGTTATTTTGGTAAATGAAATTTAAATTCTGTACTGTGGAGTGACTCGCAAAAATTAGTTTAGAGCTCGAATCCTGTTTCCGGAAGATTCCAACTTGATATTTCTTTTTAATGTGTTAGTGTGTTTGCGGCATAACTATATATTGTCATTATGTTTGAACTTGGCGATTGATTTAATTTTAATAGGTTAATCAATTTTTCTTTACTTTATAATTGTTTAATAGATATTTTTTCTTACATTATACAATTATTCTCAGTTATATTTTTTTACATTATACAATACTCAATTATATATTTTTTGCATTATAGAATTATTCTCAGCATAATTTTTTTTGTTTATTCGTCCCATTTCAAACTTTGGGGGCTAAATCAAAGTTTGTAGCGCCCAACATCTCTTCTTTTTTTATTTCTATTTCTTTTCCTTTACTTGGTGCCTACTGTATTTTTGTTCCAACGTACGCATTCAATGCCCCTCCCTTGCGACTAGCGTAAATAATGATTTAGGGCTCTGTATAACAAATTCTGTCGTCACAAATTTTGGCGCCCAACTTAGGGCCCGACATGGCTTACAAATTTACGATTTTAACTTATTCCTCTTTTTCTTTTATTGATTTATTTTCCTCTCTTGTTTCTCTTTACAGCAAATTCTGCTGGCACAGTTTGTAGAATGGCCGCTAAAAGTATGTTATAGAAAATTAAGTTCGTTTATAACAGGTGTCAAGTTAAAGTAAAAGAAAAGTAGGCGCATTAAATTCCTCGAAAATGTTTGTTTTTTTGGTCTATTTCCCACAGTGGCTGATAGAGGGCTACGTTTTTTTTTAGCTTTTTAACGAAATTTAAAAATAGAACGGTTGTGGTTTTTTTAACATTGGCAAAACAACATTAAATCATTTGGTGAAACCCGCAATCTCACTCAAACAAAAGATATTTACAAAAGACTCAAAAACGATTGCAACAGTTTATAATTTATTCAACAATAGTAAATAACAAAATAACAGCAAAGACCAACCGGCGCAAACAACAAAAACAAATTAAAAAAATTGTTATTAATGAAATAAATGCCCAAGGGGCTGTTGTACTTGTATGTACCTAGTGCGAACAATTTTGTAAGTAACGTTAGTCTGATTCTGTATATTTCACATACGCTTTTTACATTGGCCATTCTGTATATACTACTACTCATACTGAAAGAATTATTAAAGACACTTCATAATACCATACCTCGCAATGCTTAGTTTAGGTACATTGTTTAAAATTGTTTAATACGTCACCAAAAACCCACACGAGAAATAATTAACGAAGTCGGTGTTACTTACTTTCATAATATATTCATAATTCAGGTAAAGGTTGGACATAAGGGAGAAGGTTAAAAATACGTTTAAAATACCAAACTATCACATGAGCAGATACGGTGATATAAAACAATTATGTGTATTGTGTAATGCAATTATGAAATTATACAGATTATAAATGTGCTTTAGATCCTGTAGATAGATTAATTTCTTGTATAATGACAAAATGTTCCCTTTAACATTTACAGTGCTGAGCGATAGATCTATTGTAAAAAAATTTTAATATCAGAAGTTTTGAAAATCAAAATTTGTCTGAGTTTGCGGACCGAGTAATGGGAAACAGATATGAAGTATTATTTATTTAAGATTCGAATGTTTGAGTAAAAATTATTATATTTCGATATTATCACACCAAGATTCATCGCAGAAGGAAAAATCTGCCGTAATGCGGCTACTAAACACCTTCGTAAAAGTATTAATGCGTAAGTTAATGAATGTGTAACGGTATTCCATCTAGGTAAGTGACGAACAAATGCATTTACTTTGAAATAAATTAATAATTATAATGCATTGTTAGGCGCGTCTAAAAATAATACAATATAAAAAATTCTGTGAGTAAAAAAATTCAAATACCTAAATTACTCGTATCACTTATCACTAAAACACCACGGACGAGTTAAATACATGTATTAGAGGTGTTGCATCATTCAGATTATTGCAACTCAAATTAATACAAAACCAACACTAATATACACAAATAATTATGCTGTTGTAAGCAGCTCAAAAAATGTAATTCTATATTTATTAGTGATACAAATACTCTATATTGAAGAACGTAAAACTTAAATTTCAACAGTTATCGTTTGTAAGCAACGAATTATTTATTAGATGCATAAGTTAAACCACTTAAACTAGAATTTTTTGAGGTTCGAGTGCGAGATTAGCCAAAATATAAATAAGGCAACGTATATATTATATCGTAACCAACTATTTGTTCTGAATGTATTTTAAGATTGATAATTTACTAAAGTTAATAAAAAATCACTTATGCTTGCGCTCGTAATAAAGCACGTAAATAAAATACTTATAAAAAACGTGGTGTTGTTAAATCACCATGAAACAAATAAACACATGTAAGTATAAATTGAAAACTGATAATTAATATAATCAAGTATTGTAATCCATTAAAATATTTCCAAAGTATTGGAAGTAATGTACTTCAATCAAAGTATGTTGATCAAAATGTTTCCTTCAAAGTATTTCAATTAAATACTATCACTAAGTATTAGGTATTTCAAAAGGTCTGTATTAAAATATTTTGATTTGGTATTGTACAAGTTTTAATTAAATCCTTCCAAAGTATTCGAATTAATACTTTCCAAAGCATCTTAATTAGGATACCTCATACTAGCTTGAAAAACAAAGGTTAGGTGTTAATCTGTGAAAGAGTGTTTTCGAGTATTTGTGTAACGAGGCTGTTTTTAATAAGTGAATGCTGATAGATGTAAAATAGCACTTTAAAATAGAAGCTAAATGAAAAGATTTTAGAAGCCAAGAAGCAATAAGCTTAAATGATGACCATCAATGAATCACGCTGTTTTGATCACAAATGTGCGTTTCGCGCAAAGAACTTACATCGAATAAATCTAGTTACCTTCTATGTAGTAATTTAAATATTGATAATGGCATTGTATAATGAATGTTAGGAAGTAACTAAGTGTATCAGTTTTAAGAACGAGCTTGGGGGGGGGGGGACGGAATACATTAAAACTAAGTATGTGAAAAAACATGGATTGCCTTTAAGTGATATTAAACTCCAAAAATACGAATTTCGGAAAGCAGAGGCATAGGGTGGGAAGCTGGTATGAGTGCATTACACGGCAGGTTTTTATTATTTTAGTGTAATGTAATTATTTATTCGATTAATTTCCCACCCAAAAAATTATAAACAAACTAATCGTTTGGCACTGTAGAATTTTTTTAAATGCTCATGTTATTTTCGTCACTTTATTTATTGGCGAAGATGTACCACATTACATTCAAAAAATAAAAAAGCGTCAAACCAAGTTGCGTTTTAAGTTAAAAGTTACCATCTAGTTACCTTCTATTCAATAATGGTGCCAACTTAAACGTTAATGATCGCATTCAGTGATGAAAGGGGGATGCAACTAAGCGCTCCATAACAATGTAAGTATCAGTTTTTAGAACGATCTCGGCGAGGTGTGCATTACTTCAGAACTAAGTATTAGAAACGCATAAATTTCGAAAACGTCACGGTTTGATAATATTAAACTCAAAAAAAACTATTTTCTCAGAACGAAGACGTAGCAAAGGTGGAATGAGTGCCATTATAAGGTATTCTAGTGTAACAAACAAAATACAGCCACGTACCACATAAAATTAAAAAACACCGAAGCCGTTTCAATAGCTACGCTATCATCATCAGCGGTCGACTAGTGTAATATTCAAATAATTTCCCCCTCTTCATTATTCTAATCGTATTTCAAAATTCAAAAACTTATAAAAAAACTAATTGTTGGTACTCTAAATACTCGTGTTATTTACGCCATTTTATTTACTGTCGAAGATGTGCCCCATAACACTCAAAACATAGAAAACGGCCGAAGAAAGATTCGTTACGATTTGATAAATGAATAATAATAATAATAATAATAATAATAATAGTTTAGTGACCAACAGATTCAGTTTCAATTACAAGTCAACTTAAACTATTCCAAGAGGCAGAGTGCAGTATAATACGAAAGCAAGCAATATTCGATAATACAAATGGAGAAAAAGTGATTATTATAATGTCAAAAATAATTGCAAATTAACATTCTAGTTGATTTAGTACACACGATAAGGATAAATGATAAATATCGCAAGCATTGCAAATTTTGTTAAAACTAGTACACATTATTATATTCGGGATTGAACAATAAAAAGTAGAAAAGGAACGTGAAATGCATGATGGAGTGTGAATATTAAGTTGATTGATAAAGAAACATGATGATGGCTCTAATACTGCTTTCCTCTAACCAACAAAGATTAGGGGAAGCTGGGGAGGGTTGACGATAGTAACAAATTTTAATAAAAAGAAATACAAAAATCACTCATGAAAACTTTTAAATTATATCATAAAAATCAATGAATGTTGTTTTTCCAAATATGTTAACTTGGTCTTAGTACTTTAAAATTTTGGTAGATTTTTTTAGTAATTTACTTTTTAGTACAAATGGGTCAAACCTCCCTCTGTATGGGAGACATGACCAGGGCATTGGGAGACTTGACAACCTACGTTATATGGCCTAATTAATCATCAGTAAGCAACAAAATTATTTAAACATGTATTTAACTCAGACAAAAACAAGTATGAACATTATTTAATATTAGAGAAGTTAGTAAAGTCATAATCAAAGCAATCTTGAGCACTGCACGTTCTGTTCCACCTCGAGAAATAGGCCGTGGCAGCTTAATTGGAATGTCCTCTGCTGGAATGATCGCCGTATCTTCCGAAACTGGATAAACAAACAAATACTCTTCTCCTACTCTTTTCTAGAAAGTTATCTCATATTCTTGACCAGGCAATTTCTTAGTTATTCTACCAACATAATGGTATATTGTTGTCATGGTAGTAAATTTTACCAAACAAAAATCGCCTGTTTTTAGCTTCTCATCAGGAAAATCTTCAAGGTCAAGATCTTCGTCACTGAAATTACTTGGCAGGTCTTCCTCTTCCGTGTCAGATGAAGAGATATCTTTCTTATTGAGTCTTCTTGTGGTGGTGGTCTTTTTATGACTTTTTAATACTGGCGTTTGATTCTCTTCATCAGAAATGTCTACTAATTTCCGTTTAACCTGTTCTACCGTCTTTGTTATCTTCTTGTTTTTCTTTTCCATTCTCAACATATGCTCCTCTTCAATTTGGTCTCTATTAGGAGTTTTTGTCAAAATTAAGGAACGTCGTTTTTGTCGTCCACGTGTAGCTGTTTTTCGGGGTGGAGCTTTTGGAAATGGACGAACGTCTTCCGGTAAATATTCCAAGTTAGAAACTGATGTGTTTGGACTGTAATGTAGGCTTGAGACGGAAGTAGAGATGAGATTATTTGATAATATATGTATTTTTGTTTGTGTGGAAGTAGAAGGTAAGTTAACAGCTCGTTCAGAATTGCTAGATGCACAAGGTACATCAACTACTAGTTTAGAATCGGTATCGTTACAACGTTCTAAATTATTGGTTGAAGTAGTAATTTCTTGTAATGGTCTGTCTGTTACATAGGATCCAAGAAAATCATCCTCAGTAAATATTGCAGTATTCAATGGATACATTCCTGTTGACGAAAATCTTTTCTGGATATTTGTGGGAGTGAGTGTTCTAGGAAAAGCCACTCCAACTAACCCAGGAATATCTTGAATTGTAATTGTTTGACCAGGAAAATTAATCATATGATCATCTGCAGCTTGATTATAGAAGGTTTTAAATGGCCCAAAAACTCCTTTATCTAAGGGCTGCAATCTATGGCTAGTACGTGGTGGTAAAGTAACTAGTGCGATGCCATTATTTCGACACATGTCTATTATGTTAGGTGGCTCTCATGATTGCCACAAATAATTAAACACCTATTTTCTTTTGAAGCTCTGCTGTGCTTAATGAGTCATCTAACCTGAGGGACAAGCTACTGCAACTGAACCAGCTGGAGCTCCTTTGGTCATAGCAGGAGTTACTCTCTTCCTCGGAAAAATCAAAAAAGGGGGTATAAATGTTCCTATAGCTGATATCCCACTGCACATTGTTACTAATTTGCCTCTTTCTCTTGAGGTTACTCTAGCAACTTGTTTTTCACCTTTGGTTGCTATAATTTTGCCTGGTTTATGTACCGTGGTCACCCCTGTTTCATCTATATTATAAATGTTTTCTGGGCCATAAAAATGTGCTGAAAATGCTTCTTTCAGATTTGAAAATAACTGGTTAACGTTTGTTTTATTGAAAGCCGTAGAACGACCCAGGCTAGTCGATTCAGGTTGTCGAAGCGAAAGATTTTTGTGTCTAGACATAAACCCTCTCAGCCAATCATGTCCTGCGGATTTGTTAGTACGCCCCAACTTTCTGAAATTTTTGTTTCATTTTTTATTGCAAACTGGTACACAAAAGCGCGTACCGCTTTAGCAGTTAATCCATAATTAAGTTTAGAGGAATAAATTAAATAATTTTTCAAAAGATCTTCAACATCGGCAGGAAAAATTTGACAAGAGTTATACTTTGCAGACATAGATACACAGTCTTTGTTATCGCTATTTTTATACTTTTGTATGTACCTGCTAAGTGTTTTACGGTCAACTCCAAATTTAATGGCAGCTCCCCTGGTAGTGCTCTTTTCATTCACCACAAACTCAACAGCTGAACGCATTCTTTCAGGTGAAGATTTCCGTCGTGCAGACCCTTCCTTTCGTTTGTATTTAAAGGGCATTCTACAAAAAAAATACACCATAAATGTACAAAAAGAAAAATTGTTTATTTTAGGCCAATGTTTTTATTTTAAATTTCTAATAACCTTCGTTGTTTAGAGGTATTTCCAAATCTTATGACCATCAGGAAAGATGCGCGAAAGCAGTGGTTATATACTAGTAAAGTTTAGGTACACGTGAACGCTCGTTACAATAACTACTCTAAGAGGAAGTACGTTTTTAAAAAAGGTGATATTGTATGGGCTAATTTGTTTTTGTGCCTTGCGCATATAAAGGTCAGAGTTCTTAACATTTGGAAATACCTCTACCTTATGTTATTTTCTTTACGTAAAAACAGTACCTATGTGAACGAAAAATCTGTTTACAATCAGCCATTAAAAAATATCCCGTAGGTAGGTATTCAAAATATTAGTATAGGGAGACATGACCAGATGGTCAACTCTCCCGAAGATTAATTGGTCAAGTCTCCTATACCGCCATATTTTTTTCAGTTACAAAGAAAAAATAACTGCCTACTATATTCCTAAAACATTTCATACACATGCAAAACCACTAATTTTTCTACATATTTGTACTTAAGCAACTTACCTTAATCCAAATATAACCCGCGGAAACTCTTAAAAACAGCACCCACAAAAGTACAACTGCGCCGTATGAAAATTAATGTAAACTCGTGCACATCTAAATAACAACTGATTAGCTTTCCTAGCAGTGATCTTAGGTTGAACGATCAGTTTTGACTCTCGTCACTGCGCGGGATATTTAAATACTTCAAAACCGCGGCAAATTCAAATGTTGGTCAAGTCTCCCGTATGGTCAACCCTCCCCGGCTTCCCCTAAATCTAGAAAGCAGTAAGGCGTAAGGATAGCCTTGCTCTGGGGAACTAATCTGAAGAAAGGATTCCATGATAAAGAACAGTACTCCAATTTGGACCTAACCAGAGAAAAATACAAAGTTGTCAGTGCAGAAACGTTACTGAATGACTTACAGTTTCGCATAGCTTTCAGTGCTGAACAATGTAGTATATCGATATGGTGAGGAAATGAAATTGAAGTGGACACCGCAGTACTTGATGGATGAAGTGCGATTTATTACGTAAGAACCAATTCAGTAGGAAAAAGTTATTGGTGTACGAGAATATGAAATAACTGGGAGTTATAAACATTTGGAGCAAGAATATTATCGAACTTATTAAGTTGCAGATGTATATGTATAGTTTTAACTCATTCGTGAACAGTTGCAAAGAAGTTCGCACAAATCATTAATAAATAAAAGACAGTAAACGGCCCAAACTAGAGCCCTAGAGACGTAATAAATGATTTTGATCTAAAGCAGTTGTAATTCACATACTGTTCGCGACTGGAAAGATAAGATTCAAAGAATGGTACCAGATCATCACAAAATGCTGAGAGATCTGAAACAGACCTTTAAAATGGACGCTAAAATGAAAAAATTAGAAACCAAGACACAATAATTTAAAATAATGTATGACACTTAATGAATCAAAGTAACCATCAATGAATCACATCGTTTTGATTATTTACTAGCCCATAACACCCACAAAAATAATAAGGCGTCGAACAAAGGCGCGTTTCTAAGAACTTACATAGAATTTATCTAGTTACCTTCTATCCAATAATGATGCCAACTTAAATATTAATGATCGCATTCAATGATGAATGTTAGGAAGCAACTAAGCGCGACGTAGCAATGTATCAGTTTTAAGAAAGAGAATAAATTTCCATAATATCACCTTTAGCTAATATTAAACTTCAAAAACCATTTTCGAAGAAAAACACATAGCCAAGCTGGTATGCGTCCCTTTACAAGGCAATAATTTTCAGTATTCTAGTATTAGTTGATAATAAAATAAGTTATTCAAATAATTTCCTGGTCCTCATTCATCTAATCATAATTAAAAATTCAAAACAGCCAAAAAATGAAAAAAAAAAAATCGTTTGGCACTCTAACCTAATTACTTCTAAATTCTCGTGTTACGAAACGGGAATTTAAACTGTACGAAATAAAATTTTAATTCCCCTGATATCTCATGCAGAACAAATAAAAACGAATCCAACTGAAAAATAAGAAAAACGACAGTGGTGCTTAGTTAGCGTGAAAATCGTGCCTTTGTTCTTGTAGAAAATAATAAAATGTTTAACTTGCCTATAAGCGTAGTGGGATTTAATTCTAAGAATTTTTCGAATTTAATTCTCGAAATATCGTTAATAGAACAAAAACGGTCAACGGTTATAAGGCAGGCCAAAGTGTACGTTAAGTATAATGATTGGAACCAAAGGTTTTCTCATTTATTTTTTATGATAACCCTATAATTTATTTTTTAATTAAAAAAAGGTTGTGAGGAATTACTAATTTTTAGACGCAATCGAAAACGAAATAAGAGTTTAAGGTACTGAAGACAAGGTTCTCTGTTGGTTAACTTAAAGAAATAGCGATTCTAAAGTATGCAGCAGTTGTTCTATTTTCAATATTACAAACTTAACGTGCAATAAAAGTGAATAATGCAATTACTTGCATTGCACAATACACTTAAGAAACTGTATATATTTTTAATGATTTAATTAATATCAAGGTGCCTTGATCCTGTAAAAGAATTTTGTTTTAATAGGCAATCAACTTTGAGTAAAAAAACTCGTTATACTTCATTAATACTGGAATTACTATGTTAAAATCCTTTCAGGAGGACAAATATGTTGCAGAGCTTGTTTTTGATCGTTCGAATTTCGGTATTGCGCGTTTGAGCAAGAACATTTTCCATGCGAGAAAGAACGAGAAAATAATATTAGTGAAGCAGAAGAAAATAGCAAGCAAAACAATACAATTATGTACAGATTTGTCTGGAGGTTTGTAAATACATAAATATAAATATGCATTGATTATGTAGAATAACTAAGTGCTTTAATAATATGTTAAAATCACAAGTTACTAGTATTTAATTCATATTGTACAAAAACTCCATTTGAGAAGTAAAAATGTGTTGCGGAAAGCTAGTCTTTAAATTCTTCGTCTTTGTTGTGTGTGGCTAAATAGCTCAGGTTTTTAACTCAAAAAATTGAGTTCTCAATTGTGCGTTTTAGGTATAAAAAAATGTTCTTTCAAAAAGATAGCCCCGGTACTGTAGATAGTGGGCCGAGAAAATTTTATTATTGTAATAAACATTTTCAAATCGCAATTGTTACCGCAAAAGAAAAAATAATGGGTTTTAAATATTTTGATAATAAGTCTTAATTTGATAATGTTTTTCGGGATATTTTATTTTATGTATTTTATACCGGGTGATTGATGGTGGATGGTGGTTTATACGAGCCCCGTCCCATCTCAATTGGCCCACCAATAATTTTTCTTTTTAAATAAAATTATGCTAATTCACCGTAAATTTAATTTAAGTATTTATTTTTATTATCATTTGTAACAACATTTTAAACAATTTAAAACATTTTATTGCAACATTTAACTTTAAATTATTTTTTAATTGTTAAAAACAAGGAAAACATACAAAATCCAAAAACCTCTACGTGACGTCGCCTTTATTTTTAATTACGGCTTGAATTCTTTTGGGGATCGTACTTTTGACACTCATCTTGAGTGAAAGTATCCCAAATATTTTGAAGTTTGTGTTTTAATTCGACTACGTTTCTAGCTGGTTGTATTCGTAATCGTTTTTTCAAAACCAAAGGGTTTCTATAGGTGACAAGTCGGGACTGTTTGCCACCCACTCCAAAAATGGGACATTATGATCAGAAAGCCATTTTAAAGATTTTCTTGATGTATGGCAGGCCGCCCCGTCTTGTTGGAACACAAAATTATTATTATTCTGCAATAAATCTGTCATTGTTGGAAGTAACGATTTTCTTAAAATCTCTAAACATTTATTAGTGTTTACAATTCCATCAATGAAGTGAAGTTTTCCAACACCTCTAGCAGACATTGAACCCCATACCATAACTGAAGCAGGAAATTTTACTTTCTTTTTTAAACAATCTGAATTGAAAGCTTCATTTTTCTGACGAATAACTCTGCTTCGATTGTCCCCAAAACGAACTTCAAAACGAGACTAATCACTCCAATGGACACTATTCCATTCATCACTCGTCCAATTAATGTGACTTTTTAGCCCATTTAAGCCGGCTTTTCTTTTGTTTTAATGTTAAGAGTGGCTTTTCTTTCGCCTAAAGAAAATTAGTAAAATTACAAAAATTTTTTGGAAAAAGTTGCGATAAAATTACCTTGTAAGTTTTAAAACCTAACTTAAGGGCTTCTCTATGGCACGTGGATCTTGAAACACTTCGCCCCACAGCATCGCTCCAAAGAACAGATAATTAGCCATAGTTCGAACGCCTGTTTTTCTAATAATCTTCTTCAATGCCAGTCTATCAGTATCTGATATTTTGGATTTCGATGCATACCGAGGTTTTGTAGCTATTGTACCCGTTGTTTTATGAACTCGAATGATATTTCTGACAGTAAATTAACTAGATCGCCAATTTCCGCGTTTGATTTTCCCTTTTTAAATAAATTGAGAATAATTGAGCGAATTTTTCATCAACAAACTTTCCACGCGTCATTTTACTAATTGTAAAAAACAAATTTTCTTTTGTTGGACAAAGGCAAAGCCTACTTGGTTATTTCAGATATTAAAAGATTCTTAGAAAGTAATAAATTCGAGAAAAGCAAATAACTATTTTTTTTTTGTATAAAAATATGTTTTTAACAATTAAATGATTTAAAGTAAAATGTTGCAATAAAATGTTTTAAATTGTTTAAAATGTTGTTACAAATGATAATAAAAATAAATACTTAAATTAAATGTACCGTGAATTAGCATAATTTTATTTAAAAAGAAAAAATATTGGTGGGCCAATTGAGATGGGACAGGGCTCGTGTGTGTGTATATATATATATATATATATATATATATATATATATATATATATATATATATATATACATACATATATATGGATGTACTCTCTTTTCAAAATATTTTCAACTGTGCAGTGTTGCCGCTTCTACAAGAAAGTATTAGCAACTTTGATAATTTAAATGGAACATCATGTGTATTATTTTTTTGTTAGATTCCCTATTGATCTCTTAATAACTTTTCTTAACATGATCCTATACCTATCTGTTACCGTTTTCGAGATAATTTATATCACTTTTTCTTCGAAAAACATGGCTTTCAAAAAGGGTCCACAGTCTTGAACTCTGACAGATCAGCGCACTGAAATTTAGTGGAATTTCAATCTGTGTACAGGGTGTTTAAAAAATATGTTTTTTTAATGAAACACCCTGTATTTTATATCTGGTACTAAAAGCTCTTGAAATTGTCTATCTTTCTATGTGTAATATTCCTATACCCATCTCGAACAGTTTTTGATTTATGACAATGGCATGAGTGTGAGGACCAATACACTTATTTTACTTCTTACGAAGGTATCAAAAGTTCGTAAAAAAAACAAGCAAAAAATATTTAATTAGTTTTTAATAAATGTTCAAAATGTTGCCCGTTGACTTCTAAGCATTTTAGAATTCAAGTTTTGATACCATCTGTAGTTGTAAGTCTAAGTTCATCAGCATCTAAACTTTGAAAAGCGCAATGCACCCGAGCCTCTAACTCTTCCCTTGAATTTACCAGTGTGTAAACAATATTTTTCGGGGTACCCCAAAGGTAAAAATCAAGAGGAGTTAAGTCTGGAGACATGGCAGGCCAATTCCAAGGTCCCAAACGCCTAAACCAACGATCTACAAATATTCTCCGTATTTCCGCGCTTACTTCGGCAGCGCAATGAGCCCCGTCAAGTTGGCACCAGCAGCTGCGGTATTGGGCAAGGGGAAGATTATCTACGAAATTTTCAACAAACGTAGTTAAAATTTCCAAGTATTTTCTAGGCGTTAAATTTTCATCGTACATTAAATATCGAATCTTGCCGTCCATCATTAAACAAAAAAAACATTAAAACTAAACTTTTCTTGGAACGCAGAAGCTCTCGTAGCATAGGGATTTTCTTGTGCCCAATAATGCATGTTTCTTCTATTAAATGGATATACTCTCTTTTCAAAATATTTTCAACTGTGCAGTGTTGCCGCTTCTACAAGAAAGTATTAGCAACTTTGATAATTTAAATGGAACACCCTGTGTATTATTTTTTTGTTAGATTCCCTATTGATCTCGTAATAACTTTTCTTAATATGATCCTGTACCTATCTGTTATCGTTTTCGAGATAATAATTTATATTACTTTTTTTTTCGAAAAACATGTCTTTCAAAAAGTCTTGAACTCTGACGGATCAGCGCACTGAAATTTAGTGAGGAGTTAGGTAATGTCCAGTGGGATTTCAATCTGTGTCCAAATCCAAGTTATAATACTACATGGTGTTTCAAAATACAAAATATTTTTCTTGTTCGGAAATATGATAAAAAGTATGTTTTTTTAATGGAACACCCTGTATTTTATACCTGGTCCTAAAAGGTCTTGAAATTGTCTATCTTTTTATGTGTAATGTTCCTATACCCATCTCGAACAGTTTTTGATTTATGACAATGACATTTATTTACTTCTTACGAAGGTATCAAAAGTTCGTAAAAACAAGCAAAAAATATTTAATTAGTTTTTAATAAAAAGTTCAAAATGTTGGCTGTTGACTTCTAAGCATTTTAGAATTCGAGTTTTGACACCATTTATAGTTGTAGGTCCAAGTTCATCAGCATCTAAACTTTGAAAACCGCGATGCACCCGAGCCTCTAATTCTTCCCTTGAATTTACCGGTGTGTTGTAAACAATATTTTTCAGTGTATCCCAAAGGTAACAATCAAGAGGAGTTAAGTGTGGAGACCTGGCAGGCCAATTCCAAGGTCTCAAACGCCTAAACCAACAATCTTCAAATATTCTCCATGTTTCCGCGCTGACTTCGGCAGTGCAATGAGCGGAAGCCCCGTCAAGTTGGCACCAACAGCTGCGATACTGGGTAAGGGGAAGATTATCCACGAAATTTTCAACAAACGTAGTTAAAATTTCCAAGTATTTTCTAGGCGTTAAATTTTCATCGTACATTAAATATCGAATTTTGCCGTCCATCATTAAACAAAAAAACATTAAAACTAAACTTTTCTTGGAACGCAGAAGCTCTCGTAACATGGGGATTTTCTTGTGCCCAATAATGCATGTTTCTCCTATTAAAAATTCCTTCGCGAGAAAATTTCGACTCATCACTCCAAATAATTTTTCGTACGAATTGTGGATCGTCCTGAATATGAATTAATAAGTTTTCGCAAAACAAAACACTTTGTGGATAGTCCTCAGGCTTAAGAAATTGAACTTTCGTGTACTTATAATCATGCATATGATGTGTAGACAATGTTTTTTGCACCAAAAAAAGGGATAAGCCCAAATCTTATTGAAGCTTCCCGTTAGGCATGAAAACATTAATTTCATTGTTCTCATTGGACATTAGAGGTCTAGACTGCTTTCAAGGACGATCCGAAATTGCTTTGAATTCGTCTAAATTTCTTATTGTTTATTGACGGCAATTTTGGGTACATTTCATTAAATCTTCTACAAGTACGGCTAATGATCTTATCACACTGACCATGTAAAATAAATAAATTCATAAGTACTGCATTTAAATAGTTGTTTTCTTCCATTTTTCTTAACACTTTCAATTAAACTTATCAGTATTACACCAACTGACAGCGAAACTAAATGAACATTAGCAGACTGTAAACAACTTCAAAACAGTTACCATAGGCTACTTGCCAAATTTATCCTCATTGTAATAATTTTGCTAAATAAATGCTCATAAATCAAAATCGAGATGGGTATAGGAACATTACATATAGAAAGATAGTCAATTCCAAGAGCTTTTAGGACCAGATATAAAATACAGGGTCTTCCATTTAAGAAAACATACTTTTTATCGTATTTCCGAACAAGAAAAATATTTGTATTTTTGAAACGCCCTGTACTATTATAACTTACATTTGGACACAGATTGAAATTCCACTGGACATTACCCAACTCCTCACTAAATTTCAGTGCGCTGATCTGTCGGAGTTCCAGACTGCGGAGCCATGTTTTTCGAAAAAAAAGTGAACTAAATTATTATCTCGAAAACGATAACAGATAGGTATAGGAAGATATTAAGAAAAGTTATTAAGAGATCAATAGGGAATCTCAACAAAAAAATAATACACAGGGTGTTCCATTTAAATTATCAAAGTTACTAATACTTTCTTGTAGAAGCGGCAACACTGCACAGTTAAAAATATTTTCAAAAGAGAGAGCATGCCCATTTATATAAACCACCAAATTTTCAAAGTGATCCCTTGAATATTTTTCCTTAAACGTCTAATAGGCCCTCCACCATCAATCACCCTGTATAAGAAATATTTTAATGTATGTAACTAAGGGTTGAAAGAAAAAAAAACATATGTTGGAGTAGAAAACAGGCGTTCTCTCGAAACTGCCTTTACCGACCGTGACCAATCGTTGAACATTTCTATACTCACATTCTTAGTGTAAAAACGTTACTAGTTTAATAATTAATTACATCGAAACAGCGCAAATCTAACGACATCCTTGTTTGGTACTTTGAAATTCGAGACCTAATTGTAGGGTTTACTACGGACGAGTGCATATTTTAAAAATGTAAATTTCTTTTAGTAATAACTGATAAATATGAAAATATCCCAGGTAATAATTCTTATTTTTTTATAACTTTGAAAAACGAGGGTTAGTAACAGTAGAGTTACGATTCAGATCGGATTGATCTGATTGTTTAATTGTAAACCCTCACTGTAAACCGTTCTGTCTATAAATATTTTATCGTGTACATTTTAGTAAAACTAAACCCGCGAATTTGGTTTTTTTCTTTTCTATGTTGTTTTTTAATGCAAGTTTTTTTTTCAAAATTAAAGGGGCCGTGCAAATAAACGTATCGCTAAATATTCGGGTTTTAATAAGAGGGCGTGTAAACAATATAAATAATCATTATCGTATTAGGTTTAAAGGGCGTATCTTAACCCGTTAAATATTGGTGGATAAGTGATTAATTAAAGGATTATATTCAAACGTAAGTAGGTATTTTAATGTAAAATGAGCTCGCAGCAAACAATTCAACAAGCCTATATAACCTATTAAAATCAATAATTGCCTTGCAAAAAGGATCTAGTTTCACACGCATGCTTATGAAGTTCAAATCTGTTATAATAAAAGGAGTCCGCTTGAGACAGTAGGTGCCCCTCCTCATTGATAGTATGACTTGGCATTGTTGACTATTAATATGTGTAGAGGAAGTAATGCGTGGACAAAATGTGGCACGATCGACCTCCGTTAACTCGTTATAAACGAGACCGGGGTTTACAGACACGGGTCCAGATGACATTAAAAATTCCTCAAATTCCATCTTTACTGTTAAACAAACCTGTTCTTATTGTTTTGTGTAGATCAATGTGTAAGCTGAGAAAGGGATGCTGTATTTTCTACCGCAGTCACTCAAACTTGCGGATAGGTTATCGGTCACTTTGTTATGATTTGTTTAATGAGTTTTTTTAGTGTCTTTGATTCAGTCGGCTTATTTTGAATTGTCTGTCTACGAACTAATTTCTCTTTATATGTAATTGATTGTAATTGTACATATGTATTTTGTGATTTTACTATTCACTAAACAATTGTGTATGTGTAAATTCCTTGCCTTTTTTTTTCCTTGTCTAAGTATAGTTAAACTGCATTGCAGTTACCTTATTTTACCTGTTTAGTTTCACTGTTTGTTGTATTTTATATGTACCATAATCTGCATTATTATTTTCTTATGTGCTTATTTACTTAAAAACTGACATGATTGGTTGTATAGGGCCACATATTTGGTATTACAATTTTTATTCTTATTTATTTATGACACAATGGTGATGCCACCGTTTATTTTTTTGTTTGTGTTTATGTTAAACTGCCTATTTTTTGTTCCTTATTCTTATAATTTTGTGTACGCACTTTAACCTGATCTAATGGTATTTTGTTATATTGGCATCTTAAACCCTTTCGTTGTTATTTGTTATTTGATATATTAATGTACTTGTACAATTACTTATTTATTAATAAATTTGGTTTTCTTGGTGGTTCTTTCCGAACTTAGTAAATTAACGACTAGACGGCCAATTATGTTGATCAGATTTGAGGTTTGAGTAATTAAATATCAGACTTGTAAATAAATTTTAATGTTTTAATTGTTGCCAGGAAAGTCAATGTGAGACAAGCAATTAATTTGAGTATTAGTAGCATTATTGTCAGTACCGTCAAGATACATCCCTTAGCGATTGTTTTGTTCTTGAATTTGCATTATTGCGAATACGATCAAATTACACTTTTAAAGATAGGTATTGGGATTCCGATGTTCTATAAACATTACTATGTAAAAAAAATCAGCAACGTGTTTCGTTATAAAACATCATTCTTCGCCTAATGAAATTAATAAATTTAAAATAAACGCTTAATACATCGTGGTTGGACTTTTTAACAAAAATAACTCACCTTTCAACATGCTTCCCGTGAGACTACACAATGGAGCGCACCTCAAGCACATTCATAATTTTTTTGATAGCGAAAATGGTTGATACACAATTTTCAAAAAATAAAAATGTGTACGGCACAACGTAGCACACCTTGAGCATAACTCAGTACAATAATTGTTTTTGTGATAACGAAAAATGGCTGGGCCATCTTCTTTAAAAAATATTGTTTTGATCATATGCACAATTTTCAAAAAATTAACAACTATAGGTACGGTACAACGTAGCACACGTCGACCACAACTCAGCACAATAATTATTTTTGTAATAACATGTCTGGCCATCTTTTTTCAAAAACATTACTTTGTCCATAATATACATATACAATTTTTAAAAAAATTAGAAAAATTACAAAATGGCTGGGTCGTTTTTGAAAAATATTGTTTTGTTCATAATATGCACAATGTGCAAAAAATTAACAACTATAGAGCACAATAATTGTTTTTTTGATAACGAAAAATGACTGGGCAATCTTCTTTAAAAAGTGTTGTTTGTTCATAATATACCCAATTTTCAAAAAATAATAAACTAGTATACAGCACAACGTAGTGCATCTCGAGTACAACTTAGCACAATCATAATATTTTTGATAACGAAAGATAGCTGGACCAACTTCTTTGAAAAATATTGGTTTGTTCTAAAACAATACGGCGCAAGCACACCTCGAGCACAACACCATTATTATTATTATGGTGAAAGCGAAAATTGGCTATCTTCTTTTAAAAATAAATAATATGTAGAATTTTCAAAAAATAAAGACTATACGGCACAATGTTGCACACCTCAAGCACAATTTAGCACATTCATAATTTTTTTGATAACGAAAATATTGGTTTGTTCTTAATATACACAATTTTCAAAAAATAGAAAGCTGTACAGCACGTAGCACACCTCGAGCATAACTCAGTGCAATAATTATTTTTGTGATAACGAAAAATAACTGGTACATCTTCTTTAAAAATATTGTTTTGTTCATAATATGCACAATTTTCAAAAAATAAACAACTATACGGCACAACGTAGACACCTCGAGCACAACTCAACACAATAATTATTTTTGTAATAAAGAAAAATGGCTGGGCCATCTTCTTTCAAAAATTAACAACTATACGTCACAACGTAGCATATCTCCAACACAACTTAGCAAAATAATTATTTTTGTAGTAACAAAAAATGGCTGAATTATTTTCTCTGAATAATATTTTGTTCATAGTATACACAATTTTCAAAAAATAAACAGCTATACGGCACAACGTAGCACACCTCGAGCACAACTCAGCACAATAATTGTTTTTTTTTTTTGATAAGGGAAAATGACTGGGCAATCTTTTTTGAAAAATGTTGTTTGTTCATATGCCCAATTTTCAAAAAATAAAAAACAATACGGCGCAACGTAGCACACCTCGAGCACAACTCACCATAATTATTGTTATGGTGATAATGAATATTGACTGTCCTTCTCTCAAAAATATTGTTTCATTCATAATATGCAAAATTTGTAACAAATAAAAAAACACAACGTAGCACACCTTAAGCACCTCATAATTTTTTTGATGACGAAAAATAGTTGGACTACCTTCTTTAAAAATTATTTTGTTGTTCATAATATGCATAATTTTCAAAAAATAAACTATACGACACAACGTAGCACACCTCGAGCACAATAATTATTTTTGTGATGGTTTTGTTCATAATATACACATTTTTAAAAAAATAAGAAAAAGCTATACGGCACAGCGTAGTACACCTCGGGCACAATTCAGCACAATCATTGTATTGTTGATAACGAAAAATGGCCGGGTCGTTTTTGAAAAATATTGTTTGTTCATAATATGTACAATTTTCAAAAAATAAACAACCTATACGGCACAACGTAGCATATCTCCAACACACCGTAGCACAATAATTATTTTTGTAGTAACAAAACATGGCTGGATTATCTTCTTTGAAAAATATTGTTTTGTTCATAATATACACGATTTTGAAAAAAATTTAAAAATCCTATGCGGCACAACGTAGGTACCTTGAGCACAACTCAATAATTATTGTTTTGATAACAAAAAATAGCTGGGCTATCTTCACTCACATGAAGGGCGCAGAAATGTTTTCTTGCGAAGGGAGTTTTCATCCTAAATGCACCCCAGAACGCCGTTTTAAGTTGACGGTGCTTATGATACACACAATTAGGGATGTAAGAAAAATTCGAAATTTTAGGGATTCAGCAATTTATTTCTATTAAAGGTTGATCTTGATGTAAGTGTAGGTAATGTTAATACAAAATTAATTCATAATCTATTATCCAGAAACGAAGCGAAGGAATAAATCCACATGTCTGGCAGATTTTAGTGGCATTGGGTTGTTTTATGATAAAAAATATAAAACTGAAGTAATATTGATTAGATATTTAATTTTGTGGTTGATTAGTAATTAATAAAGAAACAGGATAAGAGATGAGGCCTTAACTTTCCCTTGAATTTACCAGTGTGTAAACAATATTTTCGGGTACCCCAAAGGTAAAAATCAAGAGGAGTTAAGTCTGGAGACATGGCAGGCCAACCAAGGTCCCAAACGCCTAAACCAACGATCTACAAATATTCTCCGTATTTCCGCTTTTTCGGCAGCCAATGAGCCCCGTTGGCACCAGCAGCTGCGGTATTGGGCAAGGAAGATTATCTACGAAATTTTCAACAAACGTAGTTAAAATTTCCAAGTATTTTCTAGGCAAATTTTCATCGTACATCAAATTGAATTTTGGGTCCATCATTAAACAAAAACATTAAAATAAACTTTTCTTGAAACAAAATGTAACATATTTTCCCCAATAATTCATGTTTCTTCTATTAAATGGATATACTTACTTTTTTCAAAATATTTTAACGGCAGTGTTGCCGCTTCTACAAGAAAGTATTAGCAACTTTGATAATTTAAATGGAACATGTGATTATTTTTTTTGTTAGATTCCCATTGATCTCGTAATAACTTTTCTTAATATGATCCTGTACCTATCTTTATCGTTTTCGAGATAATAATTTATATCACTTTTTTTTTTAAACATGGCTTCAAACCGCAGTCTGAACTTGACGGATCAGCGCACTGAAATTTAGTGAGGAGTTAGGTAATGTCCAGTGAATTTCAATCTTGTCCAAACCAAGTTATAATACTTGTTTCAAAATACAAAATATTTTTCTTGTTCGAAATATGATAAAAAGTATGTTTTTTAATGGAACACTCTGTATTTTATACCTGGTCCTAAAAGGTCTTGAAATTTACTTTTTATGTGTAATGTTCCTATACCCATCTCGAACAGTTTTTGATTTATGACAATGACATTTATTTATTTTTGAAGGTTCAAAGTTCGTAAAAAGCAAAAATATTTAATTAGTTTTAATAAAAGTTCAAAATTTTGTTGACTTCTACATTTTAGAATTCGGTTTGACACCATTTATAGTTGTATCCAAGTTCATCAGCATCTAAACTTTGAAAAGGATGCAGAGCCTTAATTCTTTTGAATTTACCGGTGTTGTAAACAATATTTTTCAGTGTATCCCAAATAAAATCAAGAGGAGTTAAGTGGAGACAGAATTTCTCAAACGCTAAACCAACAATCTTCAAATATTCTCCATGTTTCCGCGCTGACTTCGGCAGTGAATGAAATGCAAGTTGGCACCAACAGCTGCGATACTGGAAAAGATTATCCACGAAATTTTCAACAAACGTAGTTAAAATTTCCAGTATTTAGGCGTTAAATTTTCATCGTTTAAAATCGAATTTTGCCGTCCATCATTAAACAAAAAAACATTAAACTAAACTTTTCTTGGAACGGAGTTTCGTAGCATATTTTCTTGCCCAATAATGCATGATTAAATGGAATTTATTTTTCAAAATATTAACTGCAGTGTGCTTCACAAGAAAGTATTGCAACTTTGATAATTTAAATGGAACACCCTGTGTATTATTTTTGTTAGATTCCTATTGACTCAATAACTTTTCTTAATATGATCCTATACCCATCTGTTGTCGTTTTCAGATAATAATTTATATTACTTTTTCGAAAACATGTCTTTCAAAAAGGGTCCGCAGTCTTGAACTCTGACAGATTAGAAATCTTTATAATAGTAAGGGTGTTTCAAAATACAAAATATTTTCTTGTTCGAAATATGATAAACAATATGTTTAATAGAACATGTATTTTATATTGTCTAAAATCTAAATTGTCTATTTTCTATATGTCCTATACCCATCTCGAACAGCTCGTAACATGGGATTTTCTTGTGCCCAATAACGCATGTTTTGCTATTATTCCTTAGAAAATTTCGACTCATCACTCCAAATAATTTTTCGTGCGAATTGTGGATCGTCCTGAATATGAATTAATAAGTTTTCGCAAAACAAAACACTTTGTGGATAGTCCTCGGGCTTAAGAAATTGAACTTTCGTGTACTTATAATCATGCATATGATGTGTAGACAATGTTTTTTGCACATCACAAAAGGGTAAACCCAAATCTTCTTTGGCACATCTTATTGAATCTTCCCGATAGGCATGAAAACATTAATTTCATTGTTCTCATTGGACGTTACAAGTCTAGGTAAATTTCTGACTGCTTTCGAGGGCGATCCAAAATGTTCGAAATTGCTTTGAACTCGTATAAATTTCTTATTGTTCATTGACGACAATTTTGGGTACATTTCATTAAATCTTCTACAAGTACGGCTAATGATCTTATCACAGTGACCATGTAAAATAAATCAATTCATAAGCACTGCATTTGAATAGTTGTTTTCTTCCATTTTTCTTAACACTTTCAATTAAAATTATCAATAATTACACCAACTGACAGCGAAACTAAATGAACATTAGCAGAATGTAAACAACTTCAAAACAATTACCATAGACTACTTGCCAAATTTATCCTTACACTCATGCTATTGTCTGTAATAATTTTTCTAAATAAATGCTCATAAATCAAAAATTGTTCGAGATGGGTATAGGAACATTACATATAGAAAGATAGACGATTCCAAGAGCTTTTAGGACCAGATATAAAATACAGGGTCTTCCATTTAAGAAAACATACTTTTTATCGTATTTCCGAACAAGAAAAATATTTGTATTTTTGAAACACCCTGTACTATTATAACTTACATTTGGACACAAATTGAAATCCCACTGGGCATTACCTAACTCCTCACTAAATTTCAGTGCGCTGATCTGTCGAAGTTCAAGACTGCGGAGCCATGTTTTTCGAAAAAAAAGTGAAATAAATTATTATCTCGAAAACGATAACAGATAGGTATAGGAAGATATTAAGAAAAGTTATTAAGAGATCAATAGGGAATCTAACAAAAAATAATACACAGGGTGTTCCATTTAAATTATTAAAGTTGATAATACTTTCTTGTAGAAGCGGCAACACTGCACAGTTAAAAATATTTTCAAAAGAGAGAGCATGTCCATTTATATAAGCCACCAAATTTTAAAAGTGATCCCTTGACTATTTCTCCATAAACGTCTAATAGGCCATCCACCATCAATCACCCTGTATAAAATACATAAAATAAAATTGCGATTTGAAAATGTTTATTACAATAATAGAAAACAGGTGTTCTCTCGAAACTGCATTCACCGACCGTGACCAATCGTTGAACATTTCTATACTCACATTCTTGGTGTAAAAACGTTACTAGTTTAATAATTAATTACATCGAAACATAGCGCAAATCTAAAGACATCTTTGTTTGGTACTTTGAAATTCGAGACCTAATTGTAGGGTTTACTACGCACGAGTGCATATTTTAAAAATTTAAATTTCTTTTAGTAATAAATATTCCCAGGTAATAATTCTTGTTTTTTTTATAACTTTTAAAAACGAGGGTTAGTGACAGTAGAGTTACGATTCAGATCGGATTGATCTGATTGTTTAATTATAAACCCTCACTGTAAACTGTTGTGTCTATAAATATTTTATCGTGTACATTTCAGTAAAACTAAACCCGCGAATTTGTTTTTTTTTCTTTTCTATGTTGTTTTTTAATGTAAGTTTTTTAATAATAATTATTATTATTATTATTATGGTGATAACGAAAATTGGCTATCCTTCTCTCAAAAATATTGTTTTATTCATAATATGCAAAATTTTCAAAAAATAAAGAAAACTATACGACACAACGTAGCACACCTCAAGCACAACTTAGCACATTCATAATTTTGTTGTTGACGAAAAATGGTTGGACTATCTTCTTTAAAAAATATTTTTTTGTTCATAATATGCACAATTTTCAAAAATAAACTATACGGCACAACGTAGCACACCTCGAACACAACTCAGCACAATAATTATTTTTGTGATGGTTTTGTTCATAATATACACATTTTTAAAAAAATAAGAAACAGCTATACGGCACAGTTTGTATTGTTGGGAACGAAAAATGGCCAGGTCGTTTTTGAAAAATATTATTTGTTCATAATATGTACAATTTTTAAAAAATAAACAACTATACTGCACAACATAGCATATCTCTAACACAGCTTAGCACAATAATTATTTTTGTAGTAACAAAACATGGTTGCATGATCTTCTTTGAAAAATATTGTTTTGTTCATAATATATACGATTTTCAAAAAAATTAAAAAATCCTATGCGTCACAACGTAGGATACCTTGAGCACAACTCAATAATTATTGTTTTGATAACAAAAAATAGCTGGGCTATCTTCACTCATATGAAGGGCGCAGAAATGTTTTCCTGCGAAGGGAGTTTCATCCTAAATGCACCGCAGAACGCCGTTTTAAGTTGACGGTGCTTACGATACACACGATTAGGGATGTATTTAGGGATTCAGCAATTTATTTCTGTTAGAGGTTGATCTTGATGTAAATGTAGGTAATATTAATACAAAATTAATTCATAATCTATTATCCACAAACGAAGCGAAGGAATAAATCCACATGTCTGGCAGATTTCAGTGGCCTTGGGTTGTTTTATGATAAAAAATTTAAAACTGAAGTAATATTGATTAGATATTTAATTTTGTGGTTGATTAGGTAATTATTGATTGTTTGGATTGTCAACTTCTTATATATCACAAATTGCTAATACCATTATCGACCATATTTTTAATCATTTTAAACTAATTAATTAATTACTAATAATTGAACTACAAAGTATTTGGAATGTTCACACCTACGATCTTTACTTTAGAACTCAACAACAGGTACGTCCCATTGTTAAAGGATTATGGTCGGGCCGGCGAGAGGTGTCTTATGACTCATCTTTTAGTAAAGCATGGTTTAAGATATTAAAAACGTATGTCGTTATTGGTTCATATAGTTGGTAATTTTGAATACCAACAAAACATCGTCAATGTTCCTAGGTTATTTTCAAATTTAAGCTGCGCTGTCAAATTTAAATAAAATTATTGTTCGAATATTTCGGGATTTAGCATCCTAAAGGTCTTAAAAATCCCCATCCACTCGTATAAATAAAGTCGAATTTCGTTTAAGGTCTGTTCGTACTTATTCTGGCATGTAAAGTCCACCGAGTGTGGGTAGTCATATGATAAAAATATATTGTACAACTGTAAACGATTATTATCAGAACCGAGACCGGGTCAACAAAATTTCGTTTTGGATCTGTTTTACAAATTAATTATATCAATAATTTTCAATAAGAAACGAATTAGCTACCAGTAGGTAGTGTCCGAATGAAGTGCGAAAAGTTTGGTTAATTGCGGAGGATCGTTTTTAGCAGACAGATCTCACTGCGTCAAAAGAGTCAAGACTGTAATTTGGTTATCCAAGCCACTGATTTTGTCATAAATAAATACACTGTATTGGATGTTAAAAATGAGATTTATTATTAGTTAATAATATAACCGATTTTAAAAATCTCAGATTATAGTTTGCCAAATATATATATATATATATATATATATATATATATATATATATATATATATATATATATATATATATATAACGAATGTAAACCTAAATACAGCTACAGAGATATATGTTAAATATAATACATAATTATTTACAATGTTATAAAGTAACTAAGATTCTAATTTTTTATTTAAATTCAAATATTGGACATCTTATAATTAAAAGTCATCACCTTTACTTTCACTATCATCTTCACTCGACTCTCCAACATTGATTACTAGAGGCTTTACCATTTCCTCATCTCTTTTTTTAACGTCCCACCACTGGCTCATTTCCTTTTCAGCATGTAAACTACACTTTTGCCACAGTTCTCCAGTTACTTGGTTTAATGAATCCTTCCATAGCGATAAAACATTTTCGTCCCTGAAGCCCTGTCTTCCAACGTTTTTGTTGTAATACTGTTTAAAATTTGCCCATATTAACTCGATAGGGTTGAATGGGCAGTGATACTGAGGTAAACGTAAAATTTGATGTCCCCATTGATGAGCGATTTCATCAATTGCATATATTTTTGGAACTTGTAAATCCTTGGCAATTTACAATAATTCCACTTTCAGCATATCATTCGATTGAGGAACGTTGTGTTTTCTTAAAAATTGAAGAAGATATTATTTCTTTCAACTACTTGAAGGTAATTTTTCTACTAATGCAGAATGATAACTGGCATTGTCAAGAATTATCAAACTTGGTTTTTTTAAATTTGGTGAAAGCTGTTCTTGAAACCATTTTTGACATAAAACAGCGTTCATATTATCGTGGTAGTCTGCTGTCTTACTTTACTGGAATATCCAATGATGAATTAGGTATAAAATCATCCTTGTTGCCAGGACTCAGTACGATGAAACTAAAATTTATTCGGTTAAAAATATTTTTAACAAATCGGACTAATTTAATTACCGTTTCCCTTCCCTAGCGGTTTGTTTTTTGTGCTTTTCAAATCATTATCATGCCATGACTTTCGAACGCTTCCGCGATTAAAAATCCACGTCTCATCCAAAAAGACAGGATCGTAACTAATTTCACAACTTTTATTAGCAAAATATTTTCGCAAAAATGTTGCCCGAACACCAGCAATATGAACCTGCTCCATTAAACGCCTTCTTCCATCGTCAACTTTGAATTCAAAACCAATTTTGTGTAACAATTGTTGCAAACTCGTTTTACTGAAGGTAAATATTTTATCTTCTTTAAGTTCAGTTTGGAGTTTTTCAATAGTAGTATTATAGCATTATAGTAAAATTATACAGTGATTAACTCCATTTCAATAATAATTTCTGAATTATTCAAAACGTCTTTCACGTATTCGTCGACAGCCTCTGACTTTGACTTCAAACGCAGCCTATTTTTGCGGTGAATCCCGCCGATTTCCCAGATTCTAAAGCGAGGGCCATTCTTGCCTTTGTCCGAGTTACGGTTTTCTCGGAAATGTCCATGCGAGAGCAGTTCGCTGCAACATAATATTACATAAATATAAATTTAAATAGTGAAAATTATTAACGTACCTGGATAATGGAAGTAAACTTGGCCCCCGTTATCGCGTTCCATCTCGAAATAATGCATCATTATTTGCTGCAAAATAAATAAATGCATTCAATCAATTGGAAATACATTTTGCATTTAAACTTACCTCGTAATAGTGAATATTAATAATAATAGTTTTGAAAAAAACTGTTGTTTACAAATGCAATGGAAACTAATAAATTACGAAGCGAAAGATAATTATTATAACTACAAAACACGATGCAATTATACGAAATGACATACGAAGAATAATTTGAGGTTAAATAGCCAAGAAGACATCTGACAGCGTCATGCGTTTTGACTTTAGAATCGACATACGTTTTAAGTCCCACATTTAAAATATATAGCAGACTCAAATTATATAACCCGTCTTTCTTTAAGTGGGAACTTCGCACTAAGATAAAGGGAAACAGATGTATTTCACAGTAATAATTATATCCCCATTCTCGATCCCGCCATGATACACCTTCTCCGGCGCTGCTATAGCAGGTATTGATAAATAACAATGTGAAGTTAGCATAATTTCATCCATAAATTTTTTTTTTTCCAAAATTTCGATAAAACCTATAAAAATTAATAATCCAAAACATATTAAGAATATTGATATAAATCACATTTTCCACTTATTTGAAATTAAAACTTATCGCGATCTCCTCGGTCAAGCGCATGAACAAGTTCTTTATGGATGATATGAGGACCACTTTTTAATTTTTTGTCAATCCGAAGAGTACATAATATTAATAACATATCCAAAATTGGGATGCAATTATCTTTTATAAGATTAGAATGACTTTGAATTTGAATATTCGGATCAATATTCAGAAACGCGCATAAATAAATTTTTGGATGATATTTGGACAACTTTTGTTAATTTTTGTCAAGTCCTCGAAGAGTACATAATAATACATACATATCCAAAATTAGGATGTAATTATTTTTGAATCGAAATTGAGTAAACACCATGAACAAATTGTTTATGGATGATATCTTTGTTAATTAAAATAATAAAAAATAAAAACCGCTTTACAAAAATACAAAACCAAAACCGGCTTTACAAAATAAAAAAATAAAACCGTCTTTGGCCACAAAAAATACAAAAACCAAAACCGACTTTGACAAAAAATATAAAAACCAAACACCGCCTTTTCACAAAAAATTAAAACCGAAAACCGGCTTGGACAAAAAAATTTAAAACGAAAATCCGCCTTTGGTCACAAAAAAAAACAAAAAACAAAAACCGGATTTAGCCACAAAAAATAAAAAAAATAAAAGGCCGCAACAAAATACAAGAAAAACAATAATAAAAAACCGGCTTTGGCCACAAAAAAATACAAAAGATTCATCCATAAACAATTTGAGCAAACGCATTGACTAAATTTGATCGAAATACATCCAAATTCAAAGTCTTTCTAGACTTATAAAAAATAATTACATCCCAATTTTTGGATATGTAATGTATTATTATCTTCTTCGAGGACTTGACAAAAATTAAAAAAGTTGTTATCATCCATAAACAATTTGTTTATGCGCATTTACTGAATATTGATCCCGAAATACATCCAAATTCAAAGTCATTTTCTGATCTTATAAAAATAATTACATCCTAATTTTTGGATATGTTATGTATTATTATGTACTCTTCCAGGATTTGACAAAAAACATTAAAAAAGTTGTCACATATCATCCATAAACGATTTGTTACTGCGTGTTTACTAAATTTCGGTTCCGAAAACACCAAATTCAAAGTCACTTTCTGGACTAATAAAAATAATACATCCCAATTTTTGGATATGAAATGTATTATTATGTAAAAATTTAAAAAGTTGGCCCACATATCATCCATAAACAATTTGTTCATGCGTGTTTACTAAATTTCAATTCGAAAAACACCCAATTCAAAGCCACTTTCTGGACTTATAAAAATAATTACATCCTAATTTTTGGATATGTATGTATTATTATGTACTCTTCGAGGATTTACAAAAAAATAAAAAATTTGTCCCACATATCATCCATAAACATTTGTTCATACGTGTTTACTAAATTAAATTTCGATTTTGAAAACACCAAATTCAAAGTCACTTTCTGGACTTATAAAAATAATTACATCCTTATTTTGGATATGTTATGTATTATTATGTACTCTTCGAGGATTTGACAAAAAATTAAAAAAGTTGTCTAATATCATCCATAAACAATTTGTTTATGCGCGTTTACTGAATATTGATCCCGAAATACACCAAATTCAAAGCCATTTTCTGGACTTATAAAAATAATTACTTCCTAATTTTTGGATATGTTATGTATTATTATGTACTCTTCGGATTTGACAAAAATTTAAAAAAGTTGTCCCACATGTCATCCATAAACAATTTGAGCATACCGGACTAAATTTTGATCCCGAAATACATCCAAATTCAAAGTCATTTTCTAATCTTATAAAGATAATTACATCCCAATTTTTGGATATGATGTAATATTATGTACTCTTCAAGAAAAAAGTGGTCCCACATATCATCCATAAAGAATTTGTTCATGTTGACCGAGGAGATCGCGATAAGTTTTAATTTTAAATAAGTGGAAAATTGTGATTTATATCAATATTCCTCTTAATATGTTTTGGATTATTAATTTTTGTAGGTTTTTATCGAAATTTTTCGGAAAAACGAAAAAAATTTATGGATGAAATTTATGGCTAACTTCACATAGGTAAATAACCTACTTATAACGCTATAGTATGGAAGCGGTATATACAACATTAGTTTAAGAAATCTATTAACTTACTTAATACAAAATCCTGTACCGCTTATATGTAAAATAAATGAACTATTTTAATTTATTCCTTCGCTTCGTTTCTGGACAGACTTTAGTAGATATGTTGATTGTGTAATAGCATTGCTATCAACATTAATTTCTTAATTTTTTTTACGCCTATGGGCATTCGGTTAGATTCGTGTTTTTTTGGTGCTCTTATCGAAACGAAACCTTTTTATGTATTTCAATCCCATTAATGCATTACGAGATATTTTAGGTATTCGTTACTTAATAATAATTTAAAAGAAATACAATATTGGTAAAATCATTGCAGGTCATGGATATCACCATGACCACTCAGAAAAATTAAGTCATACATTTTTCATTAATGAATAAAGAGAAATGTGTTTTAATACTGTGTATAGTAGTACAATTATCTTAAGTACTTCTCGTATTTTATTAAAATTTTGTTTAGCGAAATTTTTTTATGCATAAAGTTTGGACAATTACGTAAATGAATAATAAATTATTTTTGATAACATCTAATAATTACAGGCGGTTAATCATGATTTAAATGAATCAAATTAAAAGATCGACCTTATGATAATGACACACTATTTCCACGTAATTGTGCAATTAGTAAAATTCCTTAAATATTTTCCGTATTAATCAGATTAAATTCTCAATGTCCATCCATCGGTTGCACAATAACATAAGTGTGGTGGCACAAAATACCGCAATCGGTAAAACCAAAACTTCAAAAGAATATAACAGTTTGCTTTAATTACAAGAAAGCCATGAACCTTAAATCCTTCCAGCTTATAACGAATTCCATCTGTCGGAGAATTGTTTTAAGCTTTAAGACCATACTCGCTTTTCTTTAAACTAATTAGAAAAAGAAAGAAACTAATTACACTTTTCAAGTGAAGTTTGAATATGTACTAAACCATCCACTAACAAAGGTAATTTATAAAATGGACCGTAATTTTCCCAAATTTCTTCCATTTTAGTGATATAATTAATTTTATGCTATTTCCTCTACTCTTATATTTCTGAATACTCAAACTAGCGTCTTTCTCGATTTAAAAGAAAGTTAAATAAACGTAATTCCATTAAAATATTTTATATGTAATGTATTCGTAACTTTCCTAAATTGAACTTGTAATTGCAAGATTTAAATTATGCGAGGATGAAAAATACCTGTTGCTAAAATATCCAGCTCAAATTTCATTTTTCTTACACGCAATAAGCCGAGCCCTCCAGTTTTTTCCTTTTTTATTTGTTCTTTAAAGCTCTCACCTTCTCTCTAAACTAGTCTCAATGTTCTTGTTTACAAAATAATATCGTTAACATAGATACCAACATCTGTAAAGAAAACTAAATTCATTATTTGAGCTCTTCTTCCGTTTTATTCCCAATTCGGAAAGGTTAAGAGAACTCGACCCTTATAAAATTTGATTAAAGATTTGCTAGATTTAATTTAATTCGATTTCATGCTCAAAATATGTTTAATTGAGTAAATAATAAGAGTAATGCTTTTTCTTTACTTGATGAAATACGATAAAATCCGGCATATCGTGTGAATAAAACATTAACCTCGATAAACATTGTTTTTTTTTTGTTATTTTAAATAATCGATCCAAAATATGCGTCCTTTTATATTTAAGCTATCGCATTTCCCTTTAATTAAATTAATGGAAAATAAGTTTTTACTGACTTTTCTGATAATCTCGCTCGCAGTTGTAAGGATGTACTTGTTTTAAAACATTGGTAAGAATATACAGTAATTACAATATTCATTAAAATTTTTAATAAACATAAGGATATTATAGTCACGCACATTTTTTAAACGAATGAAGTTTTTATTAATGCTTTTGTATTTTTGTATCGCAATTTTATGGAAAAGAAAGTCATGCGGACGAATTGATTTGCTGTTTGGAAACTTTGTCACGTAGAAGTTGGATTTTTTGTAAATTTGGATGCAGATACCCGAAATAAATGACCATTTTCATAATCTGAACTTATTTATTTTATAGATATTGGTATTTTATCAATGAAGTATGGTTGGTTACTCGAAAAAATATGTATAGAGTCTATCAAAATAGAGTAGACATCCCGTATTACGCCTACCTTATTTCTGCTTGCGTGAATAGAATATGACATTAAGTCATTAATAAATCATTTACTTGTAAATAAGTATTAATGTTAGTGTTTGTCATGGGCGTAGCCAACTAAGGGAGGGCAACTGCCCCTGGAAGAGCAAAAATACATTAAATAATTTTTAAATTTTAATAAACAAAATTAAATCTAAAATATACACATTTTCTGTTCTGCATATTTTTTTGTTATCTGTTATTAGTTTAATTTAAGTATAATTAAAACCTCAAAGTTTTGTTTTCATTTGCCTTTTCTTTTATCCTAAAATTTTACATTTTGAACGACCATGGACCATGGTTTGCCCCCTGTTATAAATCCTGGCTACGCCCTTGGTGTTTGTATTTACTTTTCTGTAATTACAACAGAGAAAATGTGATTGCGGATTTTGTCGACAGACGGATTTTATACTTTCTTTCGTTTCGTTAACGTATCCAAAGTACCTAACCTATATTTTTACTTTCCTTGCCAAACAAGAAAGTATTGCGGTCGAAAAAAATTTAAAAATTAATTGCGTTATTTTGATATTTGCCGCCTCCCTGGACCCGAAAAAATAAATTTTAGAAATTTTTTAAAATGTCTGGCTGTGTGTGTGTGTGTGTGTGTGTGTGTGTGTGTGTGTGTGTCTGTGTTTCTGTCTTTGGTCACTCGCCAAAAACAATACGGACCATTTTGATGAAATGAGAGTGTTATTTTGGAGGCAAATCAAATTTTAACATAGAAGATTGAAATTCAGGTCATCAATAACTCGCATGAAATGCAATTTTTCGCAATTTTTTAAAACTTTCAAAATTGAATATGGCCGCAGTTACAGTCACATATACATTTTTTTTGTAGAAATATATATTTCCGATACCGTTCAAGATATAAAAGAATTGGAAATAGATATGCGTAGTTAAATAAAGGTTCTTTAAAGAGGTTTCTTTACGTAATAAATTATGGTATAAATTTGCCTATATTTAAGGGGTCAAAAAACCAATTATTCGAAATTGATTTATTCAAAATTCTCATTTTTTTGTTTTTTTTTTTTATTTTCTAGGCAATCAGCCACTCTTATGATTGCAAATAACCTGCTTTTCTAAAACTACTGGTATAAGAGATGTGAATGTTCAAATATTTAATATTGGCATTGTTATGACTTTCTAACTATTTTGGTTACAAACTTGCGATTTTGGAAAAAACTTTGTTCATTTGCGCTAATGGAACGATATTATCCCGATGAAAACACCCAGTTTTCCCGGAAATTGAAAACATTCCTCGTATTGCTGGTATAACATACACATATTCTTACTTTATTTGAAAGGGAGCGAAATTTGCTTTAAAATGATATGAAACAGTTAATAGTTATCTGGAAAGATAAGCGAGATATCTATTTTTAACTTTCAACCTACATATAGATACAGGGTGGCCCATTAGAGTGTGGAAGTGCAAGAACTTATTTAGGATCAAAAATAAAAACCTATGTGAAGTTAGCCATAAATTTCATCCATAATTTTTTTTTCGTTTTTCCGAAAAATTTCGATAAAAACCTATAAAAAATTAATAATTCAAAACATATTAAGAGGAATGTTGATATAAACCATACATTTTCCACTTATTTAAAATTAAAAACTTATCGCGATCTCCTCGGTCAAGCGCATAAACCAATTCTTTATGGATGATATGTGGGACCACTTTTTTTTAATTTTTTGTCAAATCCTTGAAGAGTACATAATATTACATAACATATCCAAAAATTGGGATGTAATTATCTTTTATAAGATTAGAAAATGACTTTGAATCTGGATGTATTTCGGGATCAATATTCAGTAAACGCGCATAAACAAATTGTTTATGGATGATACGTGGAACAACTTTTTTTTTATTTTTTTGTCAAGTTCTGGAAGAGTACATAATCATACATAACATATCCAAAAATTAGGATGTAATTATTTTTTATAAGTCCAGAAAGTGGCTTTGAATTTGGTGTTTTTCGGAATTGAAATTTAGTAAACACGCATGAACAAATTGTTTATGGATGATATGTGGGACAACTTTTTTTTTAATTTTTTTTGTCAAATCCTCGAAGAGTACATAATAATACATAACATATCCAAAAATTAGGATGTAATTATTTTTTATAAGATCAGAAAATGACTTTGAATTTGGATGTATTTCGGGATCAATATTCAGTAAACGCGCATAAACAAATTGTTTATGGATCATATGTGGGACAACTTTTTTTAAAATTTTTTTGTCAAGTTCTCGAAGAGTACATAATAATACATCACATATCCAAAAATTGGGATGTAATTATTTTTTATAAGTTCAGAAAGTGACTTTGATTTTGGATGTATTTCAGATCAAATTTAGTCAATGCGTTTGCTCAAATTGTTTATGGAATGTTTTTTGTATTTTTTTTTGTGGCCAAATCCGGTTTTTGTTTTTTATATTTTTTTTGTGGCCAAAGCCGGTTTTTTGTTTTTATTTTTTTTGTGGCCAAAGCCGGTTTTTTGTTTTTTTTTTTGTGGCCAAAGCCGGTTATTGTTTTTTTGTATTTTGTTGTGACCAAAGGTTTTTATTTTTTTTATTATTTTTTGTGGCTAAATCCGGTTTTTTTTTGTAATTTTGTTGTGACCAAAGGCAGTTTTCGTTTTTTGTATTTTTTTTGTGACCAAAGGCGGTTTTTGGTTTTAAAATTTTTTTTGTGGCCAAAGCTGGTTTTTGGTTTAAATTTTTGTGACCAAAGGCGGTTTTTGGTTTTTTTTTTTTTGTGGCCAAAGCCGGTTTTGGTTTTGTATTTTGTTGTGGCCAAAGGCGGTTTTATTTTTATTATTTTTTGTGGCCAAAATTTAAAAAAGTTGTCCCACATATCATCCATAAACAATTTGTTCATGCGTGTTTACTAAATTTCAATTCCGGAAAACACCAAATTCAAAGCCACTTTCTGGACTTATAAAAAATAATTACATCCTAATTTTTGGATATGTTATGTATTATTATGTACTCTTCGAGGATTTGACAAAAAATTAAAAAAGTTGTCCACATATCATCCATAAACGATTTGTTACTGCGTGTTTACTAAATTTCGGTTCCGAAAAACACCAAATTCAAAGTCACTTTCTGGACTTATAAAAAATAATTACATCCTAATTTTTGGATGTTATGTATTATTATGTACTCTTCGAGGATTTGACAAAAAAAATTAAAAAAAGTTGTCTCACAAATCATCCATAAACAATTTGTTTATGCGCGTTTACTGAATATTGATCCCGAAATACATCCAAATTCAAAGTCATTTTCTGATCTTATAAAAATAATTACATCCTAATTTTTGGATATGTTATGTATTATGTACTCTTCCAGAACTTGCCAAAAATTAAAAAAGTTGTTCCACATATCATCCATAAACAATTTGTTTATGTGGGTTTACTAATTTTGATCCGAAATACACCAAATTCAAAGCCATTTTCTGGACTTATAAAAATAATTACATCCTAATTTTTGGATATGTTATGTAATATTATGTACTCCTCAAATTTAACAAAAATTTTAAAAAGTGGTCCCACATATCATCCATAAAGAATTTGTTCATGCGCTTGACCGAGGAGATCGCGATAAGTTTTAATTTTAAATAAGTGGAAAATGTGTGATTTTTATCAATAATCCTCTTAATATGTTTTGGATTATTAATTTTTATGGGTTTTATCGAAATTTTTCGGAAAAACGAAAAAAATTTATGGATGAAATTTATGCTAACACATAGGTAAAATACAAACAAATGTTTTAAATAAAAGTTGTTATGTTTGCGCAGGTACACATTTCTAAAATATTTTGAGATATACAGGGTATTCAGCCTTAAAACAATCAATTGTAGAGAGTACATTATACATTTAAAAAATGAAGTTTTGCTAATTGAAATCTCCTGAATTAATGCTTATCCAAAAACACCCGAACCTCAAACGAAACTTCTACTATGTTCAGACATTTCAGCCATCCTTTACCTTCGTACCTACCAAATAAGTTTAGTTGCTTATCACTGATAACGTTTATTTGGTAGCATTTATTTGCACCTATTTTCGTCAAATCTTCATATTTTTCGCTCCAGCTTGCAACGTCGCAATTTATGAGAAAAGAGAATATAAGGTTAGATGCAAAATTTTACACTTAATTCGATGGTAAACAAATATACAGGGTGTCCTATTTAAAAAATAAACTTCATGTTGTCTCGCTTAGGCTGAACACCCTGTATACCTCAAAATATTTTAGAAATGTGTATCTGCGCAAACATAACAACTTTTATTTAAAATATTTGTTTATATTTTTGATCCTAAGTAGTTATTGCACTTCCACACTAATGGGCCCCTGTATGTAGGTATAGAAGGTTATGCAATCGACTACCGCTAAATCGACTTATTAGCTCCTTTTACAACTTTTGACCAAGTTTCGTCAAGATCGGCCATGATGTCTGGATGTCTCGAAGAGGGGGGGGGGGGTATTAGGGTCAGTTTTTGGTTTTTATTAATTATTTCTAAAACAGCTGAATATTTCAAAGATATAAAAATACCCCATATATTTTTTAGTATTTTGCAAGAAAGACCTGTAGTGCACTCGCATACACCTAGTTTTCTTGTTGTTTGGACTTCTACCTTTCACTTTGTAAAAAAATTATATCGTATAACAGATAAAAAATGAGGTGTGTGTTAATTGGTATACTAAAAAAGTAGGTTGCACCACGGTCTAGCTTAGAAGTACAATACTTACGAAACTTACTGTAGGTTGAGACCATTTATTTTCAGGTCTGAGGAGGTAGAGATATATCCATAGGTATAATCAGTAATGCATTTGTTCGTTTTCTTGTTAGACGCCACTCAATTTTATAGGTTTAATAATTAAAAACAACAAACATTGAGAAAGTTGTATATTGATACCACAGGTAATCTGAATAACACTAAGCTGTATTTATATGTATATTTAAGAAAACAAAATGTCTAATTATTATCATAAAATAACTAAACGATAATTTCCTCGTAAAATTTGCATTTTAAATAATTACTAAATTCACCAAACTATACAAATTATAATCTATCCTTATTAAAATTAAAAGCAATAGATCAAACTGTATTTAATACTAAAACGTATACTTGACCTATGTCAACAAATATTACAGATGCTATTATCACCAAAGGTTTATATCTAAGAAACGAATTATTTTTAAATTTGTATAACCGATTAAAAGGATACGTATTACATGTACTCAAAATAAGTATATTAAACTTTTTGAAAGAACTCAGTAGAGTTTCATTTCCCATTCATAAGATAAACATCGATTAACTCAAGTAATTTACCTTGTCCAACTTATCCGAATGTAGACCATATGTTAAGGTAACTAATTTTCAAAATAATCTTCCACATACAAATAATGGAAATTAAGAATCAAACAACAAACGCGGGCTTCGAACAACGAAATGCAATACATGACGAAAACAAAGGTATCTCAGTATAATTTTGAAGAGGAAAACATTATCAAATGTAGATTTTAAATGATAAATTCACTTCGTGAATCATGACCAATACAAATTCATTAAATAAGAGCTTACCTTAACAAAGCGGTTTTCCTTAATAGAGGGAATCTTTGTTCCCTAGTTGTTGTTCCTATTTATTATATACAAACATGTAATTAAACCTTACATACCTTATCAGGGAAAGCAAACCTTAAGAACGTAAAGTAGAAAAACGAAATGAGTACTCGGCGTTGAGTTGCGCAAAAAGAAAATTGCTGGCTAAAATAGTTAGAGACGACCAAATATAAACAACGTTTAATTTGTTACTAAAGAAAAACGTTATTCCAAAATGTAAATTGAAAGGAAAAGTACAATGTAATTTTTACTTTTAATAAAATAACACATTCAGAACTTAAATTAAGGTAACGATAACCAAGAATTGAGGTACATAATGAATAAGAGAGGAATTAAAAACAACAATTGTTCAAGACTCCATATGGATTCTCACCCAACTAGAAATTTTTTCTTCCACGAACACTACAACCAAACTATAAAAATTAACCAAAAATAATATAAACCGGGAAAAATTGAACTGAACAAACCTAAAATGAAAATTGCTGCAACTGAAAATTTACAATCCTACCTAACTATAAAAACAAGTCAATCAAACTTATTCAAAATTTAAAGCCTTAAAGAAAGCGGCAAAAGGTTTGCCAATTTCGGGGTGTTTTTAATGAAAACCAACATCTGGGTAGTTGAAGTGTTAACCCATATAAGGCCATTATCGATTCAGATATCATGCAAAACCTTAATTCAGAGACCTAATGTACCCATCATCTTGAAAAGGAATTAAAAATAGACATGTCAAGAAACTCGACAGGACCCTACCAATTAAAAATTATCCTTTATTGTTTTAATTTTATAATTTACTTTTTTTTTTTAATTTTAATTAAAATATTTTTAAAAATATTAATTATTTTTTTATTTTGAAAATTATCTAAAATCACATTAAATAGAAATTATATATTAAATAATTGTATAATTAATATAAATCAATCAATTATAATTTATGCCATTAATTAACATTGTTTTTATTTGAATTTTATATTATTCAAATTTGTTTAATAAAATAATTTCATTGAAATTTCATAATAACTTTTCAATCCAAATAATTAAAATTAATATTAACATTAAGTATTCATAATTTTGACAAAAATTTTAATAGTTTTGAAAAAATAGAAACCTTATAAGATATCCTAAAATTTTGTTATCAAATGAATTATCATAATATAAATAATGAAGATGTATGCCATTTAAAAATATTAGAAGTTTAAAGAATTATTACCAATTTAAGTTTGTATAATATTTTAATGAAAAGAAATTAAATAATTAAGTAAAAAATTTCAGATTTCAAATTATTTAACCATACAACTTCTAACAACGTATGAAAATTAAAACATTAGTTTAAGAAATCTATTAACTACTTCATACAAAATCGTGTACCGCTTATATGTAAAATAAATGAAATATTTTAATTTATTCGTTCGCTTCGTTTCTGGACAGACTTTAGTAGATATGTTGGTTGTGTAATAGCATTGCTATCAACATTAATTTCTTTATTTTTCTTTGCGCCTATGGGCATTCGGTTAGATTCGTGTTTTTTGGTGCTCTATCGTTCCTATCTTCAGAGAGGTTAAAAACGAAACCTTTTTATGTATTTCAATCCCATTAATGCATTACGAGACATTTTAGGTATTCGTTACTTAATAATAATTTAAAAGAAATACAATATTGGTAAAATCATTGCAGGTCATGGAAATCACCATGACCACTCAGAAAAATTAAGTCATACATTTTTCATTAATGAATAAAGAGAAATGTGTTTTAATACTGTGTATAGTAGTACAATTATCTTAAGTACTTCTCGTATTTTATTAAAATTTTGTTTAGCGAAATTTTTTTATGCATAAAGTTTGGACAATTACGTAAATGAATAATAAATTATTTTTGATAACATCTAATAATTACAGGCGGTTAATCATGATTTAAATGAATCAAATTAAAAGATCGACCTTATGATAATGACACACTATTTCCACGTAATTGTGCAATTAGTAAAATTCCCTTAAATATTTTCCGTATTAATCAGATTAGATTCTCATTGTCCATCCATCGGTTGCACAATAACATAAGTGTGGTGGCACAAAAATACCGCAATCGGTAAAAACCAAAACTTCAAAAGAATATAACAGTTTGCTTTAATTACAAGAAAGCCATGAACCTTAAAATTCCTTCCAGCTTATAACGAATTCCATCTGTCGGAGAATTGTTTTAAGCTTTAAAATAAGAGGCCATACTCGCTTTTCTTTAAACTAATTAGAAAAAAAGAAAGAAACTAATTACACTTTTCAAGTGAAGTTTGAATATGTACTAAACCATCCACTAACAAAGGTAATTTATAAAATGGACCGTAATTTTCCCAAATTTCTTCCATTTTAGTGATATAATTAGTTTTATGCTATTTCCTCTACTCTTATATTTCTGAATACTCAAACTAGCGTCTTCCTCGATTTAAAAAGAAAGTTAAATAAACGTAATTCCATTAAAATATTTTATATGTAATGTATTCGTAACTTTCCTAAATTGAACTTGTAATTGCAAGATTATAAATTATGCGAGGATGAAAAAATACCTGTTGCTAAAATATCCAGCTCAAATTTCATTTTTCTTACACGCAATAATGCCGAGCCCTCGAGTTTTTTCCCTTTTTTTATTTGTTCTTTTAAAGCTCTCACCTTCTGTCTAAACTAGTCTCAATGTTCTTGTTTACAAAATAATATCGTTAACATAGATACCAACATCTGTAAAGAAAACTAAATTCATTATTTCAGCTCTTCCGTTTTATTCCCAATTCGGAAAGGTTAAGAGAACTCGACCCTTATAAAATTTGATTAAAGATTTGCTAGATTTAATTTAATTCGATTTCATGCTCAAAATATGTTTAATTGAGTAAATAATAAGAGTAATGCTTTTTCTTTACTTGATGAAATACGATAAAATCCGGCATATCGTGTGAATAAAACATTAACCTCGATAAACATTGTTTTTTTTTTGTTATTTTAAATAATCGATCCAAAATATGCGTCCTTTTATATTTAAGCTATCGCATTTCCCTTTAATTAAATTAATGGAAAATAAGTTTTTTACTGACTTTTCTGATAATCTCGCTCGCAGTTGTAAGGATGTTCTTGTTTTAAAACATTGGTAAGAATATACAGTAATTACAATATTCATTAAAATTTTTAATAAACATAAGGATATTATAGTCACGCACATTTTTTAAACGAATGAAGTTTTTATTAATGCTTTTGTATTTTTGTATCGCAATTTTATGGAAAAGAAAGTCATGCGGACGAATTGATTTGCTGTTTGGAAACTTTGTCACGTAGAAGTTGGATTTTTTGTAAATTTGGATGCAGATACCCGAAATAAATGACCATTTTCATAATCTGAACTTATTTATTTTATAGATATTGGTATTTTATCAATGAAGTATGGTTGGTTACTCGAAAAAATATGTATAGAGTCTATCAAAATAGAGTAGACATTCCGTAATACGCCTACCTTATTTCTGCTTGCGTGAATAGAATATGAGACTAAGTAATTAATAAATCATTTACTTGTAAATAAGTATTAATGTTAGTGTTTGTCATGGGCGTAGCCAACTAAGGGCAGGGAGGGGCAACTGCCCCCCCCCCTGGAAGAGCAAAAATACATTAAATAATTTTTAAATTTTAATAAACAAAAAATTAAATCTAAAATATACATATTTTTCTGTTCTGCATATTTTTTTGTTATCTGTTATTAGTTTAATTTAAGTATAATTAAAACCTCAAAGTTTTGTTTTCATTTGCCTTTTCTTTTTATCCTAAAATTTTACATTTTGAACGACCATGGACCATGGTTTGCCCCCCTGTTATAAATCCTGGCTACGCCCTTGGTGTTTGTATTTACTTTTCTGTAATTACAACAGAGAAAAATGTGATTGCGGATTTTGTCGACAGACGGATTTTATACTTTCTTTCGTTTCGTTAACGTATCCAAAGTACCTAACCTATATTTTTACTTTCCTTGCCAAACAAGAAAGTATTGCGGTCGAAAAAAAATTTAAAAAAATTAATTGCGTTATTTTGATATTTGCCGCCTCCCTGGACCCGAAAAAATAAATTTTAGAAATTTTTTTAAAATGTCTGGCTGTGTGTGTGTGTGTGTGTGTGTGTGTGTGTGTGTGTGTGTGTGTGTGTGTCTGTGTTTCTGTCTTTGGTCACTCGCCAGCCAAAACAATACGGACCATTTTGATGAAATGAGAGTGTTATTTTGGAGGCAAATCAAATTTTAACATAGAAGATTGAAATTCAGGTCATCGATAACTCGCATGAAATGCAATTTTTCTCAATTTTTTAAAACTTTCAAAATTGAATATGGCCTCAGTTACAGTCACATATACATTTTTTTTTTGTAGAAATATATATTTCCGATACCGTTCAAGATATAAAAGAATTGGAAATAGATATGCGTAGTTAAGTAAAGGTTCTTTAAAGAGGTTTCTTTACGTAATAAATTATGGTATAAATTTGCCTATATTTAAGGGGTCAAACTATTCAAATTATTCGAAATTGATTTATTCAAAATTCTCTCCAAACATTTTTTTTGTTTTTTTATATTTTCTAGGCAACCAGCCACTCTTATGTATGCAACTAACCTGCTTTTTCTAAAACTACTGGTATAAGAGATGTGAATGTTCAAATATTTAATATTGGCATTGTTATGACTTTCTAACTATTTTGGTTACAAACTTGCGATTTTGGAAAAAACTTTGTTCATTTGCGCTAATGGAACGATATTATCCCGATGAAAACACCCAGTTTTCCCGGAAATTGAAAACATTCCTCGTATTGCTGGTATAACATACACATATTCTTACTTTATTTGAAAGGGAGCGAAATTTGCTTTAAAATGATATGAAACAGTTAATAGTTATCTGGAAAGATAAGCGAGATATCTATTTTTAACTTTCAACCTACATATAGATACAGGGTGGCCCATTAGAGTGTGGAAGTGCAAGAACTTATTTAGGATCAAAAATAAAAACCTATGTGAAGTTAGCCATAAATTTCATCCATAATTTTTTTTTCGTTTTTCCGAAAAATTTCGATAAAAACCTATAAAAAATTAATAATTCAAAACATATTAAGAGGAATGTTGATATAAACCATACATTTTCCACTTATTTAAAATTAAAAACTTATCGCGATCTCCTCGGTCAAGCGCATAAACCAATTCTTTATGGATGATATGTGGGACCACTTTTTTTTAATTTTTTGTCAAATCCTTGAAGAGTACATAATATTACATAACATATCCAAAAATTGGGATGTAATTATCTTTTATAAGATTAGAAAATGACTTTGAATCTGGATGTATTTCGGGATCAATATTCAGTAAACGCGCATAAACAAATTGTTTATGGATGATACGTGGAACAACTTTTTTTATTTTTTGTCAAGTTCTGGAAGAGTACATAATCATACATAACATATCCAAAAATTAGGATGTAATTATTTTTTATAAGTCCAGAAAGTGGCTTTGAATTTGGTGTTTTTCGGAATTGAAATTTAGTAAACACGCATGAACAAATTGTTTATGGATGATATGTGGGACAACTTTTTTTAATTTTTTGTCAAATCCTCGAAGAGTACATAATAATACATAACATATCCAAAAATTAGGATGTAATTATTTTTTATAAGATCAGAAAATGACTTTGAATTTGGATGTATTTCGGGATCAATATTCAGTAAACGCGCATAAACAAATTGTTTATGGATCATATGTGGGACAACTTTTTTTAAAATTTTTTTGTCAAGTTCTCGAAGAGTACATAATAATACATCACATATCCAAAAATTGGGATGTAATTATTTTTTATAAGTTCAGAAAGTGACTTTGATTTTGGATGTATTTCAGATCAAATTTAGTCAATGCGTTTGCTCAAATTGTTTATGGAATGTTTTTTGTATTTTTTTTTGTGGCCAAATCCGGTTTTTGTTTTTTATATTTTTTTGTGGCCAAAGCCGGTTTTTGTTTTTTTTTTTTGTGGCCAAAGCCGGTTTTTTTTTTTTTTGTGGCCAAAGCCGGTTATTGTTTTTTTGTATTTTGTTGTGGCCAAAGGTTTTTATTTTTTTTATTATTTTTTGTGGCTAAATCCGGTTTTTGTTTTTGTAATTTTGTTGTGACCAAAGGCAGTTTTCGTTTTTTGTATTTTTTTGTGACCAAAGGCGGTTTTTGGTTTTTAAATTTTTTTTGTGGCCAAAGCTGGTTTTTGGTTTAAATTTTTTTTTGTGACCAAAGGCGGTTTTTGGTTTTTTTTTTTTTGTGGCCAAAGCCGGTTTTTGGTTTTTGTATTTTGTTGTGGCCAAAGGCGGTTTTTATTTTTTTATTATTTTTTGTGGCCAAAATTTAAAAAAAAGTTGTCCCACATATCATCCATAAACAATTTGTTCATGCGTGTTTACTAAATTTCAATTCCGAAAAACACCAAATTCAAAGCCACTTTCTGGACTTATAAAAAATAATTACATCCTAATTTTTGGGTATGTTATGTATTATTATGTACTCTTCGAGGATTTGACAAAAAAAATTAAAAAAAAGTTGTCCCACATATCATCCATAAACGATTTGTTACTGCGTGTTTACTAAATTTCGGTTCCGAAAAACACCAAATTCAAAGTCACTTTCTGGACTTATAAAAAATAATTACATCCTAATTTTTGGATGTTATGTATTATTATGTACTCTTCGAGGATTTGACAAAAAAAATTAAAAAAAGTTGTCTCACAAATCATCCATAAACAATTTGTTTATGCGCGTTTACTGAATATTGATCCCGAAATACATCCAAATTCAAAGTCATTTTCTGATCTTATAAAAAATAATTACATCCTAATTTTTGGATATGTTATGTATTATTATGTACTCTTCCAGAACTTGCCAAAAAATTAAAAAAAAAGTTGTTCCACATATCATCCATAAACAATTTGTTTATGTGGGTTTACTGAATTTTGATCCCGAAATACACCAAATTCAAAGCCATTTTCTGGACTTATAAAAAATAATTACATCCTAATTTTTGGATATGTTATGTAATATTATGTACTCCTCAAGGATTTAACAAAAAAATTTTAAAAAAAGTGGTCCCACATATCATCCATAAAGAATTTGTTCATGCGCTTGACCGAGGAGATCGCGATAAGTTTTTAATTTTAAATAAGTGGAAAATGTGTGATTTTTATCAATAATCCTCTTAATATGTTTTGGATTATTAATTTTTTATGGGTTTTTATCGAAATTTTTCGGAAAAACGAAAAAAAATTTATGGATGAAATTTATGGCTAACACATAGGTAAAATACAAACAAATGTTTTAAATAAAAGTTGTTATGTTTGCGCAGGTACACATTTCTAAAATATTTTGAGATATACAGGGTATTCAGCCTTAAAAACAATCAATTGTAGAGAGTACATTATACATTTAAAAAAATGAAGTTTTTGCTAATTGAAATCTCCTGAATTAATGCTTATCCAAAAAACACCCCGAACCTCAAACGAAACTTCTACTATGTTCAGACATTTCAGCCATCCTTTACCTTCGTACCTACCAAATAAGTTTAGTTGCTTATCACTGATAACGTTTATTTGGTAGCATTTATTGTGCACCTATTTTCGTCAAATCTTCATATTTTTCGCTCCAGCTTGGCAACGTCGCAATTTATGAGAAAAGAGAATATAAGGTTAGATGCAAAATTTTACACTTAATTCGATGGTAAACAAATATACAGGGTGTCCTATTTAAAAAAAGTAAACTTCATGTTGTCTCGCTTAGGCTGAACACCCTGTATACCTCAAAATATTTTAGAAATGTGTATCTGCGCAAACATAACAACTTTTATTTAAAATATTTGTTTATATTTTTGATCCTAAGTAAGTTATTGCACTTCCACACACTAATGGGCCACCCTGTATGTAGGTATAGAAGGTTATGCAATCGACTACCGCTAAATCGACTTATTAGCTCCTTTTACAACTTTTGACCAAGTTTCGTCAAGATCGGCCATGATGTCTGGATGTCTCGAAGAGGGGTATTAGGGTCAGTTTTTGGTTTTTATTAATTATTTCTAAAACAGCTGAATATTTCAAAGATATAAAAATACCCCATATATTTTTTAGTATTTTGCAAGAAAGACCTGTAGTGCACTCGCATACACCTAGTTTTCTTGTTGTTTGGACTTCTACCTTTCACTTTGTAAAAAAATTATATCGTATAACAGATAAAAAATGAGGTGTGTGTTAATTGGTATACTAAAAAAGTAGGTTGCACCACGGTCTAGCTTAGCAAGGTACAATACTTACGAAACTTACTGTAGGTTGAGACCATTTATTTTCAGGTCTGAGGGAGGTAGAGATATATCCATAGGTATAATCAGTAATGCATTTGTTCGTTTTTCTTGTTAGACGCCACTCAATTTTATAGGTTTAATAATTAAAACACAACAAACATTGAGAAAGTTGTATATTGATACCACAGGTAATCTGAATAACACTAAGCTGTATTTATATGTATATTTAAGAAAACAAAATGTCTAATTAATTTCATCATAAAATAACTAAAACGATATTTCTCGTAAAGATTTGCGATTTTAAATAATTACTAAATCACCACAACTATACAAACTTATAATCTATCCTTACTTAAAATTCAAAATGCAATATGATCAACACTGTATTTAATACTAAAACGTATACTTGACCTATGTCAACAAATATTACAGATGCTAGGTTATGCACTCAAAGGTTTATATCTAAGAAACAGAAGTTAGCTGTTTGTATTCTGTATAACCGTATTAAAAGTATACGTACTTACATGTACTCAAAATAAGTATATTAACTTCGTCTTAAAACGAACTGCAGTATGAGAGTTTCATTTCCCATTCATAAGATAAACATACGATAACGTCAAGTAATTTACATTTGTCTTCAACGTATCAACGAAATGTAGACCATATGTTAAGTAACGTAATTTTCATAATATCTTCCACATACAAATAATGGAAATGTAGATCAAACAACAAACGCGGGCTTCGAACAACGAAAGCTGGCATTACATGACGAAAACAAAGGTATCTGCATGTATAATTTTTGAAGAGGAACATTATCATGTACGCCATTTTATGCATATTCACTTCGTGACATCATCGACAACGATACGAAATTCATTAACATAAGAGCTTTACCTTAACACAAGCGGTTTTTCTTAATGTAGAGGCGTATCTTTGTTCCCTAGTTGTTTGTTCCCTATTAAATATAATATATACAAACATGTAATTAAAAGCCTTACATACCTTATACAAGGGAAGCAAACCTTAAGAACGTAACGGTAGAAGAAACGGAAATGCAGTCAGCTCGCGTTGAGTTGCGCACAAAAGAAAATTGGCGTGGCTAAAATAGCCCTTAGAGACGACCAAATATATACAGAGGGACGTTCGTAATTATGTACACTAAAGAGAAAATATCGATATATACCAAAATTTAATTATTGAAAGGAAAAAGATACCAACGTAATTTAAATATACTTTTCAATAATAACACACATTCACAACTTAAATTAAGGTAACGATAACCAAGAATTGACGCGTTACATATGAATAAGACCCGGAAGAATCCTAAACTACACCACAAGTTGTTCGAGGAGTTACATCCATATCGTGTTACTATCATCACCCATACGTACGACAACCTTACTACGTTTACTTCCACAGACACACTCACAACCAAACTGTAACAATATTAACCAAAAATAATACTAAACTCGGCGAAACAATTGAATCTGAACTAAATCTCAAATGAACAATTGACTACAACTGAAAATGTGTACTAATCCTACCTAACTATAATAAACTATATTTGTCTATATACAAACTTATTCAAAATTTGAAAGCCTTGAAAGAAAGACAGTGTCAAAATTGGTTTGCCAGATTTCGTTGTGGTGATTTTTTAATGAAAAATGCTCAACGATCTGGCCGTCCAGTTGAAGTCGTTGAGACCCATATCAAGGCCATTATCGATTCAGATAGTCATAGCACAACACTTTATATTGCAGAGACACTCAATGTACCGCATACATGCATTGAAAAGGAATTAAAAAAGCTAGACTATGTCAAGAAACTCGATATATGGATCCCTCACCAACTTAAGGAAATTAATTTGGCTCAACGCATTAGCATCTACGATTCGCATCTGAAATGCAACGAAATTACTGGCGACGAAAAGTGGATAGTTTATAACAACGTTATAAAGAGATCGTGGGTGGTGCAAGATGAACCAGCCCAGACAACATCAAAGGCAGAGATTCGCCAAAAAAAGATTATGCTGACAGTCTGGTAAGATTATAAACGAATTCTGCACTTTGAACTTTTATCAAACAACCAAACGATCAATTCAAACGTGTACGTTCAACAACTCGCCTAACCGAGCGATGCAATTCAAGCAAAGCGGCCAGAAGTGGCAAATCGTAAGGGAGTTGTTTTCCACCATGCTAATGGAAAACCCCACACATCTTTGGATATAGGTTGGAATGTGTTCTCACATCCGCCATATAGCCCTGACCTTGCACCTTCAGACTACCATGTATTACATTCCATGCAGAACTCCTTAAATGGTAACAGTTTTAATGACGCTAATGATGTCAAATCACACTTAATTCAGTTCTTTGATAGCCAAGATCATAAATTTTATGAACGTGGAATTATGACACTGCCTGAACCATAGCAAAAGGTCATCGACAAAAACGGACAGTACCTAATTGAATAAAGTTGTATTTTTAAGCAAAAAATTTGAATTTTCATTCTTATTTAAAATCCGCAATCACTTAGTTGCCAACCCAAGTATAACTACCCCACTTATGGGCCAGTCTACACTGTTGCCATCTGTTAAGGACATGCAGCCTTACACGTATTGTTCAACGTCGTGTATTGGTGGGAAATTCAAATTTTAAAATCAAACCACGTCCTTATCTAAGACCCGAACCAGAAGTTCACCAATTTAGCCTAGAAACAAACCAAGATGTGGCTGCCGTGTCCCATTGCGAATTCAATGTTACGTAGAGGTCCAAGTTATCTTAAAAATAGAATCCTGGAAATGATGTTATCTAAACATTCTCAGAAATGAGGCTAAATGCAAACACCAGAAAAAAAAGTTCCTGCTCCCTTCCCTATCCATGAATCATTAATTTCTTCAAGGTTATATAAAAATAGAATCAAGATTGTCCCTGCCAACACACAGAACTACTATTTATGACTCATTGGTCTTTTCAAGATCTTATTGCGAAAGCTAAATGTTAAACAGAAGCCATAGTTATCTTAAAAATAGAATAAATTCTTAGAAATGAGATTACCTAAAAATTTGCAAAAATGAGACCAAATGCAAATACCAGAAACAAAGTTTCTTCCCTAACCATGACTCATTAATCTCTTCAAGGTTATCTAAAAATATAGTCAATTCCTAGAAACAAGATTACGCATGCGTAGTTCCTTCAAGCAATTGTCCTAGCCAACAAACCTACCATATATGACTCATTGATCTTTTCAAGTTCAAATTCCGAAGTCAATGTTAAGTAAAAGTCAAAGTTATTTAAAAATAGGATCAATTTTTGAAATTGAGGTTACCTAAAAATGTTCAGAAATGAGACCAAATGCATAACTCATTGATCTCATCAAACTTATTGCCTTAGCCTAGAAACACATCCTTCGTCCTAGCCAAGGCGCAATCCTAAACTTCATTGACCACCAGCATAACGTAGAAATGAGCCATATGACTCATTAATGTCTTCTAGGTGACAGTACCTAGGAAAGACAGAAACTAACGAAAACACCGCCATCTGGATTATTTATGTATGTACACAACTCTTAAAAATGTTGATATTAGTGCAATAACAAAGATAAAGCACATGTAACTAAAATAGTTATCTTTTATGTATTAACTCTTTTATTTTTATATATGTTTATTATAAATTTAAAAGTTTACATAACGATTAAACTTATCATCCTCAATAAATGGTAATAGCTTTAATATTTAAAAAAATTATTTCGACATATCAATTAATTCATAAAGTTCTTATCATTTACTGAGGACGATAACTGTAATTGTCATCGAAACGTGTATATAAAAGATAAATAGAAAATGCACGATTTAATACCTAAAAGATAAGTATTTTAATTATGTGCGATAATAGTGAAAGTTTACATATAAAACGGATATACTTATACTACGGCGTAATCAGATTAATGATTTATTAAGGAAGGTAAGGAAATTAACAATGGATCTACAAGTGCTCGAAGTACAGACAAAACTAAAGACGCTAAGCATTTAGGCGAGCGAGGCCCTATAAGAGAAAAAGAAGACGCGTAATTGATAATATGATCTCTTATGTCTTCAACTGGGCGACAAAGAGATTCTATCTCTAGCGAAGACAGACTGAGAAAAACCTAAGGAATCTTTAGAGGTGCTACCCGGTTGTGACACAACAATTCAATCTATAGTATAGAGGCACTGAGACACATTTAGCATAAGCATCGTTTTAAAGCATTTCCTATAACACTATCATCAGGAGGGCCATCTCGCCGGTGACTCATACCCTTCTCGAAAGTTTACTTCTTGAAATTTGCCTCAGCAAACAAACTGAACAAAGAAACCTTTACCTATTTTGTCTTTTATAGCCAATTTGGTTTCTTAATAGACGGAACGTCAACTTCATAAACACGAACAAGCCAACCAAGACGTGATCCACGCCCATCTCAGCTAAGATACGAACCACTTAGCTTAGAGCATAAACCACAAACACCTTTAGTTAAGACACGATCTCTTAGTGTTACTATTAGTGTTCGTAAACAATTTACTACACGTTACAAATTTGTAGCACTAATAGTCGCGCGTTTTTTTTTAATATATCAATACGCCAAGGAATAAAAAAGCAAACATTTTATTTTACAAATCAAATTTTGTTCGAGAACTCGACGTGGATTTTATTATTTTTAAATAAAACTTCTGAAGGAAGAAATTGAGCGACACAGATTCTACCTCTAGCACACACGCTAAGGCGCATAATATCAACTGTTTTAATCACCGACAAGACACGAGCCAGAAGTGAGCTAAAAAAAACTTAGAAAAGGAAAACATGTTCTAAAAATGTGTTAAAGTACTCAACGGAGAACGAAAACGTTGGCGTTAACGTTGTTAAAGGTAACTTTTCAAAATTTTATCCTTTCGATGTTGGTCGATAGTGATGAAGAAAACAGTACGTGAATATCTCAAGAACACCAGATCAAATCTAGAATTATTTCACCTTCTTACATTATTTCCTAGAACTTTGTGAAACCATTTGCATATTAAGCTCAGCGCTAAAGTATATCATGTTAATTGTGTAAAAGTCATTTAAATATGCCAGAACCACAAAAATGTAGATATGACTGAGAAAGTCTATACTACGAACTTACCGTGTTTAAATAACAAAATCAACATTTGTACAAAAGTGGGGGGGGGTATACAAAAAGCTGGAATAACTTTAACAATGCTATATGTGGTTACCGAATATCAGAATAATCTCTGAATATTCATACAGCTTACAACAATTTATTCAATCAAGAAAGAAGAGACTACTTTGAAAACATCTGTAGTGAACAACTTCAAAAACAGTCTAAGCATATTCATATTTATTTTCAATGGAGTTTATTTAATTAAGACATTATGAAGGAATCAACTTCAAAATAATCCCTCATTTGCTCTGATTTAAGCTGTTTATTTAATGAAGAAGATCAACATTGCGAAGTGAAATATGATTTTTGCAACAATTTGATAAAATGATCTTTCAGAATTGTCTCTAAAACCGCTATTTGGAACTTTCACCAATTACAATCGAGAGAAAAGGAGGCGTTAAGAAATTTACAGTGTGTCACAAAATTTCTAAAAATTTCTATTAACGGCTTAGTTGCAGACCTCGCACCGCTCGGACTGCAAATTAATCCTGGCTCTTACTGTCGAATCAAACTTTTTTGGCCACAAATTACAATAAAGGAATAAATATATGGATGCGAAGAAAATTGCAAACAGAGCATATCGAGACTATGTTGATTGCAACAAATAAATGTTGATCATCAATCTACACAGATCAATGATTATAATACAAATTTAATACCGTATGTAAGCTCCAAAGAAAATTAACAAAAACGAAATGAAAAAAATTTCAAAAATCACACAAAATTCAGAATGCTTTTGAGTGTTAAAGACAAAATAAACATTTTAAAACTAGGTGTTTATAAATTTACAAATTGTGCAATTTGTAATTTGGTATATTGTCTGTCACAACATTGCATTGACATTATAATGTTATTAAATTTGTTTTTTTGGTTGTGACATTTTCATTATTAGCCAGCGTTCGCGTAGAAGGTGTTTTGGAATGTCATTTTTAGGACAGTTTAATGGTATTTAATCTATTAAAGGTCTAATTACTTAATATCATAATAAATGCCTTGAGAATGATAAATTATATCAAAACCGGTTGAACGTTATTAATATTGTTGAATTTAGAAGAATTTCCGTAAATTTAATAAAACAGAAAATTAGTTTTAAAATGTATTTGATAGCTCTTATTTATTTTACGTTTTACGTTTAGTGGTTGGCTTCTTTAGAAAATTAGTGACAATTGACGTAAAAATACACTAATAAAATTAACATTAGGATTCTAATTACTGCATTGTAAATCATATATTAACTTAATTTTAGGTTACCAGTTATAACAAATTCCTTTTTGAATAATGTTAATTTTATGGTTATATATATAAAAAAAAAAAATCTGGTGTGGAACACCACACGACCTTCCAATCTACAAAATGGAAATTAAAAGAAATGAAATAATTTTTTTTAGGATAATTATTAAACCTCTTTTATAATAATTTCATTACGACAATAGGCAACATTGTAAAAACAAAAACAATAATCTATGTCAAACAAACGTCAGATTGAGATTAATAGACATCTAGATGCTAACTTTAAAAAAATTCCAAAGCCGCCCGCTTCTACAAAAATATCGATAATACAGCTTATAAGCATTTCCAATCATATTTATTTAGTTTTTACATTTATTTGGTTTTACATTAAAAAATTTTATAAAGAAAAGTTAAGTAAAATTAAATTTGTCTACACATTTTCTTGTAAAATTAATCATTATTCAGATATCGGAAAAATTTAGATTTAGCCGCTAAATTACGCGTCATATCAAAAAATTTCATATAACAATTAATCTATATGATTAGGTCTATATATTGGTATTTTTATGTTTTTGAAATTATATATAATATATATATATATATATATATATATATATATATATATATATATATATATATACACATACAGTGTATCCAAAATTGGCCTGTGCAGTACTATCTTGGAAACTCGAAAGGCGGTTAAATGGAGATAGTTTTAGAGAATTTTGAGCCATTCTGAAATCAAGGCTATCTCAAATATTTTTCAAAATATTCGAAAAAAACTGAAAATCGACGACTTTTATTTTTAGCTATCTCTTTTATTTGAGCAGATATAAAAAATAAATTACACTTTGCCATTGCCACTTTTTATCCTCTATTGATTGGTGACCATCATCAACTTTATTTTTTCATATGGGGCGAAACTTAGCTAATGGTATACAGGGTGTTTCTGAAATAGGGTTCCGAATTTCTACTGCATGTAGAACTCATTAAAAAAAGAGACGAAATAAAGGGAACATACATAACTTTTCACACCGAGTAACATAAGCTAGGCCATTTTTCGTTATTCGAATCATATGCGTCCTTTTCAGGGGGATCAAAAGGGCATCAAGTCCCTAAAAAATTTTGTACGACCTTTTTGCAATATTTTTTGACAAATTCATAAATTTTGGACAGTTTTACGTAAAAAATGTCGTCTTTGCGTAAGTCGATATCGGCAACGGTTTTTGTGTAAAATGAGTTTGAAAATTATCATTATTTGATAAAATTACTGTTATTCACTTCAGAATCAATTCAGAAACGTTCGACTTACGCAAAGATGACATTTTTTTACGTAAAACTGTCCAAAATTTATGATTTTGTTAAAAAAAATTGCAAAAAGGTCGTACAAAATTTTTTAGGGACTTGGTTACCCTTTCCATCCCCCTGAAAAGGACGCCTATGATTCGAATAACGAAAAATGGCCTAGCTCATGTTACTCGGCGTGAAAAGTTATGTATGTTCCCTTTATTTCATCTCTTTATCGTTTTTGAAATAACTGGATAAAATCAGTTAAATTCGAACCCTTTCAAGGGCCTGTAACTTTTTAAGGGTGCGTTTTAGGGCACATATTTATATGAAGATTTTGTCTTATTTTAATGAGTTCTACATGCAGTAGAAATTCGGAACCTTATTTCAGAAACACCCTGTATAATAATTCCTTTTTTCATTCTAAATCCAACGATGTATAACACTTAATGATAATTCGACGTTTCGACCCTCATTCTTTACATTTTTAAATATTTCTTTTTTTATGAAACATTTTTGAAAAAAAAACTACCAAAGCAATTTATTCTGCAAACGTACTCATAATTCAGAATAGGACGTTTCGACTCATCAAAAGCATCATCAAGTAATCTCTTATGAACAACAGTAGCTACCAATTCGTAGATAACTATTTATTACGATATCGAGAAAGCCTTTCCAAACCTTGTCTTAAACAATGACAGATAAATAACTCTTTTATTAAGTTTAAATTTAAGTAAACACCTAACACATTTACTTCAAGTGAAAATACTAGAAAAATGTGAAAAATCCTGTTAAAACACTTAAAAATTAAAAACAGCTAAATAATGAATTCGATTATTGTAAATTTCTGGTAGTAGGCTTTGATGAGTTTAAAACAATTATTGTATAACACTTATGTTACCTGTCAAATTTTTATGTATTAGTGTGCTATATCAAAAATGGAAGAAATGCTACCAGAGCTAGTGATGACTATTTTCAAATGTACCCCGAAAGAAGACAACCTGGCACAAATGATTTTAATAATGTAATAAGATATTTAATAGAATTTGGAAGTTTTAAAAAACCACGTTCAAAAAAGTATGCGATCGATAATGAGAATCGTAACGCAAACATTTTGGAATCTTTTGACGAAAATCCGAAATCTTCAGTACGAAATTGTGGCACGGCGTTTCATATTCCAAAATCCACTGTACAGAATGTTTTGAAAGTTGTTAAATATCATCCTTACAAGGCCTGCAAGAAGGTGTCTGACAGGAGAATCGAATTTTGTGAATTACTACGACTCATTTTTTTAATATTCCCAATTAATTTCAGAAAATCGTCTGATTGGTCCATTTATTTATAACCACACGTTAACAGGGCAACGATACCTTTTAATGTTGCAAAACCAAATCATTCCACCCATTCGTGAAGCTGTTCCCCCTGATGAATTTAATAATTTGTGGTTCCAACAAGATGGATGCCCCACACATAATTCAGGGGAAGTCCAAGCATTTTTACGGGAGATTTTTGGTGAAAGAATAATATCCAACGGTGGTCCTGTGCGTAGGCCTGCTAGGTCTCCGGACCTTACCCCACTAGACTTATTTATGGGGATATGTCAAAAATGAGGGGTATGAATTTAATCCCCCAGAAAATAGACAAGTTCTGGAACATCGAATTATTAATATTATTAAAAATATGTAATATGTCGCGTAACCAGAATTGTCGCAAAAAAATGTGAAAAGTGCAATGAAAAAAGTGGTTGACATTTTGAATAATACTATGTAGAACTAATGTCTGTTTATAATTATCCCGTAAAATACATTTAATATTAATATAAAACACTATAAAAATTATTTGATATTGTAGCGTTGCAAAATGTATGATTCATTGCTAAAAATGTTTTTTAATTACTTTTTAGTCATAATTTTATGGTTTAAATGAGTAACATTTAACATAATACCCTAATAACTGCTATGTGTTTTCTGAATATTCCCCATTATCTTCACTCCTTTGCTTGAGCAATTTATTTATGGATACCAAGTAAACATTTGAGTATTTTTAAGACAAGAAAGGCTTTTTCGATATCGTAATAAATAGTTATCTACGAATATGTAGCTACTGTTCATAAGAGATTACTTGATACAATAATTGTTTTAAACTCATCAAAGCCTACTACCAGAAATTTACAATAATGGAATTCATTATTTAGCTGTAGTTAATTTTTAAGTGTTTTAATAGGATTTTTGACATTTTTCTAAATATTTTCACTTGAAGTAAATGTATTGCTAGGTGTTTACTTAAATTTAAACTTAATGAAAAAGCTATCTGTCATTGTTTAAGACAAGGTTTGGAAAGGCTTTTTCGATATCGTAATAAATAGTTATCTACGAATAGGTAGCTAGTGTTCATAAGAGATTACTTGATGATGCTTTTAATGTGTCGAAACGTCCTATTATGAATTCTGAGTTGAAATAAATGTACATTTGTAGAATAAATTGCTTTGGTAGTTTTTTTTTCAAAAATGTTTCATAAAAAAAGAAATATTTGAAAATGTCAAAAATGAGGGTCTAAACGTCAAATTATCATTAAGTGTTATACATTGTTGGATTTAGAATAAAAAAAGGAATCATTTTATACCATTAGCTAATTTCCGCCCCATATGAAAAAATAAAGTTGATGATAATTAGTCTCTAATCGACGAAACGTTGGATAATTTTTTTTCTGTCACCAATCAATAGAGGATAAAAAGTGGCCATGGCAAAGTGTAATTTATTTTTTTATATCTGTTCAGATAAAAGAGATATAGCTAAAAATAAAAATTGTCGATTTTCAGTTTTTTTCGAATATTTTAAAAAATATTTGAGATATAGCCTTGGTTTCAAAATGGAATGTTAGTGGGCTCAAAATTCTTTGAAACTTTCTCCATTTAACCGTCTTTTGATCTCTTATAGTTTCCAAGATAGCAATACTGCATAGACCAATTTTGGACAAACTGTATAGGTACCGGGTGGTCGGAAAGTAAGGAATAAATTCAATATCTCGTAAAGCACAATTTTTTTCAAAAATCGCTCGGACCCGTCGATTTTATATTCTTTCGGGGCATATTTTGCGAAAAAAAAATTTTATACCGGGTGTCTCAAAAAAGATTTGCTAAAAAAATTTTTTTTTTTCAAATTGCAACCCAATTTTTTTATTGCATTTTTGGATTACCCTTGCAATTCTAAACATTTGTCATGTAGCATGTGCTATACCTAAGTCCAAGCGTTTTGGAGTTATTCGCATTCAAAATTTAAAAATTGAAAAAAAATCATGAAGAAAACGAAAAATAAAATAATTTTTATAACGTTTTATTATATCGAAAACAAAGATTAGTAAACTTAAAAATAATTTTATTTCATCATGATGATTTAAAACAACGCATCCGTCAAGAAATACGTCGAATAACGCCCGAAATGGTTCGAAATGTGCAGCATGAATTTGTAGATCGATTAGGCTATTGTCAGTTGACTAACGGAGGACATTTCGAACATTTGCTGAAATAAAATTATTTTTAAGTTTACGAATCTTTGTTTTCGATATAATAAAACGTTATAAAAATTATTTTATTTTTCTTCATGATCTTTTTCAATTTTAAATTTTAAATGCGAATAACTCCAAAACGCTTGGACTTAGGTATAGCATATACTACATGACAAATGTTTAGAATTGTAAGGGTAATCCAAAAATGCAATAAAAAAATTGGGTTGCAATTTGAAAAAAAAAATTTAAAATCGACGGGTCCGAGCGATTTTTGAAAAAAATTGTGCTTTACGAGATATTGAATTTATTCCTTACTTTACGACCACCCGGTATATAACATTAAATGATAATACCTCAAACATCGAAGTTTATTGTAATTGCGAATTTATGACATGGTTCGATTACTACTCGTAAGAAGAACCACGAAGAAACTTACGAGAGCTACAAACAAGAACATTATTAACATTTCCATTGATAGTATAACTTAAGTTTAAGGTTTATTGAAAAACCAACTGTTTTTAATATTTAATAGTACCTTTTCCACTAATAATACGGTTAGGGAACGTAGTTTTCAAAAACTGTTGAACTCTTATTGCACTATGAACAAGACAGCCATCTTCTTGATACCAAATGTCATCAAAATTTATATTGAGGCCTTGAACAGCTGGAACTATCTGGTTTCTCAACAGTTCTAAATATTTGTCCGCATTCAAGTTTCCGTTGGTAAAAGATGGACCAATTATGGAATTGCCTAAAATTCCTGCCCACACATTAACTTTTTGGGGGTATTGTGTCCGGTAAGGAATACTAATGTGTTTGTTTTCCCGAGAGTAACCAACAGCGACACACGGATTGTGATGGCCATGTAAGTTAAAAGAACACTCGTCGGTAAACAAAATATTTTTAATCAATCTTTCGTTTTCACTAGCCCGATTCATCATACCTTCACAAAATTCCATACGATTTTGATGATCTCTGGAAACATTTCCTGTAGTTTGCAACTTATAGCAACGGTATTTATTCCTTTTCAAGATATTGCGAACTGTTCTTGGTTCAATATTCATTTCTTCAGAAATTTTTGTACTATTGCACGGGATATTAGTTTTTGCTAAAATACATACTGCAACTTCTTGGAGTTCGAGCTCTTCGTTTAAGTTACGACCAGGATGCTCACCATCATTACCATCAATGCTACTGCATTTTCTACAATTATTTGAAAGCAAACCTGCCCACTATTTCTTGTGCAGTGCTTCCTGAATAATACCACTTAATAATCTGTATTTTTTCTTCACTGGAATACATGAGTATTGTGTCGGACTTGCAAAAACACTGTTTTTCAATTCTCGTTGACAGTAGTTATTAAAGGTGTCATTGATACTAGCCTACTCAAAAGACGCATGTATGGCATCAGCGCTTTTAGTTTGTTGTGTATTCTATCTCACTTAGCACGTGAACTGATTGTACTGTCTTTATTTTACTTATTATAAGTCAAACCCGCGATAATATTTTTGCATAACTGTGTATATAAATCAAAAACAGCTCCTGCTCCTAATATACTCCGCTCGCCGCACTGAATTTCTCCCAAAATGAAATGAAAATAAGCTTAAATACAAAATTTTAAATACGTACTTATATGTTTTCGTTCTGGAGTTATCGTGGATACGAACATACATCCACACACACAGACATTATGGCCCATCTTGGCGAAACTTGGTCAAACGTTGTAAAATGAGATAAGCCGATTTAGAGATAGCGAAAAAAATCGATTGCCTAAGCTTATATATATACATATATATATATATATATATATATATATATATATATATATATATATATATATATATATATATATATATATATATATAGGTTGGAAAGTAAAAAGTATTATAGATAAAATTTATTTTAATATTTCTGAGTAATAAATAATAAATTCTGCTAACATGATATGGATATTTCCGAATCCCCCCCAACCCCTTTGTAACGTTCGAAAGGTTGAACAGTTTTTTTTTTAATTTCACATGCTTGAATAACGATTAAGATACTACATTTTAGGTTATCTTTGACATTTGCATGAATAAATACGGTGTGCTATATTGGCCAAAAATTTTAAATGGAAAGGGAAGTTAAGTACACCTCTTTTGTAAGGTCTTCCTATTATAAATTTAGGTATGTACTTTTTTTTACAATAATTCGTAGCGAAAAAAAAATAGATTTTGTCTATCATAAATACGCTAAAAGTTTAATCAAGTATAATTTATTTTAAAGATAGTTTTATAAGAAGATACTGTTCCTATGTTGGCTCCAGGATTTTGTATTATTTTTTTACGTGTCACTTGACCTCCCTTTCCATTTAAAATTTTTTACCATTAGAATACATTTTAGGTTATTTTTGACATTTGTGTGGCGCCACATCGGTCAAAAGTTTTCAATAGAAGGGGGGGGGGGGGTCAAGTGATACTTTTTTGTAAGGCCATATGAATTTAGGTATGTAATTTATTTTTTAAAAACTTCCAAGCGCAATACAAAATAAAATTTCATTATTACAAATACACTAAAAACTTAATAAAGAATAATTTACTTTAAAAACAGTTTCAGAGGAAGATACGATTTTTTATTATTCTTTTACGGTTTTTTTCTATAAAAATGAGAAAGTTTGCATCAACAGAGGTGTCACTTGATCTGTTTTTCCATTTAACATTATTAACCATCAAAATATATTTTAAGTTATATTTGACATTTGTATGGCCCCATGTTATTCAAGAGTTTCAAATAGAAAGGGAGGTCAAGTGACACCTCTTTTGTCAGGTCTTTCTGATATAAATTTAGGTGTGTACTTTTTTACCAAATTTCCAAACAGAATTTCATTATTACAAATACGCTTAAAGTAAAATTTATTTTTCCTGGTTAGAAAATACATAGAATTCACAATTTTTGGACCCCAGGTCTATTCAAGATTCTCTTTCATTTTAAAATATGTTCAAGATCATACCAATTCCGATTATCTCGGAAGTCACCGTTAAGTTCCTTATTTTAAATGCAACACCCGGTATATGTAGATGATACCTTAACATCCACATTGACAATTGATTTCTCGCATACAGGGTGTCCAAAATTTGATGACCAATTGCATCATTTTCAAAGTTGAAAAAGTTTGTTCTTTCAAATGTGACACACTTTATGTCATTGGATTGTCGGGCGCATAATTTGATTCTGCACCGATTCTCTATAACTTTTCTTATGCCTATTTTCAACAGTTTTCTTGTTAATGCATATTTTTTATCAAAAACGGATGAAACTGCAAAAGTCTTATCTAGTAAGCCTTGATTTTGGACAGGAATAGAAACAATGTTTTTATGTCAAAGCAGTATCAGCTCACATATCAAGTGTACGATAACAATTTGAATGGTGCTAGATATCTGGAGATACTCAGACGATTTGTTAGTGATTTCCTAAATGCTCTACCTCCTCGTGACAGAGCAAATGGTTGGTATCAGGTGGATGGTGGTCCAGCACATTCCACTACAGCTGTACACCACCAGTTGAGCTTAATGTTCAAGGATAGATAGATTAGCCCATAGGGACCCTGGAACCGCCAACCCAGATCTCTCTATTTGACACCGTTGGGGCCGTATAAACGAACTAGTGTACTCTAGGCCTGTACAAACTAGAGAGGAATTTCGAAGGGCGGGTATATGGCAGAGTTATTCTATGTTTCAACCAAAATGGTGGTCATATAAAACAATTATAATTTTACATTCAATTATTATTTCCTGTTATGTTCCATTTTTTGTTTTTCATTTGTTATTACGTTCTAAATTTTGTTATGTTCCTATTTTGTTTTCATGTTTTTCTTTTTGTTTTGTTCCTAAAAATAAACGATGTTTCGGTTTCTCCTAAAAATTAAATTAAATTAGAAAATATGGATTAACAAGAAAACCGTTGGAAATAGGTATAGGGAAAGTTATGGCGGATTGATGCAGAATTAAATTCTGTAGCCGACCATCCAATGATATACAGAGCATCATATCTGAAAAAACGAACTTTTTCAACTTTGAAAATGATGTAGTGATCAAATCTTGGACACCCTGTATGCGATAAATCAATTGTGTGGATTTTGAAACTATCATTCTTGTGCATCCACCTACTCCAAAAGCGCTTACCAGCAGTCAAATATGAGTAAACGGCTACATATTTAATATTTTTTAAAGAATCAAAATATCTAAGAAACAGTTGAAAGTATGTATGGGGAAACCTGATGGAACTCATGAAATTTTTCCCGGAATCCAAAAATAAAATAATATATCGTGTGTTCTATTTAAAATAAGGAAGTGAATGGCGACTCCCAGGATAACCGGAAAATAATTTAAAATGAAAGAGAATCTTGAATAACCCTAGAGTTCAATTATTCTTTATTCGTTTTTTCTAACCACGAAAACCTGTAACGAACGGCTCTTCTGAGACACCTTCTATAAGTAAGTAAATTTTATAGATAGCATTGATTCATTTAATCAACTCTTCATATTGTCGATAATCTCGTAGAACTGATACGAATAATCAATCAACTGAAATCACTAGGTTCAATTAGTTATTATAAATTCATTATCTTGATAACCAGGTGAACTGAATGTAACTATAGTTTTGATGACTTCAAAGCCAAAGGTATATCGGTAGTGTGTAGATAATGGAAATAACAGTTACAGTAAGTTGATCATGTGATTTCTGTAAAAATCGTAGTAGTTATTTTATTAAGTAATTACAATCGTATGACCAGAATGTCGATATCATCAGTAGTACAGAAATGGTACCGAAAAGACCAGAAAAGGAGAAATAAAGTCTACATCGCACACATATGTTGATGGGAAAAACTTCAGTTCCGAGACTAACTCGTTGAAAAAAGAAATATATAGTAACCCTTATTCAATATAAACGGTGCGTTGAATTATATCCCAAAGAAATAAGTAAATAAAGGTATAGATATCTATGCCCACAAAATATTAAATGACAATTTGATTAGAGAATACGTAATAAGAATAATATATGAGTCAATGGCGCAACATAGGGGTTTTACTTAGGGTGAAACTATTACATGTACAAAATTTACTAAAAGATCGTGAATGTGGACTAAAATTGGTGAAATCAAATTACGCTCGCCACAAATTAAAAAATCAGACCAAATGTTGCTTTTGTTGCTTGCTTTTTATGGTCACCCTGTATACCAGAAAATTTATTTTTAAACGTGTCAAACTGCCATCATCTTAAATCCAACTTACAAATCACATGCATTAATCATTGGCTCACACTGTACGTTGACTTAGGAATTATAACGAACCGCTTCAATTTAAGTTTATTTTAAATTAATGTTTTAAAACAGTCCTTAACGTAGCAGAAGCCATTTTTAGAAATGTAACATGAATAGAGTTACTACTACTTCCAAAGCAACTGGTTCACGGCTTAATATCATTTCCAGACAACCCGAACAAAGAAAATAGAACATCGTGATATGAATAGAAGGAAAATATGGTTATCCGAGCCAATTTTAGTGTAATTTGCAGGTTTTCTTAATACTTATATTCGAAGGGCAAAATGTGGTATATTGTAAGAAATAAAAAGACCCGTAGAGAAGTAGAATTAAACGTTTTTCAATCTTTCACACACACTCGTCCATAGCTTATAAACTTTTACTTCTTTACTTAAAGGAAAACAAGGTAAAAGTTATAACCATTAAAGTTTGAAATAAAGATTACGCCGTCAAGAGCAGAGTTTTTGCAAGTTAAAAATAAACGCACCGGAAGTTGATTGTGCTAAAAATTCTAGTATAGCCAACTTAAATTTATCACTAAACAGAGATTGCTTAAATGCTTTTAACATCAAACTTAATACACTTCTGTTTAGATAATAAAAAAAAACATGTGCAACTACATAAGATTTTATGGACCAACTAAAAACGATACTAAACAGAAACTGGTTTAAGACTTGCGGATCACTTCCTGAATTACACCTACACAAGATGCATAAATAATAATCGCGATCAATCAAAACTAAAATACAGGGTACGTATCCTACTTACCTTCTAATTACATTTTCTTTCAGGTTCGCATTTTAATTTCCGATTCACAATCGAGAAATCAATTACTTTCTTTCATAGGTTTTAAAATGCATTGTTAAACCCCAACTTTTAATAATTAATAAGCTCGTTTTAGTTTAGTACCAGAAAAGGATTTAAATATTTAATCTAGCCATCTTTTATTAACGTTCATTTTCTCACTACGTCTTTGTCTAATTCGTAATGCATTCTGTATTTCTTCGACATTTATAATGTTTATAAATTAAACAAACTTGAACTGTTTACTAATTTAAATTATATAAAATTAACTTTATTGCTGCAATACAAATTTAGACTTCAACATTATGTTCAATATTTAATTATGTATTAACATCTCCTTCCAAAATTGTAAATAAATCAACAAAGGGTGCTTCTACTTTGTACTACTAAAGTTCAAAAAGAGTTGTTAATTTTCTAAGTTATAAAGGAAGCGAACGAGGGGCCACAAAAACATGAAATATTCCGAATTTATTATTTATTATTTAACTTCCTTCACTCCGATCCTTACCTAACTGTATCCATTATTATGTAGGGTGTTTCAAAATTTTGTTAACAAACTTGAAATACATAAATCTGAACGGTACTGAAGGTACAGGGTTACAAGTTAATAATTAAAAAGATTAATTTATTTTTTATTACTCGTTTATATGCAATTATTTTTTAATAAGATTTGATAAGCTTATGCAACTCAAGAATGGGCTTCAGTCTGATAATAAGCCAAGTGTCTTACTTGGAACAGTGGCGCGCGACTGGGTGGCTGATACCTTTCTTACCTTCACATTTCTACGAGAATTTTTACAGATCATCTTGTGGAATGTGCTGGAACAGATTGACTTACTTCATTCCGATCCTTTCCTAACTATACCCATTATTATACTGGGTGTTTCAGAATTTTATTAACAAATTTCCACAGTTCTACTGAACCTCACCATCAATTGCAGTAGTGAAATTATGTACCCGCCGCACAGTGGAACGAGCTTATGGGAGCGGTTGGACATGATGTTTTTTACTTGGTACTTTCAGTCTGGAAAAATTACTTTTACACACTGTAATATTGTATAAAGAGTAACGTCTTAAATTTAAAAAAAATTAGTTGCTTTACATATATAGGGCGACCCAAAAATATAGTAGGTTTTACAAAAACCTATTTTTTTTTAATATCCATAATGCCAATCCATGTATAGTCATCCAGCAGTGGTTGCCTCACTATTTTTAAAAAATCTGGTTTGTTTAATGTAATAACCATTACATGTTGAAAGTTGAAAATCATCGTTATTAAAATTTTACTGTCGCCAGTTTTTGAATGGCGGCAATATTTGTTCGGTGGACGCTACAATTCAAGCGTTTACGCCAACACTTGTATCTCCTAATCTATTTGTCCTATCATTATGGGACAAAAAGACAATTATTGAGAAAATAAAGGGCTACATTTTTGGTTCATTCACTTTTTACCTAAAGGTAGGTCTTAGGGGTGAAATTAGAGACAATGCTTTCATATCTCTAATCCATTTTCTTCAGTTTTTAAGGGTGGTGTTTCTTGAGAAGGATTAAAATATGCAAGATAAGTTTTTTTTTTACAAATAGTTAGGACGTATGTTTACTTGTACACCAAAATTCATGACTCTGGCTTGCACCCTATTTCTTGAAAAAATTTACAAAAATTCAAAATTTTGAAAAATTGTCATTTTTAGGGGCAAAATATAAAAATCTGAAATTCTGGCCAGTGGTAGTACTTTATGACAGTAACATGTACAGGTTGTCCCATTTTCGTATGTTTTACGGGGTATCTCGCTTATTTTTTAGGTTAGAACCTTGCGGTTTTCGCGACACCGTGCTATTTTTTAATGAAACCAAAGATGTTTGTGTGCTACAGGGTGATTTGGGAAAAATTGCATTTTCAATCATCCCCTGTAACTCTGTTATTGTCAGACATATTAAAAAAGTAAAAACTGATATTTGTAGATTTTTTTACGTAGAATCCAGTGGCGTACTCAGATTTTCTTTAGAGGTCACAGTTTTTAAGATATTGACATAACCTACTTTTTTTATGGGACACCCTATATATTTTTTTAAATCTTTTTCCCCTTGACAAGAGCTTTCCAAAAATATAGTATAATCTATATTTATTTTTATAAAAAACGTGACAAAATGATTTTTTTCTATAATTTACATTGATAATAGTGGATAGCCGTGGGTAACCATGGTAACGCAAAAAACAAAATAATTAACGTTCTGCCATTACTTAGGTATTTGATTTTTGAAGTTTCTGCTTCTCTCAAATTATTGCTGGTTACATTTTTCCAAATTTAGTGTTGATATTTATTGTTATTCGTTGTTTTTGTTTATTGTTATCGTTCTTGTTCTTGTTGTTGTTGTTGATTAATTATTTTTTAATATGGTTCGAAACCAAAAATTTGAAAACTTTGAGAAATATGATATGAATACCTGCTTCATATTATCTAATGAAAACGCAGACCAGGCCTTAGAACTCTATCTGAACAGGTCATCTTTACCTTAGAATTTGTATTTATTTTATACACCTATTTTGTCATATAGATATCCCGCCAGAAGAATATTTCAAAAATTAAAATTTAATCTTTGCCAACCTGGATGTTTTAACAAACCTCGACCCCGAGTTTACAACAAAGACAACGAGGATCAACGTTTTAGCGGTTGATCAAGCCACTCCTGAAACCTCGTGCAAGAAAATAGATGAAGAGACCGGTGTGTCTAAAACAACAGTGCAAAGGATTTTAAAAAAACATAAATTCAAACCCTACAAGTATAAACTTGTTCATCATCTGCACCCTGGTGATGCTGAACGTAGATTGGAGTTCTGCAATTGGTTTATAAATATGAAAATTCAGGACAATAATTTTGAAAAAAAAATAATTTGGTCAGACGAGGCACATTCCACAAGTTCGGGAATTCTTAATAGACACAACTCGCGGTTTTGGAGTCAAGAAAACACCCATGTGATTTTTCCTAGAGAGCGTCAAGGCAGGTTCGGATTTAATGTCTCCTGCTTTATTTTTAACCGAAAAATAGTTTACAAGATTTATGAAGAAAACCTAAACTCTAATGGGTACTTACAAATTCTACAAGAAAAAACTATGAAAGATATTCCACTGGCTGAACTGAACGATATATTCTTCCAGCAGGATGGGGCTCCAGCCCACAATGCTAGAATAATACAAAACTGGCTAAATGAACGTTTTCCCAGGAGATGGATTGGAACAAATGGACCTGGTCGATGGCCACCACGATCACCGGATCTCTCGGTTTTGGATTTTTTTTGTGGGGGTATTTAAAGAATAAAATTTATTCAAGGCAATATGCCAATATGCAACAATTAAAAATTGCAACGGAAAATGCTTTTGCAGAATTACGAAGACAATCATTTATTTTGGAAAATGCTATTAAAAGAATTTATAAACTTTGCGAAACTTGTAGGAGACATAATGGTCTGCAGTTTGAACAATATTTGTGATTAATTAATTATTTTGTTTTTTATCAATATAAATTATAGAAAAAAATCATTTTGTCACGTTATTTATAAAAATAAATATAGACTATGCTATATTTTTGAAAAGCTCTTGGCAAGGGGAAAAAGATTAAAAAAAAATATGTATGGTGTCCAACAAAAAAAAAGTAGGTTATGTCAATATCTCAAAAACTGTAACATCTAAAGAAAATCTGAGTACGCCACTGGATTCTACGTAAAAAAATCTACAAATATCAGTTTTTACTTTTTTAATATGTCAGACAATAACAGAGTTACAGGGGATGACTGAAAATGCAATTTTTCCAAAATCACCCTGTAGCAGAAAAACTAAGATGGCTATGGCAAATTTGATTAGTTCATCTTTGGTTTCATTAAAAAGTAGCACGGTGTCGCGAAAACCGCAAGGTTCTAACCTAAAAAATAAGCAAGATACCCCGTAAAACATACGAAAATGGGACAACCTGTACAAAAATTTTCGTTTTGTAGTTTTGACTACAAGCTGAGATATGACAAGGGAAATGTGTAAAAAAACGCTTTCAAGAAGGCGTAGATAAACTGTAATTTTGAAGTATTCCGGTTTATAATTGCATAAATGTTCATCAAAAGATAAGCTAAAAGATAACACTAAAAAACATTAAAATGAAGTTATTCAAATACCATTAATAAATTTGAGATGGATTTTGGGAAAATTAGGCAGTAATTAATCAGTAAATATTTAAAGTTGGTGTTCCATATGAAGCCGAGATATTTCTTTACATCATTTTGGAGTGATATTGTGAGAACGTCCAGTTACTGTAGTCAGTTTCATCGGTGTTAACTTTTTTAAAATTTGTTGAGAAGGAACCCAACACTTATCATCTTTTGTTATTTTAAAAAAAGTTGTTAGACCTGCTGGCCCATAAAAATGCACTTTGAAGTCACTATTCGCAATGCTTACTTTTTCAATAATTCCGAGATACCAGCGTTCTCCGTAAACACATGCAACAATATCATTTTTTCCTAGAGTGAAAGAAAGTAGTTTAGATACTTTTACTTCATCAAATGCTTCTGATGTCGAGGTGTGGTAGCAACGTACATTTGTTTCATTAACAGAAACATACCTATGATATGAACGTGTTTCAGGAACCGTTAAGTAATATTTAAATCGATTTTCCAGTACTTCCTCATGCTTAACTACTTCTGATGTAACATACATGTACTTAATGCCAGGAAGATTTCTTTCGCAAAAGTGAAACATCTCTTCTGGAGGCAACATTTGATTTTTTGTTGTCATTTGGAGGCTCCTTTTTGTAACTCCTCTTTTTGTGGTTCCTCCAACCCCATCACAAACATTTTTTCCATGGCTGGTTGCAAAGAAATGACACTCTGCTAGAAGGCAAAAATCAATACACTTTGAAGTCACTATTCGCAATGCTTACTTTTTCAATAATTCCGAGATACCATCGTTCTCCGTAAACACATGCAACAATATCATTTTCTCCTAGAGTGAAAGAAAGTAGTTTAGATACTTTTACTTCATCAAATGCTTCTGATGTTGAGGTGTGGTAGCAACGTGCATTTGTTTCATGAACAGGAACATACCTATGATATGAACGTGTTTCAGGAATCGTTAAGCAGTATTTAAATCGATTTTCCAGTTCTTCCTTATGTTTAACTACTTCTGATGTAACATACATGTGCTTAATGCCAGGAAGATTTCTTTCGCAAAAGTGAAACATCTCTTCTGGAGACAACATTTGATTTTTTGTTGTCATTTGAGGCTCCTTTTTGTAACTTCTCTTTTTGTAGTTCCTCTAACCCCATCACAAACATTTTTTCCATGGTTGGTTGCAAAAAAATGACACTTTGCTAGAAGGCAGAAATCTTTTTCATGATGGCAGAGATTTATGCAATTTTTTTATTTTTATATTGCCTAGAAGCTCCATCGCTAAAATACAATATTTTAGTCACTGTCGGCACAACAGTTTTGATGTCATTTATCAAATAATTCTGAAACGTATGGACTGCAGCTGTGTTATGCAAAAGGGAATCACTGATGATACAAAAACTTCTGCATTTTAGTTTATCTTGATCACTTGAATCATTGTAATAATAAACAATGGGGTGAATTGTTGCTTGTTTTTTCACCCAATGAACACTTTGTATTTCATCTTGTACAACGAATGTAAAGTTTTCAGAAAAGTCACTCAAAAAAATACACTCTGAATTTAGCAGGTTTTTTTTCTTCTCTTTAAGGAAACTTGACTGCATTTTAGCGATATAATGGTGTTTCTTCATAGAGCTGAGTGTTTCTACCAAGTTTTCGAAAAATTCTTCCTTAGGTTTTATTACTGAAATCATTTCAGCACGATCAGTCGTAACCCATTGTTTGTAGTGTACATTTTCAGCAATTTCATCTTCCAATCTTCATCTAAAAATAAGTCGAGCATAATTTGTTCATTTGGGCATTCAGTACACCCATTTAACATACACTCTGAATTGTTCAAATCACACACAAGGAATTGAAGGAGATCTTTGTAATTTACATTTAGTTCTGCACCATTTTATCATTAATTTAACATTTTGGTGTCCCTGATGCACCAACAATTACGCACCACTTAGGCCTCAAATCGCAAAATTTTGACCGCCCAATCTTAAATTCTGGATGAGATTCTTTAAACTGTACAAACAATTCATTAAGGTTACATAACAATAATTGTTTTTGTTTGGTTTCTTTAACACCATCAATTCGAGAAAATAGTAATTACACAGAACTTGGATAAAAGCCAGAACCTCGGCCGCTTAACCAACAAGGAAGCGGCTACGTTATCACTAAAACTGATGCGCAAGGAGGGCTATTTAAAAGTACCCAGAGGACTATATAAAGGACATACCAACCAAGAAGGGAGATCGACATTGGGACAATACGAGCAGTTTTGTTCTTGTTTTAATTTATCACCTGTTTTCCTCTATTGCTATCGGGTCTGCAATTTCCCCCCGTGCGACTGACACCTCCACAGTGTATAAACACACCGCACCTACGATCTATCCCTAAACCCTCCCTCTATTACCAACACCCCTCTACCACCGCTTTACCTCTTCAAACACGCTCGCCCCAATTCTCGAAATCCTGAAATCCATTAATACCCAAAACTACCTGTTCAATTTTAAATCCTTTCGTGGAAGAATTTAACGTTTAACCACAGCCATTCTTGCTTCCTCGAAACTTGGACTATGGCTGAGACTTACCGTCACCCTCAATAAAGTTTTTGGGCCTCGCCCTTACTCCACCACTCCCACACCTCCCTTCTACTGTGCGATTCGTCACGTGGATAAGGATATCCTTACTAATGATATTCTCCATTCAATCAGTCTGCTTTTAGTATCACGAATCGTTTCCAAGACAACCATCACACCTACAATCTTTAATCCGCCTCATCACTTTCAGATTCACCCTTGATTTTCTTCTCGCAATGGTCTTCTTCCCAAATCCCTGCACCGTTCTACCAATATTGTACTACCTGCACGCAGATCAGATATACCGCTGTTGGGGTGCAACCCGTACTATCCACTGTCCCAACTGTGGTGAAAGTCTCATATCCACTACTTGTAATTTGTCTTCTCAACCTAAGTATAACAACTGCGGTGGAGCACGCCCTTCGTCTCCTTCCTATGCCAGAAGCGGCAGGAACCTCCAAGTTACCCGTCAAAGATTGCAGTCCAGGACCAGAACTACTCAGAAACATTTACAGTGCCTCATACATGCCTTACTCCAGATCTTCTCCTACCAGCGTAATAGGATCGGTACACCCCGCTTTTACCTCTAACACCGAACATTTGCTGTCGTAGCAGGCATCAGTACGGCAATCCTTAAGACATACGATTTTGAACATTATAGCAGACAATTAACACTAGGTGCGATACACACACGCACAAACGCACTAACACATTGACATACTGACGCACATCAATTACAGAGGAAAAACTAACATATAGAGGGCAACTGAACGTCAACAACTATAGTGGCACCGCCCTAATCGTCCAGTCTACCCGCTTTCAATTACCACAGCATCTACTGTATTTCGAATGTGTTGCTGTGATAGTGCATTTTCTTATTACTATTACCTGTTTCTCATATTAGAATCCACTCAGCCCCTATACCCTTTCAGACTACCTTCTTAATTAAGCATCCAATCTATACAACTCAGTGATCCTTAGCAACTTTAATACCTGCCTCACACAATTTGGTGACTCCTAGGCAATGGCAACGTCGGTATTTCAATAATTGATCATATTCTCTGTTCAAAATCCATTGTTCACTGTTTTGATCGATAACGCACCGTAACAAAATACTTTCCCAATGCCGACTGGAATGTGTGTTCCGAAAACATCTCAATGCTCGACTTAACTACGGTCATTACGGAAGTCGACATATCTCCCAAACCGCTCATTCGACAGATCGTCAACTAAATCAAATAAAAAAGAGGAGTATACCGTTAATTTTTAAGATTGAGGGATCCGGCTCTCTAGATAGAATACAATCGCCGCAACGCTTTGCCATGCGCGAAACTAAAAAAAAAGGATTTTTGGACGAAATTCACCTCCAAATTAAGATACCGTAACGGTGAACTCTTCTGAACTTGATTGTCATCCGGTTTAAGGAATTCTTAGAGAGCAATTCCAGAATCAAGCCTTCCCCATGTCTAATTGAGCGACCAAGTCACCACCACATTTCAAAAAGTAATTCAATTTACACCAAATTCATTACAGTAACGTCATGATACCTACAGACCTACCTCTCTCTTATAAGCTGTGTCGGAAAATGCTTGGAGCAAATTACAGTCAGACGATCACCTATCCAACGAACTTCTTCCGGACAGCCAATTCGGCTTCCGATCTTAGCGAACATGTCACGATCCCTGGTTCAAGCTGCTTACAGGCTCCTCAAGTCCGCACCCTTGGTGTCTTAGATGAGTTCCCCAAACTCCTGATCTCGTACTTGACTAATAGAACAGTACGAGTCAAAGTAGGAAATAGCTTTTCGATTTATTTCAACTCACCTCAGGCGCACGGCAAGATTCTGCCTTAGGTCACCATCTTTACTTATCATATCCCAACATTTACACAACACTGCTTTCTGCTTTCCTTTACACAAGAATTCTAAACTGGCTTCCCGGAGTACAATGAACACTAGTCCGGATATGTAACCAAGGAAACGTACTGGGCGCCCTCCGGGGTCCAATCATAGATTACCACCCCAAAACGCTACAACATACTTACAATACTTACTATACAACACACTGACATACTAACCATAACAATCAGAATACAAATACTACAATGGATTTTGGATCTCGGCTACACTAACCTACCAGAGGTAGATATCCTTACCCTGTCTTATAACGCCCATCCATTTTGACATAGCTCTTAACGACCTCCTAGAACAACGCGTAATATTAAAAAAAAAACAAGAACACATCAAAGAACAATCAAATAATCATTCAAATAATAAAATAGCAATGATGTGTTGGTGTGTTGAGGAAAAAAATTAGTTCAGTAAATGTGAAAGTGATAACTGTTGACAAGACACAAATTCTTCTTGAACAGTTCGTATCATTTCTGGTGAAATTTTTTGTATTTCCGTTCTTACGGGGCACTTTAGATTACCAATCTCTCTTGGTCTATTTAAAAAACCGCTGGATTTTAAATAGCCCCACAAATAAGAGTCCGAAGGGGTCATATTAGGTGACCTGGCTGATCATTCAATGGGGCCCCGTCGGCCAGTCTATTTTCCTGGAAAATTAGGATATTTCCGTACTTGTCTGGCATAGTGGGGCGGGACTCCACTTCCTTGCAGCCAAATTTCTGGATTGAGCAAATCGGGATTATTGTGGTCAGAAAGCTGTAAAATTTCTTTCAAATAAAAATGGTCCTGGCACTCTATCTTTCAATATGTCGGCCCATACATTAACTTTCTGAGGTGATAGACAATGAGCTTCTTGAATTCAGTATAGATTTTCAGTGGAATTCCCAATTCCGCCTGTTTATAGTACCGTCAACGTAAACAGTTGCTTCATCTGAGAATAAAATATTTGCGGCAAAGTTTTCTTCTTGGTTACAAATTGGTCGCATGATTTCGCAGAACTGCACTCTTCAAATCATCTTCACTTAATTTAATTTTTGTAGCAGGCAGACTTTGTACGGGTGGTATTTTTCTTTGTGCTGGTGAATTTTTTTTGTGCCAAAGTGTTATCACAAACATGTGACTTATTCCCACATCTAGTTGCCGCTGCCACTATGCGGATTTTCTTCAGCAGCCAATAGGACGCCAAGCTGCATATTTTCATCTACCTTCGGCCCTCCATGTTTTTCATATTTTCTTAAAATCTTGCAAACGGTGGATTGCGAAATCGCCGTTCGGTCTTGATGAATTTGACTGAAAAGTTGACGTACCTCATTAGTAGATTTACGACGATCTCCGTAACCAACCACCATAAGAATTTCAATACGGCCTTTTTCACGGAGTGACATTTTTGATTTATTAAAAAAAGAATTTTTGATTTATCACGTAATGATAGTAAAATCTTACCAATATTTAACATTACCACTTGTTAATTGACGTTAATAAATGCTGACATTAATTTTGTTTGTGTTTTATCTAGGCTTACTATGACCAAAACGACTATTGCAACGACACTGAGGTCGAGTTTTCCGCCATGGATTTAAATAGAAGCTCAGGTCAAGAAACTAAATGTAAGGGCAGACATTGAATGATTAAGCCGTAGGACTGTCGTTAAGAACAATTTTGATGGCGTCGTATTTTTTAAAGATGTTAATTAAAAAAATAAATGAATCAATTCAATCAAGATGTGGGAAACTGAAAAACTAACTTGACGTGTATAAAACCTGAAAACTACCAAATATTAGGGGTAGTCCACTTTTTTCCACACTGTATATAAGTGTATATTTAGTATTGAACTTAAAAAAAATTGTTATTGCGGAATCTCTATGTAGGTTATATAAATGTATTTTTTATAGCCAAACACCGTACATTCACTTTATAATTAACGCCCTGTAAATTTGTATGCGTCTTTTATACTATAAGCATATAACATACACACAAAATATTTTCATCTTAGAATTTTTACCTCTGTCTTTCATATATGAAAAACGGGAAAATGTATTGAATGTGTCTTTATATACGATGAATCGAAGTCGTAAATTTAGCGTAAACATCGTAAATCAATTTAAGGTATCTTTGCTGGCAGCTAACCACACCCTGTATATCTAAATAACTAATTAAAACAGCGACATTCATCCAGATTTGATTTCGAAAACAATGAACTGCCCAATAACTTATGAGTAATAATGCTAAATAACCTTCACACTTAAAAAAAAAAAGATTAATTTTCCGGTCTTTGTTGTGCCAATGCCTTCGGACGTAGTTTCAGTTTGTTATTAAATAAGTAATTTATTTTCTCAATAGTAAAAGTTGACTTACATAAATAGAGTAAAAACCTTGAACCGGCGGCAATTAAGTAACTCCAGACGTTCTTTTGTCAACGAACACTTTCTAACATGGCGTTAGGAAGCCGATTTATTACTATATATCTGGCAGTGTCCTGGCAGGGAAGGTGTAGTTTCCTGACAGTTTGTCACTTAAATTTAGAGAATGATGTAGGACTCGAATTATGGAACTACTCCTACATCACTCGTGGGAATTAATAGTAAATACGTGTAAATGTACAAAACTCGTTACATTTCCCTTTTTTCTTCTTTCCTTTAAATCTTAAAACACATACATAAATCTTAGCTACTTACGTTTATATAAGGCTAAGCCAACCACGCCAACTCTTAATCCTTTTTAATGAGCATCGGTTTTTGACTTTTCTCCATTTTGGATTTATGTAATCGCATTTAATTAAGAATTTTCTTTTCTGGTAACGCTCCTACCAATTTCTGATCTTTAACTCAATTTATGTAAAGTTACTACCGACCCTTGAAATAAACCCTTATTCTTTTAATGTCTTTTTCTTTCTATCCTTTAACGTACGTCACGTACACCGTTAGAATTCTTATCAAAATTGAATTGTGGGTAATTAAGGTTCTCTTCCCTAAAGCGTTGTGACCATTTCAACAACAAAAGTAAGTTAGGATTTATGTCTTTTCAACGTCATTCCAGGGTATGATAAAAATTTGTGCGAAATAACCTCGTCGCACTCGCGAGTTATATTTTTAACCTTTTCAAACAGTATTATAAGGATCAAGCTTACCAGCTTATTTGTAATTTTTGTTACAAACTTGACTTTTTCACATTATCTTCTTTTCTTTCTTTAAATGATATTACATTTCACTAAGCATTTATGGAGTTCTTTATTTAGATCTACAAATAGTAATACAGGGTGATTCACATAGACCGTTCGTTGGAATATAACGAAAACTATAATACAAAAAAAATGTTTTATATAAAAGTTATTCGTGTGTATAAATGCAAGTTTTTTAAAATATTTTCATTTATACAGGGTGTACAGGAACCTACTTTGTTGTTTTAAATGGAACATCCTGTATATTATTAAATGTTTTGATTCCGCGCAAAATTCTGTGTATTTTTCATGTATTGATATTTAAGCCGTTTTAAAGAAAATGGCCGTGGAGAATACGACTTGCTATCTTATACTTTAATCGTTTGTCGACTCTAAATTTCACAGATGTCGGAAAAACTACACATGTGAATTTGAATTTTTTAATAAAAAGTGATATTGTACTAATAAATATTATTAATAACAGAATAAGAACGAACACATACTCTAGAGAAGCAAAATAATAGGGTATTCGATCAATACAAATGTTCAATATGAGCACTATTTTCATTTAGACAATACACAATGCTTATCAATTACGAAGAGGAGTATCAAGGGTACTAATTAAAATAGTGAAAGTGAGTTATTGATTCATTGAATCCTTTGGAAGTTAGGAGAACAACCCATTTTGTTAAAGGGCGCATGGTGGATTGTCTGAAAGTGGTGCTCATATTGAACATTTGTTTGATCGCATTCCTTTATTTTGCTTTTCTTAATTGTATATTCGTTCTTGTTCTGTTATTAATATTATTTATTAGTGCAGTATCACTTTTTATTAAAGAATTCAAATGCATATATATGTAATTTTTTCGACATCTGTCACATTTGGAAATAGTGTCAGTCGATAAACCCTTAAAAGTTAAGATAGGGACATGTAAGTCGTTATCCGTAAATTTCAACTGTCTCAGAATTACGGGCCTACAAACACCCAAAATGTCGATTTTCCACCGCCATTTTAGGCTAAATATCATACGGTACGCTACATGAAAAATATGCGTAGAATCAAAAAATTCAATAATGTACAGGGTGATCCATTTAAAACAACAAAGTAGGTCGGTCACCCTTGTTCCTGTACACACTGTGTAAATTAAAATGTTTATGCACACAAATAACTAATTAAACATTTTTTGTATGTCTGCATACGCAATATAAAATTGCAGTTATAATGGCGTACCATACATTTATGTCATAGCACTGTTAATTCCCCGTCACCTTGTTGTTGGGAGCTGGTAAATTTTTTGGTGTTTTATAGTAAATAATAAATCTTGGGGGTCGGTGAACATTGATTTTAAAACATTTACATAGTGAACGAGACCTGCAGGCTCCGCTTGGGCCCCATGTCTAGCAGCTATGGCTGAGACAGGATTCTATTTGCAACTGGGAGGGTACTGCCAGAGTCCCATATCCATCAAGTCGGGCTCCGCCTGGGACCAATTTCTATCATGAAGATCCCTTCAGTGGTCCCCATTTCCAGCAGCTAATGCATTCTTGCAGTATAATCTTAAAAGCTAGTGTCGTTATCTTGCGATACAATTAGAAGTTAGCATACAGTTTGCAGAGCCGTATTGTGGTATTATTTAAATGAAATTACAGCGGTTTCACTTTCACTTGTGAGTCATCATCGCACCAGCAATACTTTCTAGTGCTCCACTTTTATTACTGGGTCTCATTTCCAACAGCTGCCGACAGTGCCCATTTTCATCAGTTGAGACTTCGCTCAGCTCCATCATGTAGTATAATTAGAAATTATATGGTTTGTAACGACATCCTGTGGCATAATTTAAAAACTATTAGCACTATGTTGCGGTATGATTAGAAGTTAGCGTACCGTTTGCAACGCCATCTTGTGGTATAATTTAAAAGTTACTCCAGAACCTTAGCTAAAAATTCCGAAAATACTCCCAAACATATTCAGAACCTGCAAGAAAATATACCAAAACAGCGAAGACATTCAACGTATTCTCGAATGGGGTAGCAGTAATCTAGTTAAATTTAATGCTAAGAAAACTCAGTGTTGCCTTATGTCTGCCAAAAAAAGATCGATCATTTCCTGTTGTAAGTATGAATGGTTCAGTTCTTAAGTTTTCAGACTCTATTACTCTGTTGGGTATGACTGTACCTTCAAATCTCTCATGGGTTGACCATCTTCTGTCAGCTACCAAAACAGCTGCTCGTAAAATAGGCTTTTTGTACAGATCTAAGCAGTACTTTACCTCTCGACAACTCCTGCTGTATAAGGCCCAAATTCGGCCTCATCTGGAATATAATTCTCACCTCCCCAATACGCTCTCGATATCATTGATCGTATTCAAAAGAGAGCGATTCAGCATAGAAGGATGGTTTCAGTTCTTTCTTTGTATTATCGTTATTACAACGGCTATTGTGCGGCTGAATAATATTCTTTGATACCATCTCGGGCTATCTTTGCGAGAAACACTCGGTTCGCTCATTCACATCATCAGTATGCAGTACAAATCTCCACTTGTCGTACCAAACGGGCCCAATCCACATTTTTCTACACGGCTTCTAAACTCTGGAATGATCTCCCTGGTCCCTGTTTTCCTCTCACTTATGATATGAGAAAATTTAAGGTAGCTGTTCATAGGCATCTATTGGCAATTCATTATCCCTCTATTCATCCTCCTAAGTGTTCCTGAGTGCTTTAGCACGATGGGCCTAATTTAGCCTGTTCAGGTCCACAATCATAAACAAAAAAAAAACATGAAAAAATCAGACAGGTGTACACCCAAACACGTAAACACCCCAACCAAAGGAAACTAAAAATCAAGCAAACGTCTGAACAAAACATGTTAACCTGCAAACATGAAGTTACTCAATATACAAATCCATAAACATGAAAACACCAAAAACCAGCCAACAGTACTCTTGCTATCTCGTTCCCTCTTAATGGGGCATTTCACTGTTTCTCTCTTTCTAAGTTAGAAGTAAATGCAGCTACATACAGTAACATAAGCAGAAGATTCTTAGCACTATGTTTTGGTAGAAGTTAACATAACCGTTTCCAACGCCATCTTGTGGTGTAATGTAAAAATTCACTCCAGAAAATTACCTAAAATTCCCAAAATATCCCCAAACATACATAGAACCTGCAAGAAAGCAGCTAAAACATGCAAAAATCTAGCATCAAATAAGTAAATCCAACATACGTAAACACCCCAAACAAGCAAACAAAAAAAAAACAGCAATCCAGCAAACGTCTAAACAAAACACGTTAACCAGCAAACATGCAGTTACTCAATATAAAAATGCACAAACATGCACAATAACTAGCCAACAGTACTCACACTCTCTCGTTCCCAATTAATGGGGATTTCACCATTTCTTTCTGGGTTAGAAGTAAATGTGGCGACATACTGGAACATTAGAAGTTATCACACAGTTTGCAACACCATAGGTTAGCTTCCGAAGCAATTTTCACCTTTCGGTTCGTGGGTTTTCTCCAAATCTCTGTAATCGGAAAGGTTTACAGTAAAGCTACGAGAAAACATGCAGTTGTTTGCTTGGATCAAAGGAGCACACGCGCAAACACCTAAACAATTGTAATCCATTTCGCTGGGAGGAGTTCAAAAAAGGTCTTCTTTCTATTAATATGACCTGTCTTACTTTGATCAAATCGCAAGTGATACCCACCGATGGGTCTCGATTATTCGATGAGAACAAAAATGTGATCCACAGGTGGTACACGAAAAGATTGTATTCCTTGAAAGCACAAGTATGATATATCGGTCGGTCACGTTTATTCGATGAAATCACAGCTATAACCCACCGGTGGATCACAGTTATTCCATTAAAACAACGCAAGTATGATCCACAAATAGTACTAACAAAGACCTTATGACGCTAAAAACTCGGGTCGATTTTTGGAAAAACCTCAATTGGTATTGAACACGTCTCTATAGGTTGGTTCAAAAATGTTCCCCTTGGTTTAATTTAACGGACAAAGACTGAAGCTACTCTTGCGTTTTTATGTCAGTTTGGTCTTGTCAAATTTTTAAGCATTCTAGTGTCCGTTTGGAAATAAAACTTTTATTTCCAGACTAGCTTTTTTGAAAAAAAATTGTTTTGTTACTAAAATGCAAAATTTTCAGAAAATTGAAAAATCTGTTTTACTTGAAAAAACTCATTTGTTTAAAAATGTACAATTTTCGAGAAAAAACATGTATTGTACAATTATCTTACTTGAAGACCATTGCACAATTTCAAGAAATAAAGGAGTCTGTCCTGCACAATTTAGTACACTTCGGGTACAATTCAACACACATTTTTTTTATAACGAACGGTTGATTGGTTGGTCTATCTTCTTTGGAAAATACTGCTTTATTCATAAAATGACAATTTTGAAATAATCAAAATATATGTCCTACTTCGAGCACACTCGGACATACTAGTCATTTTTTCTATAACGAAAAATGTCTGGATTCCACTTTTTGAAATACATGGTGTTGTTTATAAAATAATAATTTTTCAAGAAATAAAAATCACTACGGCACAAATCAACTCACCATTTTCGTTGTAACGAATGATTGTACCATTCGTTAAACTACTGTCATTGAAAAATGCGGTTGTGTTCATAAAACGACAATTTACAAAAATCGAAAATATACGTGCCGTAGCACACTTGAGAGTACAATTATACACCGTAATTAATTAAAATGGCTGGATTTCCCTATTTGAAATAAGTGGTTTTGTCCCTAAATTGTGCATTTTCAACAAATAAGTATGTGATGTGTATGACACTTTGAGCACAATTCTGAACACTAATTATTTCTTATGTAACAGAAAATGTCTGGGTTATCAGGTCATAAAATGTACAGTTTTCAAAAAATAATAGAAGTTTTTGTTCTCTCAAAGTAGTAAGTACACTTCGAGCACAATTCAGCACATTGACTATTGCTTTACATCAAATGAAATTTTTGAAAAATATTGTTCTTTTCATAAAATTACAATTTTCGAAACATTAAAGTATATATACGACGCTCCGTAGCACAAGCTTAGGGCGCAAATAGGCACACTAATTATTTTTTCTAAATAAAAATGCTTGTACTTCTTCTTTTTAAAATATATGGTTTTGTTCATAAAATGCACAATTTTCAAGAATTAAAAAATAGCACTGTATAATATAGTATAGTTGGAGCACAAATCAACGCACTATTGTTTTGTAACGAATGGTTAATTAGTTAGACTTATTTTAAGAATAGTGAGTGTTGGTCAGAATTGGGGTCATGGAAAAATCAAATACCTAGATGAGCAAGAGCTAAATTATGTGCCATATAAGCGTTTGTCAGCATTTAGGCCGATCGTTGCCCAAAATCTATATTGATACACCAATTTCGTTGTAGACGAGGTAAAATAGATTCCCTCGTTGACGAAGAGCTAAATTATGTGACCCTTCAGCAACGTTTGGGGTGAATTTAGCCAAAATATATAATTTCAAATTTATAGATATACTCAAATTTCGTTGTGTTCTCGACAAGATAGATTGCCTCGATGACCAATAGCCGTATTGTGTGACTCACGAGTGTTGGTCAGCATTTGGGGATGAATTTTACCCAAAATCTACGTTGATACACCAATTTGGTTGTGAACGTTACAAAATATAGATTCTCTCGATGACGAAAAGCTGGTTTTATGATCGAGTTTTGGTCCGAAACTATACCGAAAATTGTTCAAAGTCGATTGTTATACTCCAATTTGGTTGTGGTCTGGACAAAATTGATTCATTTGAAGAGCCAAATTGTCTGACCCATGAGTGTTGGTTACCAATTTGGGGTTCATTTTTCTCTAAATCTACGTTGATACACCAGTTTCGTTAGGAACGTGCAAAATGACCTCTTTCGATGATCGACAGCTAAGTTCCGTAGTCAATGAGTGTTGTTTAGCATTTGAGCCGAATGTCCAAAATCTATATTTATACACCAATTTCGTTGGATTAATTGCAAGAGCGAATATTCGCTTTATTTCTTTCTTATTTTGGTGCTTTTAATCCAAACTAACGAAACCCGGTAAATTGTCATGAAATTGCACATGTATTATATTACGTATTTTATCTTGTCACATGATGTTTTAGTGAAAAATGCGCATACGTTAGGGGTAAATAAGGGACACCGAGGTCGTTCTAGATTCTTTATAAGCAGTATACAGAGTAATTTATGAATTTTGCTTACTTCTTTAATTGTTTTTTTAATTAACCACACATATTTTTCATCCAATACCAAGCGTCCCAATAAAATGTATACACTCTTTAAATGACTATAACACTAACAATTATTACAATACAGAAAACTTTCAAAAATGAAAATAATGTTAACAAATGTAGAAACTAGTCAATTATCGAAAATGTTCAAATTGTTGGCCATTGTGGTCCATGCACAGCTGATAACGCTGATTGATTGAATCCAAAACGTTCCTAATCATTTCAATTGGTATTTCGGCACATTCTCTTTCAATAGCTGCTCTCAACTCATCGATTGTAGCTGGTTTTGTGGTATAAACATTGTGTTGAACGTGCCCCCACAGAAAAAAATCCTCTGCACATTTTCCTTGGTACCACTCACAAAATTGGATTCTGCGGTCATAATCATCTACATTGAGAGCGTGCACTAACGTAGGAATAAAACTTCTCCATTTGGCACGCTTCAAAATGCGATGGACGCTCGATTTTGAAACTCCTGTCTCACGAACCGCTTTCCGGAGAGATTTTCTAGGTGATTGCTGAAATCTCTGAATGACTTGTCCTTCTCTTGTGGGGCTGGTGGATGATCGTGGTCTTCCGGAATGGTTCTTATGGATATCCTTAACAGTTCCTTCTTCCTCAAACTTATCTCGCAAACGAGTAATTGTGAGTCTCGTTGGTGCATCTCGTTGAAACTCCATCCTAAACCGTCTTTGCACTTCACTTACGTTCTCAGTCTTCCAGTAGCACTTTAGAATGAATTTTCTTTCCTCAAAGTTTAGTCTGACTCCAGCCATTATTTTAAGCAGTCACAATTGAAAAAAACAAATGTGGTTGTTATGAACTGTTAAAGAGTGTATACATTTTATTGGGACACTCGGTACAATACCGAATATAGTATAAATATAAATTGGTGTCCAGGTCCGAATAAAAAAAAATTAACAAATAGTGATTTGTTTCAAAACAACACCCTGTATATCAAAATTTTGAAAATTTCTTTGCATTCTTGAAAAGAGTAGAAAAAAAATTTAGTGTCTTAAATGTCCTTGTTATTTCCGCATACTATTTTGCTAGCTATTTTTCTTTTTTAAATTAATAAATTTTCGAGTTGTGATCAATACAGGTATTCGTATTATTCTCTTAATTAGTGGGTGATAATCGCAATGCATGAGAGAAACTTTTAACTTCAATTACTATCTTTGAAGCGCCCTGTATGTGTAACGGAATTATGATAACGGTTGTTAAATATGATAAATTCTTAACAAATAGGTAATAAACAGAGAAAACAGCTCGACAAAGTTCAAAGATACTTGTAAGACATTTGAACCCTGCAATAATTTTACAAAATACTATGTGTATTCTGTGTTGACTAGGAGACCTAAAAACCAAAAAGGTATATAAAACTTTAAAATACAATCCTAAAAAAATGAAAACTGAGTATCTATTGTTAATAATTCCTCAAGTTTCATTTTGTTCAATACGTTTCTGTCCTCTTGTAGTATGGTTTCGAATTCTGATCACAATTGGATCATTTCTTAACATGTTCTTCCAAATACATTTTGCATTAAGATCGTAATCCACACATTAAGCGAGTAATACAAAGATTAATTTTATTGATTATAACTCGAAAATTTATTAATTAGGGAAAAATTATTTTATACCATTTATTGTCAAATTAATAGGTAACAAAACTGTATGAGGAAGTATGGAAGATGTTTAAGGTAATTAACTTTTTCTACTCTTTTCAAAAATGCGAACGTTGTTTTGAAATGATTTGTTCATTTTTGTTAAACCCGGATCTGTGGCCCACAAACTAAGAGAATGATAAGGAGGTTAATTATTTGTACTGATTACAACGCGAAAATTTATTAATTAAAAAAAAAAGAGTTTCTTTTAATTTTATACCGACATATTTACATTTGATTCTAATAGGTAACAAAATTATACCGGATGATTCACGTCGATGGTACCTTAGACGTTTACGGAAAACGAGACATGGGATCTTTTTGAAAATTTGGTCACTTGCAATATTTCAGCGTTGCGACGTTGTCGCTTATGTGGAAAAGTGGCATCACCTTTGATATTTTTAATGAGACGCCTTGTATATTATTACATTGTAGGGTTCGCTATTACTTTTAAATTATTTTTGCCTCACACATTCCTATGCCTACCTTCAACTGTTTTTGAGTAATTAATTAATTTCCTTATTTTTTAGCCAAAATATGGTTTCAATCGAATGAATAAGCTATTCATCAGTTCTGCATTCCATATTGTATAGGGTCGTTCGAAATTCGTTACGTTTCCGCAAGGTACAAAAATGCAGAAAAGTTCATTATTTCAAATGGGACACCCTGTATATTATCGAATATTCTGATAGACAATTGAAGTCCCTTTAAAATGATATATCATGTTCCTATACTTAAACAGTAAGGTTTCCGAAATAGAAGCATGTTCCTATAAAAATCGCACTATTCTGTCTTTTCTGTCACAATTAGTGCTCTAATAATAAATATTCGGGCGTTTATTAACGGGAGAAATTAGAAAAGGGTCAAGATAGCAGGAAATTACTACACAATTCAAGTTTTGATAAAACTATTTATTTTTCATGGACAATGTGACCAAATTATAGCGAGAACATGCAGAAAGTTCAACGAAATGTATCCTAATTTGCGACCAATGGGCAAAAGAAAGTTTGTACGATTATACAATAATTTCATTAATTATTAATACCTACTGTTATTTATAGAAAAAGAACATCAAATAACAAATTCAGTTAAACATGAATCGCAATGCAAATAATATCAAACAATAACTAACAAAACTAGAAAACATTTACAATAAATTTTCAAAATGACGGCCGTTGGTTTTCAAATATTTCAGAATGCGAATAATCGTTGATGAAATTGTGGCCCGCCTTATCTCTGTGGCATATAGCTCTTCAATGCTCCTGATAACTCGTTGGCGCAGGTCTTGTTTCGTGAGTACCGGTGTCATATAAACCTTCCTCTTCAAATTACCCCACAAGTAAAAATCAAGAGGTGTGAGGTCGGGTGATCTCGCAGGCCAATTCCACGGCGTTAACCACCTGATCCAGCTATCGTCGAACATTTGGATCAACTCTTCAGTTACTTCTGCAAATCAATGAGCTGGTGCTCCATCCAGTTGAAACCAGCAGGTACGATAATCTTCTAATATTAAATTATCCAATAAATTGTTCGCTACCGTTCTTAAAATTTCGAGATATTTTTGAGAGTTCAAAGATTCATCATAAATATAATAACTTATTTTATTATCTTTCAAAAGACAAAAAGCATAGAAACTAAACTTTTCTTGGAATGCCGTTTCTCTAACAACTTTTGAATTTTGGTCTGCCCAGAAATGTTGGTTTTTCTGTTGAAAATGCCCTAGAAAATTTAGCTTCGTCTGTCCAAATTATTCTTTTTAAAAAGTTCGGATCTTCTTGGATACGGATCAGAATGTCTTCACAAAAGCTTATCCTATTTTGATAATCTTCCGGTTTGAGAGCTTGAACTGTCATATACTTGTATGCGTGCATCTCTTGATATTGAAGAATCCTTTGAATGGAAGCATAAGATAGGCATAAATCTTCTTCTGCACTCCTTATAGAAGCTTGGGGATGAGTGTGAAAATAGGCCAGAACGTTTATAATATTGTCTGAACTGGTATACTTTGTTCATTCCGCAATCAGTTTAGATCCATAATTATTGAGATTATTGTATAATCGTACAAACTTTCTTTTGTCCATTGGTCGCAAATTAGGATACATTTCGTTGAACTTCCTGCATGTTCACGCTATAATTTGATCACAGTCTCCATGAAAAATAAATAGTTTTATCAAAACTTCATTAGAATAATTATTCCTTTCCATTTTAACTCTTTTCGCTACTACTCTTGTTAACGAATGTGGATGCGTGCTAATGTCAACAATATTGATGTCAGAATTTAATAATGTCAAAAAATTTTGCCACTTCATTGTAACAATACAAACATATGACTAGATTACAAATTTTTATAGGAACATGCTTCTATTTCGGAAACCTTACTGTTTAGGTATAGGAACATGATACATCATTTTAAAGGGACTTCAATGGTCTATCAGAATATTCGATAATATACAGGGTGTCCTATTTGAAATAATGAACTTTTCTGCATTTTTGTACTTTGCGGAAACGTAACGAATTTCGAACGACCCTGTTCAATATGGAACCAATTTCGTTACGCAGAACTGATGAACAGCTTATTCGTAGAGTGCATCGAGAATTTCAACTTTCTACAAATCTAAACACCACAATAATGAACATTCGATTGGAACCATGTTTTGGCTAAAAAATAAGGAGATTAATTAATTACTCAAAAACGGTTGAAGATAGGCATAGGGATGCGTGATGCAAAAAATTTGAAAGCAATAGCGAACCCAACAATGTAATCATATACAGAGCGTCTCATTAAAAATATCAAAGGTGATACCACTTTTCCACATAAGAGACAACGTCGCAACGCTGAAAATATTTTAGATCGATAGATCCGAGCCAGCCATGCAAGTGACCAAATTTTCAAAAATATCCCATGTCTCGTTGTCCGTAAACGTCTAAGGTACCATCGACGTGAATCACCCGGTATACAGAAATATCGAAGATATTTAAGGTAAATTAATTTTTTTTCTGCTCTTTTCTAAATTTTGATATACTGGGCGTTGTTTTGAAATGAATCACATTGGTTAATTTTTTTGTCCGAGTCTGGATTTTTTTTATTCGTTACTCAGTCCCATACGAAAAATACATATAATAAATATAAAAGGAAGATACAGTGTGGTTCGTCGGTTACGAAGAGTTAAACAAAATTGATCAAAATGCATAAATTGCCCCATATCTTGGTTACAAATAATGTAAAACCGATTAAATATAGTTTATTGAGAACCATCTGGGTTTCCCTATCCACCCTTAACACATACCTACATGAACCTGGCACCCCACATTAAAATAATGAAATTATTCTGATTGCATCTGATTTATAATAGTTTGTACCCGTTTGTACCACATTTTTTACCTTTTGTATCTCAAGGTGTTCAAATTTAACCCGGGGTTAAAAAATATTAGCACCCCACTTGAATATTTTTTATCGTTCATGACGGTATTCCAGAGAGGATCGTTTGTACTTAATTGTACCATTTTTCCTTTTGATTATACCTTGTGGGTGTGGTTTGTACCGAATTTCCAATTTTTTTTAAAGGGGTAACTTTTTCGTTTAAAGAGATTTTCAAAAATCGAATACTGTTTCGTTTTCGTTTGTACCGGTTTGTACCTTTTCTTTTTCTTTCGTATTTCGAGGGGTACAAATTTAACCAGGGGTTGAAAATGCCAGCACCCCACTTTAATATTTGTTGTCGTTCTCGACAGAGAGCATCGATTGTTCTGGATTGTACCATTTCTCTCTTTGTTGGTACCTCAAGGGGTTGGTTTGTACTGAATTTCCAAAATATTTTAAAGGGGTAAATTTTTCGTTTAAAGAAAACAGGAAGCGGACATTGTTTCATTTTTGTTTGTATCGGTTTGTACCTTTTCTTTTTCCTTCGCATTTCGAGGGGTACAAATTTAACCAGGGGTTAAAAATGTAAGCACCCCACTTTAATATTTTTTATCGTTCTGGGCGGAATTCGAGAGAGCATCGATTGTACTGCATTGTACCATTTTTCCTTTTGTTTGTACCTCAAGGGGTTGTCTTGTACCGAATTTCCAATTTTTTTAAAGGGGTAACTTTCTCGTTTATAGAGATTTTCATAATCAGGAAGCGGAAACTGTTTCGATTTCGTTTGTACCGTTTTGTACCATTTTCTTCCTTCGTATTGCGAGGCGTACAAATTTAGGCAGGGGTTAAAGATGCTAGCATCCTACTTTAATATTATGAGCGGGCGGGTGGGTGGGCGTGCGTGTGTGTACAACGCGTAATTTAGCGGGAAAAAAATTCCTAAGGTAGAATTTGAGTGTAAGTTGAAAAATCTGGAACACTGGAACTGTGACAGGATCTGTAACAAACAAAATACACCCTCGTACCACCCAAATTTACAAAACACCGAACGCGACATTGTTGCCTATTTTCGTTATAAACGCATAAAAAATCAAATGGAATCAGAATAATTTCATTATTTTAATGTGTGGTGCCAGGTTCATGTAGGTTTAACATATGGAAGAGTTCCCTTGAAGTGGACGGCCGCTGAATCGTACACCTTTATTTTCTATGGGCTTGATTGAAATTTTGCTATACTTACAGTGGCTGATCAAAGTATTACAGCCACTTATAATATTTTACATTTCACTTAGTAACCCTATCACTATGATAATAAGATACAGTTGTTTGTTACTTATTACGTTGGTTGACTATTGCCACACCAAATACTGAAAAAATAATGGCCTGGCAACCCTGTATACAAAAGTGGCTGCCATTGTGAGTCATTTGGCGCGTTGGCGGTTAGTTAGCGTTGATCTGTTGAAGAGGTTATATGTGCGTTTCGAGTTGTTTTGTAGCGTCAGTACGATTTGTTGGTTTTTTAGTGGAACATTTTGTTATTTTATAATATTTTGCTCGCCATACGTTACCAGTTATGGGTAAGGCAAAATACATTTCCCCACGAAAGATATCCGAGATAAAAACGCTTTTAGCTCACACAAAACATTCAAATAGAGCTATAGCAAAGATTGCTAACGTGCCAAGAGTCACAGTGGACAGAATTTCAAATAAAATTGAAGCAAATATTGAAGTAACTCCTCAACGCATACATAAATGTGGAAGAAAAAAAATTACTACACCTCGGGATGAGAGGAAAATTAGACAAATCGTAAAGGAAAACAGAAAGGCTCCCTGTAGAATCCTAACAAAATTGATGCAAGATCAAGGGGTCAACATATCAGAAATGACCCGTCGAAGAATAAAGGAAATGGGTTACTCAGCTTGTCGGCCGACAAAGAAACCGTTGCTTACACAGGCCATGAAGAAAAAAAGATTGCAATGGGCCAATAATCACAAAGATTGGACAGTAGAAGACTGGAAAAAGGCAAGAACACCTAATTTTGTTTATTAATGAGTTGAAAAAATACAATGAACACAGTGATACCAAACAATAATTTGTTTCCAGGTTTGCTTTTCTGATGAGTCCACGGTACAAATTCTTATGGACAAATCAGAATTTGTAAGGCGACGACCAGCAGAAAAGTACCAGTGCGGTTGCCTCGTTAGAACCGTTAAATATCCCCTAAGCATCATGGTCTGGTCAGTTATGAGCTGGCAAGGTACAGGCCGGCTGTACATCGTTGAAGGTACGATGAGGCAGGACCAATATTTGAAGATTCTTCGGACAAAGATGCTGCCTCAGCCTAAGGAACGTTTTCTGGACGGCAGATTTACATTTATGCATGATTCTGCACCCTGCCATAAGGCGAAAACTGTCACAAAATTCGTCAAAGATGAAAAAGTAAAGTTTCTGGACTGGCCAGGAAACTCACCAGACCTGAATCCTATAGAGAACCTTTGGAAGGAAATGAAAAGAGAAATTGCCAAGACATTAGTCACAAATAAGCGTGACTTGATCGAACAATTAATTACAGTTTGGCATCGATCAGAAAAAATCCAGAACATAAAATATAAACCTAATTTTATTATTTTTATTACTTTTATTTATTGTTCCCAAAAGAACACTTAAAAAAAATAGATTACGGACATTATATGACAATAATAAATTACAAAATTAAAATTTTGCAGGGTGGCTCTAATAATTTGATAAGCCACTGTATGCAACCGGTACATCAGGCATGTCTAACCAACGCTATCCACCACGATTCGCGTCAGTCTTCACACTGACTTTGACACAGCGGGTAATTAAGTATATCGTATGAATAAAGTAAATATCTGTGTGACGTTATGAAGTAAATATCTCCATTACAAGTAAAAAATAATTAAATATTTTTCAACATCATTTAGAACACTTCTCTCATCAAACAGGTATGTAAAAAGGATAAATATAGAGATATTTAGAGATATAAATTAAATGTTATGTATAAAAGTTGCTCATTTTATGTATCGAACATGTAAGCGTCCAATGAATTGGACGTCCATTTCATAGAAAGCAGAAGTGTCCGTTTCATGGAATATGTTGAAACTGTGTCTTTTTGGATGTTAAAGTTATTTTATTTGTGTTTAGTTATGTATAATAATGACGAAAAGAGTTCGAAAGTCAGATGAAATTCGAAAAAAAATGGCGGCAGTTTTAAATCAGAATCTCTCCGTCAGAAGTGCTGCCAAAACCACAGGTATTGGTAAATCTTTATTAGCGGATTTGGTAACAAAAATTCAAGAACGATCCAGATAATTTTAAATAGAAACATTGGAAACAGAAAAATCTTCACCAATGATTAGAAAAACTATTAGTTTCTTACCTTATACTTTACTTCTAAGATGTGTTATGGTTTGACAACAACGCAAACCAGTTTGCTGTGGTAAATAAAAAATCACACCACCATAGTGAGCTAAAAATAATAAAGCAGGCATTCACTGGCTTCATGGATTTATGAATCTAAATAAGGACCTCTCGCTTCGTCAACCTGAAAGCACATCCTTAAGTCGAACTTCGAGCTTCAATAAAACAAATACCACACTTTTTTTTGAAATTTATGAAAACTTTACAAAAAACACAATTTCGCTCCTACTATGATATGGAATTTGGATGAAACAGGATGCATGACTGTAACAAAGCCACCCAAAGAAATAGCGGTACGAGGTTCAAAACAAGTAGGCTAAATTATAACTGTCGTTTTCTTCATTAGTGCATCAAGAGGAACAGTACCTCCTGTATTTATCTTTCCACGAGTCTAGTTTAAAGACTAAGGGTGCCCCTGTTGGATCCAAGAGAATGGCTAATTCATCTAATTGGATGATTGAAGAAATATTTGTTGAATCCTTAAAACATTTTGTTAATCATGTTCAACCAGCTGCCGGTAATCATACAACTCATGTGAATTTTCAAGTGGTTGGACAAAATCACATAGTTATTTTAACGCTGCCTCCTGATTGCACTCACAGGATGCAGCCCCTTGATGTAGCCGTGTACGGTCTCTTTAAATCAAGATATAAGCAGGCTAAGAATGATTGGTTATATGCAATCTCGGAAAAATCGTAACGTTATATGAAGTGGTAGAGTTCGTCAATCCAGCATTTAAAATTAGCAACATTTGCAAATTCTTCCAAAAAATCGGAATATATCCTTTTATTCCAACATCTTTACTGAGGACGATTTTCTATCGTCAACTGTTACTGACAGACTTGACATAAGTTCTATATCAAACCAAAACAAATGACTCTTCAATTGCTAATAACTGACAACAAAATGGAAGACTTGACAGATGCCTTCTCCAGTGATATTCTAGATAAAGCTTCTACTTTTACCCCTGTGGCCCCACTGAGTCCATCTACAGTGTTCTAAATATGCCTTCGTTCAGTAGTAATATCACATATGAAGGTCGAGTAGAACTGGGGATAATTTCTCCAGAAATATTATTCTAAGGCACAATAACACATAAAAGGTAAATAATGTGGCCGGAAAAAGGGAAAATGCGACGTTAATACAGATACTCCTGAAAAAGAGAAACTTTTGATGGCTGAAGAAGCGAAGAAGGAGAGAAAGAAGAAAGCTGACAAAGCATCCAGTTTTGATTGACAAGGCACAAAAAAAAAGAGAGAAAAAAGTATTTAAAACCTCTGAACAAATCACTGTCAGTGACTCAGATACGGTCACTCCTACATGATGAATTTCCATCTCCACAAAATGTTAAAGAATATTTAAACCAATTAGGGCAAGAGGAAATTGCTTCCTCGTGTGAAGAAGACTTCAATAAATGTAACAAATATCAAGTTAGCAAGGAGGAATGGTTTCAGTGTTGAATTTGTCATGAATGAGCCCATAAGGAGTAACTGGAAACTTACATTTCTTTTGTAACAACTGCTTTTAAACTTGTATTTCGTAACGATTTTAACATGCTCACTTTGTATTTATAGTTAATTATTATATTTATATGATTTAGACCAAGAATAATACACGTATTTCGAGGCAAATCAGGTTCCAATTTTAATCTAAGATATTATGACTGAAAACAGTTTGCGGGGATGCTAGGAATGCAAAACAGTCCAATCGGTCAGCAAAAAAGGTCCAGGGTAGTTTCAGGGGATGAAAAGGTTGAAAATTTTATTTCTCAATTTTGAGAAAAGGGTTGATTTAAGGAAAATTGTTTTCTACAAAAGTTGTAGGCCTTATAAAATCTACATTTTACGTATATACACTTTTTTCACATAACCTCAAAATTTTCGAGAAAATGTAAAAACAATTTTTTCAGTTTTGATTTTCGTATTCAAAAATAGTCGGATTTTATGAAACTTTGTGAAAATGTTCTGTTTATGATAGTAATAACTCCAATTTTTTGAAAAAAAATTCACGGGTTTGGAATATTTGAAAAAAACAAAAAAAACATGTTTTTTCAAAAAATTTTGTGAGTGAAAATGATTTTTAATATCTTGTGAGGGATCATTTTTCCTTATGAGTTGTACTTTTAAAGTAAAAATAAAAATATATGGTTACCCTGCCAAAAGTAGCTCAAAAATTAGAAAACCGAAAAATGAGTCACCAAACTCAGATTTTTTAAGTAATTGTTTATAATTTGTTTAAATTTAACGAATTTGTCAAAATATGAGTTCATTAATGAATTCTAAGGAAAAAAATACAAAAGTACATGCTATTGAAGTTTTCTCAAAAAGCATTTTGTTTTTAATAAATCGTGATAAACATTCAAAATTGTTAAGTTTGTACTCTAACCGAAGTAAACAAAAAAACGTTTAAGGCGAAAAAATAACTCAAGTGTCCCTAATTTCAAATTTGAATTGCAAAGAAGAGTACCATACGTACAGGAAAAGTTTTTGTCGAATAAACATAACAAGAATGAACTAAGAAAAGTGTTATTACAAAAATTTAGAGATGAAGGGTACACGTGTAACCAAGCCGAAGAAGATGCTGACGTTTTAATAATTAAAACAGCGCTAGAAGTTTCAAAAACAGGAAAAAATGTCATTGTTGTGGGCCAAGATATCGATCTTCTGGTTCTTCTAAATCAACTTGGTTCTAATTATTCAAATTTATATTTTCTGAAGCCAGGTACAGCCAAAACAAATGATTCTGTTTATTCATCACAAAGTTTCAAGCATCAAGATCTCATCATAGATAATCATCCTATAGTAGCTTTTCTCCATTCATTTTCTGGTTGTGACACAACTTCCGATTTTGCTGGTAGAGGTAAGAAAACATCCTTCAATTCATTAATAAAAACCCCTGGTTTGCAAAAATTGGTTGAACCTGTTTATCAAGAAAAGGCAGATCCATCTCAAATCGCAAAAAATAGCTGTGAACTCATTACATTTATTTATAAATGCAAAGATATTATAGAAAATGGCAAAAAAAAATTAGATCAAATATCTCTGGACGATTACAGATTCCATTTTTACAAATTACTCGCTGACAAGTATACCTTAAAATTAGAGAAATTGCCACCAACTGTTGCAGCAGCAACTCAACACGCCTATAGAGTCTACTTTCAACTGCAAACATGGCTCGGTAAGAAGTTAGACGCTACAAAATAGGGCTGGAGAGCAAAGACTGCTAATAATACGAAAATACTTGTACCTCACTTTACCGATAAATCAGCTATACCAGATGATCTGCTAAAAAAAATTTCTTGTAACTGTAAAACAGGTTGTGGGGGTAACAGATGTGGTTGCCGAAAGCATGGTCTTCGATGTACTGATTTATGTACTAATTGCCTCGGGAATTGTTCAAACGTTCAAACTTACTCGGACGATTCCAATACATCTGACGATTTTTACGCTGAAACCGAGACCCCCCTCAACTGGAACACAGAAGATGAATCATCTGAGGAATTCAGTGGCTTTGAAGATTTACTGAAAGAAGTAGAAGATGAAGATGCTGAAAATTCTGTAAATAATTGCGAAAGTTCTGAAAATCAAATGGAAATTAATTTGGATTCAGATGTAGATGATGGAAGTCCTTTGCCAAAAAGAGTTAGAAAATTTTAGTGTAATTTATTTTTATTAAGTATTCTTATTATTTTTAAGTTCATTATTTAGTTTACATATAGTGAAGAAAAACATTTTATATCAGAACAATAAAAAAAAGTTTTTACAAAAATTTAAAGAGTTTGTTGTAATTTTATATAAATAAATAAATAAATTTTACCTGCCATTTTTCCTATATTTTACATTACTAAATAAATAAAGCACAGTACAATAAAAATAATAAAAATAAAAACATTATTTTCTGTTTTGAGGCCGAATTTGAATTTTTTTTTACTTCGGTTAGAGTACAAACTTAACAATTTTGAATGTTTAAACGATTTATTAAAAACAAAATGCTTTTTGAGAAAACTTCAATAGCATGTACTTTTGTATTTTTTTCCGTAGAATTCATTAATGAACTCATACTTTGACAAATTCGTTAAATTTAAACAAATTATAAACAATTACTTAAAAAATCTGACTTTGGTGAGTCATTTTTTCGGTTTTTCTAATTTTTGAGCTACTTTTGGCAGGGTAACCATATATTTTATTTTTACTTTGAAAGTACAACTCATAAGGAAAAAAATGAGCCCTCACAAGATATTAAAAAATCATTTTCACTCGCACAAAATTTTTTTTAAAAAAACATGTTTTTTTGAAATATTTTAAAAACCCGTGAATTTTTTTTTTCAAAAAAAATTGGAATTATTGCTATCATGAAACAGAACATTTTCACAATGTTTCATAAAAATCCGACAATTTTTGCGAAAATGAAAAATCAAAAACTGAAAAATTTGTTTTTTACATTTTTCTCGAAAATTTTGAGGTTATGTGAAAAAAGTATATATACATAAAATCTAGATTTTTATAAGACCTACAACTTTTGTAGAAAACAATTTTTCCTTAAATCAACCCTTTCTCAAAATTGAGAAATAAAATTTTCAACCTTTTCATCCCCTGAAACTACCCTGGACCTTTTTTGCTGACCGATTAGACTGTTTTGCATTCCTAACATCCCCGCAAACTGTTTTCAGTCATAATATCTTAGATTAAAATTGGAAACCACCAAAAGTGTATTATTCTTGATCTAATTATCCAATTCATAGGCATAGCTGTCCATATGAATTGCACACTTTACAAAATAAAATAATCGAATATTTTACATTGAATCATTTTTTCCACAGGCCTCCAAAGTAGCACTAATAGCCTGATAGGGTCGTGTCATCCATTTTCAAATTAGTAATACTTTACACCCAACATACTAAAAATGTACGTTTCAAGCGAACTCTCCTCTATGTGGATTTCGAAGTGAAACACTCTGTATAAGTAAGATGACAGGTTAAAATGCTTTGCTATTAATTAAAAAAAAAGATAATAAGGATAGAGACTACTAAAATTTAGGCAATGTTCAGAAGTAATATTCAATTGTCTTTTCGTTGAAAATATGCTAAATAATGGAATGTCGCCTTGTAAAATAATTTCGTATTGCTGAAACAATGAAAAAATTAGTGTTGCCATTAATAAGTATTGTTAACGTAATTTACATATAATGTAAAAAATTAAAATTTTAACGTAACAGGCAGTGTCGTCGGAAAGTATTTTTTCTCAATGCCACGATTCTTAAAGCTCAGGGTCGTAACATGTACATTAGATGTGAAACATGCAATAAAAGTAAGTGAAGGTAAAAAAACTTAATAGTAAACGAGATTCCAAATAAATAAATCCAGAGTGTCTATTAAACTCCTTGACATTGTGAAATGATTTGCATTAAGTCGGTCTGCATCATTTTTTTGTAGAGGTTGCCCTTCAAGAACAATTAAAAATGTATATTGCAGTTCGCAAGGGAATTACAGTCAAACTCTCTAATTATATTTTATTGAAATCGTTGAAAAGAGACTGAAAATTTCCGATATCAACCCTCTATCGATTAAAAGCTGAATTAATGTAAACACCTCGCTTTCACACAACTCTGAATTATCAATTATAATCATCGGGCACGTAACTAAATACGAAATCACAGCGATATCGTTAATTTAACCCCCTTTCAAATAATTTTCAAAAAAAAATGTTTAAAATAATAAAAATTCTAATCGCCTTCCATTCACCAATTCCCATATATTTCAAAATCGAAATCGCTCGATTTTCGTCGATTTTACTGCGATGATGGTTTCCTCGTAAATTTTTAACCACCCTCCACCCTCACATTACATAATACAGAAGTGTTACGTATTTATCGAATAGCTCTGCTTGTACCACCAATCTTACCGACATATCTTTTAAAATAACTTCATTAGAAAGTTAATAACGCAAACTTTCTCTTTATTATCCTCGACCGAGTACTCAAGAGTATTCTCAAGGATACAATTTTTACTCGCACAAATGTTACATTTTTGTTAGGAAATAACAATCAGCGTTGTTCGTGAACTTATCATTTTTAGATAGTAGGGAAAACGTATAAATGAGAAAGCCAATCGTAGCTTTTGAATTTAACTGGAGCAAAAGAGATTGCATTACCTTTATATATATCTTTAAATTGCATTTTCATTGTACAAAAAATAAAAAATTAGATGACTATCGCCTAAAGTTTTATTAATCTAATACAAGAATAAGATAACGATCTCATTTTTTAGGGAAGATTGTTTAATGATATGCAACACAGAATCTCGAATAGTAATGAAGAGGAGAAAAAAAAAGGTCAAAACAAAAGCTCGAAATAAGATAAAATCGAGGAAATTTTCTTTTTTCGATTGCGACAAAAAATGTAAAAGTTTTTATTTCTTATTTATTATTCACACGATTCAGCATTACGCAAATAACTCGTAACTCGTAGAATAGACAATAAGTAGTTAATTTTAATGGAAATTTAATTTATTTAAATTGTGCTTGAGTTAGTAATGAGAGTAAAATTTTAATTGTAAGAGCGCATGATTTCTTCTGCTCAAATGTGTAGGAATTACCTGGATCGTGGGTGTGTCGAGCTCGGGAGATTTAAGTGTAAGATACATTTACACGCAGGGTTGCAGAATTATATTAATATATGCATACGTAGGTATATACAGTTTCAGTGAATGATTACGTTGTGGCGGAAATGATAAAGATTATAATAATAATTATCCTTCAAAAGTTCCATTCACCCGTATTTCATTACATATTAGTACTGCTACTATTATATTTGATAGCTTTATTAACACGCAAGATCCCATTTTTTACATGTTATCCAAAGACGGAAAAATTACAGTTATTTCAGTAATTGTATGCAAAGAAGATAATATCGCGAGTGAACCCTTAGCGTTGGACATGACGGAAAGAATAAAAATTCTCATCAAAACAAGCAGAAACTCCGCAGAGTTACAATTAATACGCTTAAGCTAGTAGCGTTTCATTTATAATGTTGGCATTTACTCTAGACAACACCAAACAAAACAATAACAACTTAATCAGATTAATATTATGCTAATAATTTCCTTCGAGAGAGAAAGGCACTTTAATATTTAAGATTAAAATTAAATTTGCAACTAAAGTACAACAAACTAGCTCGTCGGTTAAAAGAACGGAATATTCAGCAAGAAAATACAATCTTTTGTTTCCGTTAAGAAATTTGCAAGTTTTTGACTTCATCACGTTTTACGAAAGGCAACCCTGTCAGTTGATGCGAAAAGAAAGATAACAAAGTTGATGATACGTTAACAAAATAAAAATGTAGAAGTAACGAAAATATTTTCATATTCAAAATGGCTTCATTCTTACATATCAGTCTTTCTCTATATTGTCTTTTTAATTTTTAGAGCAAATTGGCCACGTAAAAAACGTATACATTACGGGTTCGTTTTTCAATTTTTCTGCTTTCCTTTCTATTACTTTAGTCCGTATTGAGAAGCGTTGCAATTTTTTTCCTTAACATATTGTATTTTTTTTCTGCATATATTTATGATGCTTTTTAAAAATGTCCATGAATAATAAATTTGTAAGAAAAACGCGTTTTCCTATTGTTTACGATAAATTAGTTACCTGTCAAGTATTATTACCTTTACTACATTATTTATTTATCAAAAAATTGTATTTTTCTGCTAACATATCAGTAGGCTTTTTACGTGCTATAAGATTAAAGATAAAATTTATTATGAGAGCTCACGCATAGGTAATTGCATGATACTCTTTACTTTTTATACACTAAATTTCAGCAAAGAAAATCCTATACACGAAAGTTTGCAGTTTCTTTAAATTTTGAAATTATGTAAATTTAATAAAAAGAGGATGAAGCTATTTTTTCATCACATAGATAATGTTAAAATTGCGTTATCTCAACCACATCCTGCTGTGATATCACGATGAACATATAATTAAGGTATAAAAATAGTTTGTTAAACAACAAGTGTCAAAAAGTAGGTTTTTATTGCGTAATTCCAATATACCTGACAATAATAGTTATTTGTATTGTCACGGTCGAAAATGAAATTAACACAGAAGGTAATTAATGTGCACCGGATTAGCTCGGTGGGAGAGAGGGCCGTGGGCGTGTTTTTGAATTTAAAAATACCGAAAGTGGTTAGTCGTATTGTCGAAAGTCGCAAATAAGGGGACGTCATAAATGGAATAATGGGCGCCAGACTATTTTTAAAACAAAATCGGGAAGAATACACCTGGACACACGTAGATAAATCAGTCTTAAACAGTCAAAAGATCTCACTTACCTTTACGGCGGCTACCTCCAGGTGCACATCGGAGATGCTTCGGAACTTTAGCTCTGAAACAAATCTCAAAATATCCACACGCTCAAATACTAAGGAGGCATTCACGCAAATCAGCTGTTGGGGTTTAATGACTTTCTTTAAATTAATTTTACGTTACGTTACCCCCAACGCTTGTAAACAAAACAAAAAATAAACAACGCTAAATGTTTCGCTTAATTATTAAAAAATCAAATTTAAATACTAATGATCTCCAAAACTCTGTCATCAATTGAACTTAAAATAAAATAATAAACATAAACTGGACAAACGCCATTCAGAATTCTCTAATTTGTTACGTTAAACAAAAAAAATCTTTAATAAAAAAACTGCATGAAATTAAATACGTCCCTTGCAAAACAAATCAATACAATTTTAAATCAAAATTAGCTTTTAATTAAATATTTTAGTTTTAACTCTTTAAATGAAAACTTTTCGTAAATTATTGCTTTCGCTGATCGGGAGGAGATCACAAATAACGCTATTAAACCCAATGATTTATTCATCTATTGTATAAACATCAGTAAAATAAAAAAACAACGATACATATGTTAACACTAATTTATGGTCGGTTATCTTAAAATTTATAATAGGGGAGAATGTACCACCCCTCTTTCTCAATTGGTCTAACTTGCAAGTTCACTCTTTGCCTTACTTTAAATTTTGAAAATAAAGTTATATTGATACGGTTGAAATACCAAACATTTACGTAGCCAAATGGTCACTCAGAATCATTAAAATCATTAAAAACAAATCCCAAAAGAAAACGCAAATAAAGCGTCAACCTTAATTTAAAATAACGTAAATGCGTCAACACGTGATCTAAAGACGACTACGTTTATTCGCTTTATCGCTAAATAATTTCACCAAAATGCAAACAATCATATGATACCACAATCACAATAAACGTACAATGTTAAATTACCTTCTGCAAAATTCTTGAATACTTCCCCTCCAGATGACAGCAGTCTGGACGTGAACGGCTTCAGGAGACTTGCTTATTGACTTCCAAACGGCAAACCAATGCAGCAGTTTCCAAATAACACCTTCAATAACGTTACGTTTTATTTGACTGCCCTGGACGTTGTGTACTTTATGTTCACAAAAAAAATAGCTTTTACGCACTAAATTATTTCCACAATCGTGACTTAATACGGTAGCTCGAGCGGTAGCTTTATATACAGGTCTCTTTATGATTTAAAATACTATTTACACAACTATACACAGAGAAACAATAATTCTTATTCGAGAATGTTAATTCCAGTATTTGCGTGTAATATTTCACTAATAAGATGCACTTAGCAAAACACATCCCTATATTAAATGTTCGTTAGCTGTAACTACGTGTCCGAAATTTCACAGGAAACAACCAGGGGGGATGAACTTCTATACATATATCCACCTAATTGGTTCATCAGTTGTACACCACTTCCACGACATGTTCGGTCCTCCAGGTATTGGAAAGAGCACATCCACCAATATCTCGATTAACGCGGAAAAATGCCTTCCCCCTCTCCCTCCACTCAACACTATTGCACCATATTTCTCAACAAAAACTTCCATAGGAAAAAACTGCTAGCCCTACGGCGTGTTTCCCCCTTGCGCTATCAGGTATAAGGGCATGAGTACTGAACGTTCACTGAGTGCAAATGCTGGCCCAGACAAATATTACATTAACAGCAAGGATGATTAATTAACACCAACGGACTGAAGTACTGTATCGTGACAGAAACACGGCGTCAAGTCTCTAAAACGCATTGAGTAAAAATGGCATCAACAGCACATAATTTTAACCAAACAACTCAAAGGGTGATCTCATCCATCAATTTAAATTCGAACTTTTTCTTATCAACAAATACGTTTTATTTTTAAAACCTTTTTATAAAAATGTACAGGAATTTAGGCTGAGTCGAGGCCCTCAACCGCAAATACTCACGCAACTATTAGACTACAAGCCTGGTCAATAATCCAATTGGGCCATCATGAAAGATATGTAGAATTGTAGTCCTATATGAGAAAAGAACTTAGGTATTATGCCGTCAATTATGAGCAATACAGGTGAATATGCAAGTGAACTAAACTAGTTGAGCTGGGCTATTTCGACAAATTTAAGAAAGATAATCATTTAAAACCCAGTGCGGTATAAAAATAACGGTAGTGGTAGCCAGGATCTATGTCATGTAATGCTGTAAGACGTTTACTTTATTCTATGTCGCTCTTTACGAGAATCATTTTTCAGCACATATTTACATATTCACTGAACCCTTAACTCAAACCCCTGTCCAAATCGCATGGTTCAAGGTCACTGCAAAATGTACGCCATCGAATCCACAATATTATTTAACACATTAAATGATTTTTAAAAACAATGCCAACAAAAAATTTTTTTAATATAACTAAATATCATTCCTGACTGTTAGAATTGTAAGAACAATTCCCCGAAATTTATTTTTAGACCATTTTTAAAGGCCATTAAACCCTACATGCGGTTTGTTTCTCAGATAGGTCAGTAAACCCACCACACGACCTTGAAAAGATGACCTGCAACTAGTAACACCAATATGTTCTCTGTCTTAGACATGTAAATTGCCTATCTGAGTTGGAACAAGCCTTGTCTCTCTACTTGTTTAATTGCATTTTTTTTGTAAATTTTGCACTAAAGGAGTTATTGGGATTTACTTTAATAATTGACCACCTTATGTGTTGGCAAAGTGTTAATACGTTGTACATGATGATAATAAATTACTACCCAGACCTTGTCCCTCTTGCAGATTTTTGTGCAAAAGTTGCGCGCTTTCTCACAAGTGTACTTGTATGTAGAAAAATTATTAATATATTATACAGGATGGTGATAAAAAATACCGTTTTTTGACATTTTCTAAGTGATAAATACGCAATATATAGTGAGCCCCAGAAGTTATGTCTAAATTCATTTAAAGTTCAAGGATCTAGTTTTTTGAGTAACGCTTCGAATACGTGGATTTTTATTTTTGACTGCGGTTTTTTAGTGGTAATATTTTGTATATAGAGTGGCCCAAAATAAGTTACGACCACCAACTTGATTTTGTCAAATGGAAATACCTATTTTTGTTTCATTTTCTGAATCTGCTTTGAATTCTAAGTAAATCTCATGTACCTTGTCCTACACCTAAAGTCAACAGATCTCGAGGAATTTACAATTGAACATATCAACAATTAAGACCATATCAAGGAAGGCGGCCTTTGTTTTCTGTTAAAAGGAACAGTTTATTCAAAAAATGCAACAGCAAATCAAATCAAATGTTCAAACTGTGCACCATTTGCAGCTTGACAATAGCCAAGGCGACCAATACACCTTTTCAAGCACTTATGGAGTTATAGCACGCACTTCTCTTCTGATTTTTTCTTTCAATATCTCCAGACTGTTTGGCCTGTCAACTTTTGATTTGAGATAGCCCCAAAGAAAGAAATCCAGGGGTTTAGGTCGGGTGACCTAGCAGACCATTCGATAGGTCCTCTCCGTCCTATCCACCTATTAGGAAATGTTTCATCCAAAAATATACGCACATCAGCGGCATAGTGCGGAGGGACACTGTCATGCTGGAAAACCAGTTCATCGTCAGGGGAGTCTGGAACCAATGGATTCGGAAATAATGCCGCTAATGCTGGAATTAAATGAAATTGGAGAAATTCGAGATATGCTCGTCCAATTAGAGACTGTTCGAAGAAAAATGGACCTATTACTCTTTCCCGCACTATACTACACCAAACATTTATTTTTTGATGGTACTGACTGTGAACCTCCATCATCCAATGTCGATTTTCTGTTGCCCAACGTAGATAATTTTGTCTGTTCACATTTCCATTCAAACAGAACGTAGCCTCATCGGAAAAGACTATGTTTCTTACCAAATTATTATTTAGTTGATTTTGCATGCGTTCTCAGAACTCATTTCGCCTATCGAAATCATCTTCAAATAACTCTTGCACTGGAATTACTTTGTATGGGTGATATTTGTGCTTTCGAACAAGTCGGTGAACAACCGATTTCCGCATGTTTAAATTGGTCCCTATCTGCGACAGAGAATTACATGCAAAACGTCAAGTTGTTCATTTTCATCTCGAGCAGGACGACCAGATTTAAGCAGATCCTTAACATGACCAAATTCTCTAAATTTAGCGTCTATTCTACTCACAACTTTTTGACATATTGGAGCACGATCAGGATGAATTTCATTGAATAATTGAGCAGTTTCTATTTGTGTACGTGTTCTATCCCCAAATCCAATAATGCAGAGAATTTAAATTTTTCTCGTTCCGTTAACTTCACCATTTCGGAAAGGACAAATGTTGAAATTTGACGTCAGAAATAAATTGACATACACAACGAAATGAAAACGTGTATCTATTGTTTATGGATCACCTTGGATACGATTATGTTGCAAGTGTTCTTGATAGTTTTATAAAGACAATATTTTTTTTTTTTTCCCGTAAATATCTCGAGATCTGTTGACTATGGGTATAGGACATGGTACATGAGATTTACTCAGAATTCAAAGCAGAAATAAAAAACAGGTGTTTCGATTTGACAAAATCAAGTGGTGGTCGCAACTTATTTTTGGGCCACTCTATATACAAAATTTTACCACTAAAAAAACCGCATTCAAAAATAAAAATCGACTTGTCCGCGCGTTTCTCCAAAAACGCAATGCTTGAACTTTAAATGAATTTAGACATAACTTCTAGGGCTCACTGTATAATCCCGCTAAGTTAAAGCAAGTTTCAAAATACTTTATTTTAAAAGCGCCATCTACATACTAAGATGTTAACAAGCAATTTGTAATACAACACAAAGCAACAGTTTAGAATTTAAAGATTTATATTTGTCATTAACGTATTCGACCTAAACAACTATTTGTTTTAGATGAGTCTATACAAACACTTGATATTTGTGAGTTAATATTCGACCTTAAAAAAATGTTCTTATTTGTAATCTGTTGATATACGGGATGAGTCTAGAGTACAAACACTTGAATTTTGAGTATGGAAAAATTTTGAGCGAGACGCACTTAAAAACAGCGTATGTTAACGCGTCATCGGCACACGGGGATATTAACAAACAATTTATAATGTTCCTTAAATTTTTTATTGACTGTTCTTATATACAGGTCGAGTCGAAACTACGATTAACCAATAAAACATTAATATTAAACGGATATACTATTTAAATAAATTTGTAACATTTAAAGTTAAAAAAACTAAATGACAGAGAGTGGATATTTTTGGTGTATTTTTTAGTTCTAGTATATTTAAAAAAAAAGCGTTAATTTGACTAATGTAATAATTTTTATTAACGCTTCAAGTCAAATACTTAGTACGATGGGTTCAGATTGGATGTTTTTGTTTTCATAACAATAACAAACGTTAAAATGTAATAAACAATAGTGGCGATTGAACAACTTTATATAAATAAGTTTTCGTTTTAGCGCAGTTCAAAAGAGAAAAATCCGTTAAGAAAAGTTAGATTACGCCGAAGGAATACTAAGAGTACAAAAAGCGTATGCAGGTTCCCAAACAAAAGAAGATAGAAAAGTTTAAATTTTCACTGAAGGCGTTTCCCATTCCTAATTTAACCCCTTGAACAGACACTCAAAAATAATTCATGATTACGTCTTATAAATATTGGCAATTTCATGAATAACGGAATAAAATTAACTTCTCATATTTTCATAAAGGAGAACCAAAAGATGGAACTTAAGGGATTTTCTTTTCAATTTTGATGTTGGCATATAAAGAAAATAAGTAAATTTTAATAAACCCTTTTTGCCATTGACAATTATTTTTTTAAGAGTAGGTACTTCTGAAGTATTACTGAAAAAAAAACATCAAAGCGTCGAAAAGATCAAAGATACACCAATAAAAGATAAAGCACAAATTCGTAAAAAGTAAAACATCAAGATGGTGGACAAATTGTGTATTTTTTCGAAGAGAATCTTTATAAGTTTAAATTAATTTCGGAAAAACTTCGTATTACAAAGTCTTAAATGTAAACACAATAAAAAATTTGCGCCACTGACAGATAAGCTTTTTCTATATTAATTTACATGTTAAAAAAAATGAATGTAATAAGGATTAATAATTCAAACTGAATTTTATTTAAACCCCTTGTTATATATACATATTATATTTTTGTTAATGTTTATTTAGGACGCGTAGAACGCCCGAGACCACATTTTCCCTAAATAAATCTTTCTTAATTAAAGTTTTTTCATATTTACATTTTTTCCTCATTTTCGCATTTTATCGAAAAAAATTTTGTTAATTTTAGAAAATTTAAATGAATACTGCAAAAATATGTGGAACCTGTACTTTACAATTAAATCAATGCTTTTACCTTTAATTTGTATCCTAGAAATAACCGTTATACTTTATTAATGAAGTGCTAATACGGTGCAAAAAAAATAATGCAACAGTTTTTAGCATAATATCGTTACTGGCGTATGTGGTGTATGTGAAAATCGATTAGAGCGATATTAATTACACTATTTGGATATAACGGAGGGACGAAAAATTTAATTATGTTTGCTCGGTATATTACATAATTTGTATGTACAAGGTAATCAAATAAAGCTTATATGTTAAAATGTTGTATTTTTTTAAGTGAGATCCACAGGCACAGTCACATTCTCAATCTTAATAGTCATCACATCACCCATCACAGATGAATTTCTCTTTACTCAAAGAGTTTTATCAACCAGAAACCCCCGTGATGCGTTTCTTAAAATTTATCCAATCACATAAACGTATAAGATTAGATTAGCAAACGAATCATGCAGATATCATCGAAAACTTACGAAGATAACCGAACATGATACTATGGAAAAAATAATGCCATTTCACATAATACATACAAACATGATACAATATGGGTATTATAAACAACCATATTTATGTCTATAAAGGTGTCCATTCATTTTTTAACAAATAGAAAAAGTTCTGTACAATATTGTCAATATCGGGGTTGTAAATAAAAGTATAGTTTTGGCAATAAAGAAGGTAACCCAATGTAAATAATAATGCCATTTCACAAAATACCAATCCGTCATGATCTACCATTAGAAAACAGTTTGCCGTATTTCAAAAATTTGGCACAATATGAAGACTTTTACCTTCGTGGTAAATGTTTCTTTTCTTATATAGTTAATGAATCTAAATTAACCAATTCAAATTTGAGATTGCTTGAAAGCAATACAGAAACTCAAAAATTGGGGCAAGTCTTATCTAGTTTTAACATAACAGTTTTTAAATCAAGAGATCCGTTTTAGATAAACAGATCTCGCCAGTGACAGATGATGAATTGCCAGTATGTCGAGATATCGCAAATTTATACCTTTTTGGGCAGTGAGAATGTTTCACTAAAATTTAAATATGATGGGTTTTAAGTAAGAGTTGAATATTTTGATTAACATACACATGTGCATCTCTTACATTAGCTACATTCACACACACACACACAACACACGCACACTAAACACATGCACACACAGACACATGACACACAGACACACACACACACACACACACAGCAACACACACACACACACACACACACACACACACACTACACACACGGACACTGTCACTCACTTACCCTCATGTACTCTTACTCACTGTCACTATCACCCACCCACTCTAACTCACTCACTAACTCACTCCACTACTCTCACTCACTACTCTCACTCTCCTCACTCTCCTCACTCTCACTCACTCACCCACTCTCACTCACTCTCACTCACCTCACCTCACTCACTCCACTCACTTCACTCACTCACACTCCTCTCACTCACTCTCACTCACCTACTCACTCACTTCACTCACTCATCACTCACCTCACTCACTCTCACTCACTCTCACTCCTCACTCTCACTCACTCACTCACCCCTCACCACTCTCACCACACTCACTCACTCACACTCACCTCACTCACCACTCACCACCTCACTCCACTCACCATCATCACCCACCCATCACTCACACTCACTCACTCACCTCACCACACACACTCACCCACCTCTACCTCACTCTCACCTCACTCACTCATTCACTCACTCACTCACCCTCACTCACTCACTCACTCTCACTCACTCACCTCACTCACTCTCACTCACTCCTCACCTCACTCACTCCCACTCCTCACTCCACTCACTCACTCACCTCCTCACTCACTCACTCTCACCCTCCTCACCACTCACTCACCCTCACTTCTCACTCACTATCACTCCTCTCACTCTCACTCACTCACTCACTCACTCTCACCTCACTCCTCATCCTCACTCTCACTCACTCTACTACCTCACCTCCTCACTCACTCTCCACTCACTCCATCACTCACCTCACCACCTCACTCTCACTCTCACTCTCACTCACCTCACTCACTCTCACTCACTCATCCTCACTCATCCTCTCACTCCACTCTCCTCTCACTCTCACTCACCTCACTCACTCTTTCACCTCACTCACTCCTCACCTCACCTCTCACTCTCATCTCTCTCTCACTCCACTCTCACTCACTCTCACTCACTCACTCTCACTCACTCACTCTCAGTCACTCACTCTCACTCACTCTCACTCGCTCTCACTCACTCTCATTCACTCTCACTCACTCTCACTCAATATAACTCACTCACGCTCTCGAGCATTCTCCCCTGCATCACTTAACCATGTTAGACTAGCTTTAGGAGTCTGCATGTAACTTTTTCTACACAAGACCTACACTAACAGCCTCAAAGGCCGAGCTTTATTATCGACGTCGATGTCTACCTAGTCCGCCGTACAGAAAATCTTGAGCCTAAATTCACGGCTCCGATTGCGTCTACCAGAAGAGAATACTCTACAATCAAATACACACAAACACGTGCACATCACCATCGACATCTTACAAGTGCAGGGCGTTATATCTAAAGCCATAATCTAAACCTTCTTTCCCGAAGTCCTGAATCAAATTTCTGATACCAGAAGTTAATACCGTAAAAAAAAACTTAACAATTATTTTCCAATGCCAGGCTACATAAAACTTTTAGTTTTATCTCGTTCGCTCGTCTAGAAGTGAATCTAAAATTTATTTACGTAAAGCTATCTTTCTTGAATAGAAGTTACAATATTATAAATTTGTCCTGATTAATTGTTTTGGAAATACCCGCCACCACAATACGTTTATAGTATTTCGGAGTAACCTGTAAATCCAGACACTAAACATACCCAGCAACCAGATCATTTATGTCTAAAAGGCTTTAATTAGTGATCGCGCCAATACAATATCAAAGAACCTGCCCGTCTTACTTATTTATTAAGTAGTCTCAACTGCGTTACCTTTTTAATACATATCCTGATAAGTTCAATTATAATTTAAACAAATCCAAGAGATCGTTATGTATAATCTAGCAGGGATTCTCAATATTTTGTAATACACAAAACAAACCAAGTTCACAATCGAAGGAGATCACGTTCAATATACACTATTACTGAATTATAAATGTTATTATCCATTAACATTTTCAGTCATTGTAAATATACCATGTATAAACATCGCTTGTACACAATTAAATTACATTTTTCTAGTTAGTTTAATCCTGTATTTAGTAATAGTAATTAATCCCTGTAAATATTAAACATTAATTTAAATGCGTTAAAAAATATAACATTATTAACATATTGATTTTCCATCTTAAACTTACAGAATTCAATGTATTTAGTATTGTATAATCTATAGGATAACATGTACAAAAAAAATACAGTTTATTCGTCAGTGTGAGGACCAAGGTAGCTAAGTAGATAACTCACGCCCAATCTTCAATTTCTGAGCTAAACCCGTGATAAAATATAATAAAAGTAAACGCAACCTATCAGGCAGTTCATAACACACGCACACACAGATACACGTACATGTCGTACAGTAGGGACATCTGACACACACACACGCGCGCGCGCACGCACCCACACACGCATGTATACACAATGCATTTAAAGCAGTAATAAACACTAATCCATCACTACACCAAGGGTTGTCGTTTTAACAGAAATATAGTCGTGTTAGTATACATTTATTCATCATCAATTTATTCGAAATGTTTGTGTTGCTTTTTTGTCAATAATCCCTATAAATTTTAATTCTGTGGTCGTCATTCATAATACCAGCCCTACGTTATTATTAGAACGACGTTATTGTATCTGTATAGAGAACGTATTTCTCATTGTAATAATAATCATAAACTTTACTCGATACGAAATACAAAGTAGTAAGGAAAGTTAAATACGTGATCAATTATGCAGTATAGTGCAATCGTCTTATTGACGAAATCCCATATTAATACACTAATAAATTGTGAACACCATTATGTTCAAATCTCTGTGGGATTTTTACCAATATCGAGATACACACAATTTCTCAACCGCTCTCTTTGCCTATTGTCATACATAAAGCTTATAAAATCGACATTCCTTTCTCCTTCATAGGTATTAGTTCAAAAAATTTACATTTAAATGTAAGAATAAATGGAAATAATTTTCTATTATTAATAACTAATGAATAAACCTTGACCTTTAAATTATTCGAAAGTTTAGAAATGCATTATTTATCGACTAATTTTTAAATGGAAGCCGTACCTTTACCACAATTCTTAACTCTGTTGTTCACAAATTGTAATTTAATCTCATTCACAATCGTTAGGATTATATTCATTATTTTACAATCGGTTGAAAAAAATTTAAAGGGCAAGGACTACTACTTAATTACTAAAATATAGCTTAAATTAAAGCAGCATTTCATGGCACGTGCTTGACCATAATTAACAGATTTTTGTTTTTACAATTGGCAAAAAGTTATTCTAAGACCTTGCGTAGAAAAATCGACATTTTTCTACAACGTTAATAAACTACCACTCTATAACCTAAAATAAACGGGTCTTTGTTTGTGACTTCCCGCCGCGCCTGTTAATTTTATAACCTATTGATACTTTAACCTATGAAAATCACATTTATTTTCAGTTTAACTTGGCTATATGTAATGTGAAAAAATTAAACTTTGAGAATTTAGAAATGCACTAAATGTATGTATAGTCTAATCAAAATTAATAGGCAAACATATTCTAACCAGTGGTTGTCATCACCGAGTATATTTTTTAATTACAACGTTGTCATTTTTCTTATAGCAAAATCCAAGAAACTGTAGCACTATTTTTGTATAGACATCTTATAACGTAACTAAACAATACAATTTGATCGAGAAAGTCCCTCCCCTAATTTTATGGAATTTATGTGATTAGTTAGAAAGCTTGAACTGCTCTCATAACTCTACATGTAGCCATCAACTTCTAAATAATTTGTGCATATCCATATTTATTTACAACAGAAATTGTATCAAATTTAATTATTTAAATTAATACAATACTAAAAATTATCATTTCTGTAATCCGACCTGCGCTGTGCTGTGCTGTATAATAAATCCCTATTTCTACAGATATCAATGAACGTAATGAAATTGGTAGGCGAAGCATAAGCAACAGCACAACAAAAAAAGTTTTACAATTTTTAGTAATGTTTTCTACTTTGATAATAATCATAGGAGTTACTAATAGTCCTATTTTATTTGGACGTGAAAAAATAAAAAAATATCCCTCCGTGAAAACTTGCTTACTTAGGTCCTATTAGTTAAGGTAAGGGCGATTATTCCTCTCCATAAAAATGGAACCCTCTCTTAATTAAAAGCACCAAAAAACACTGTTCAAGGGTACGTATACAAGCATTAATGAAGAATAACCTTTGTTAGTGCTTGTATTGCTTGACAAAACCGCATTGCTATTGCTTGTTAATGTTTGATAGCTCACACCAGTACAATTATCAATTTTCCTGAAAGCAGCACACTCTTATTTATTTTTCCAAATAGAAGCACTTATGGCAGGATCTTTTTTTTCTAACAAAACAACACCTACTATAAAACACTGTGGTGGCTCCTTGTTCTGATTAAAAGCAATAACAATATAATCGACACACATTATTAACCACGATTCCTCACAAATTGAGGTCATTGGTCAATGTCCGTGTCCACAATTGCAAGTTAAACTACTCACCTTTTCTAAAATATGCTTGCGATAAATGATAGCATACAATTAGTTATGTGCTCCTCTTATTTTGACCTCGATTCGGTGTCCTTTACCGGGTTAAAGGTCAAGGTGAGCAAGATTTTCATTTGATAACTTATGGGTGTCATTCGCATGTATTTTATCGAGATTTCAAGTATGTACTTTATTGACCTCAAGTGATGGCCTATTTTTTACAAATAGAGCTCAATAGGCGATGTCCGTATCCGTGATTACGGTTCAACAATACAATTAAATCTGTATTCTATCCATTTTGACCTCGGTCTGGTGACCTCTGTCGGGTGAAGGGTCAAGCTCAGAAACATTTTCAAATATGTATTTCTTTGACATCAACAGATGATCTATTTCTCACAAGTTGACGTCAAACTTCAATGTCCTTGCCCGCAACTACAGCATAAACGGTTCAACCTTTTGCATATGTTTCTGACGAATGATACAATCAAAGATGTGTACCTCCTATGATCTCGGTCTGGTGACTTTCCCGGCCAGGAATATTTTCTATTGATAACGTATGGGAATATGGGTGTCATTCGCACGGATTTCTTGTGTATATTTCAAATATACATTTTTATCGACCTTAACGCATGACTTATTCCTCACACAGTGAGGCCAATGATATTGTCCGTGTCTGCCATTACAATATACAATGTTTTCGTTGATTGATAATACTCTTGCCAAGTGAAAGGTCAAGGTCAGAAAAAATTTCACTTGATAATTTATGGCAATGGGGACGCCGAATGCATACATTTCTTATGGATATTTCAGATATGTATTGCATTGACCTCAACAGATGACTTATTTCTCAAGTTGAGGTCAAGGTTTAATATATGTGCCCGCGACTACAGCATAAACCGTTCAACTGTTGTCATCATGATGAATCATACAATCAAAGATATCCACCTCTTATATTGACCACACACACGTCCGTGTCTGCCATTACACTATACAATACGCTTTCGTTAATTGATAATATAGTAACTAAAGATGTACACCTCACCTTTTGAGTTCAATCGAGTGAGGTCAACCAAATTTTTATTGAACACAATATGCCAATGTGAGCGTCATTCAAAGGCTTTTCGAGGAAATTTCAAATATGTATTTCACTGCCCTCTATTCATGACCAATTGTCATAAAATAGATCAAAATAGCAGCTGTCAATCTCGACAACCAGCATACGACGTGACAATTTGGCATAACCTATTATATCGCTGAGAAAATGTATTCTATAAATCCAGTAAGTGTATTCCCCGATAAAAGTACTGTTAATTGAATAACTCTAATTAAGCGAACAAATCCTAAAATTTTAGGTTATACAGGGTGTTTTCTAATTGAATGTCAATATTTAAGGGGAAATTTTTGGGTCTATTTTAAGAAGAAAATACGAACGTATGTCCTAAACGTCTTAACTTTTGAGGTATTGGGTGGTAAAGTTTTCAAAAATAAATCATTTATTATTAATATCTGTAATGCCACTATAGATATTTTAATGAAATTTGGCATACATGTACTATGTATCAAGAGGCGTTTGTACGGAATTTGACTTGCTTATTTTGGCAGACATTGATGGTACGCCACTGATTTCTCTTAAAATAAAAATTATTCATGAAATCCCCAATCATTTCTAATCAAATTTGATCGCTTAATTTTTTTCAATCCGATGCACGGTTTTCGCTTAAAAAAAGAAAAACCGTCTCTCTGGATGATCATAACAATATCGTTAATATGACAATATCATCATGCAGAGAAATAGGTTTTATTTTTTAGGTGAAATCCGTGCGCTGGTCTAAAGAAATTCAAGAGATCAAATCTGCTTATAATTGAAAAAGGATGTCAAAAATATACTTCAGCGTTTACGTACTTCGTATTTTGGAAATTTTTCAATAAAACATTAAAAAAATTACTTAAGAAAGAATTATTACTTATCATTGTTAGTAGGCTGTGGCTGTAACAATTATTAATTCTCTTGTCAAGGCGTTTGTCATTATTTTGTTTGACAGTTCATCAGTTTTAAAATTCAGTTCTTCACGTCTTATTAATTTGGTGTTTAAAATATCCGAGCATTGTTATTTTGAAAAAGAATGGTCGATTTTACTAATGATGAGTTGGCAGATATGCATCACATGTATGGTTTGGCTGATTGCAAATCGCCGTAAACTAGGCGATTGTAGAGCAGTTTCCTAATAGAGTCATACCAAATAGTCGAAGATTTGCAAATGTACATAGAAGGTTGACTGAAACAGGTACTTTGAAGCCAAATAATCAATTAAAAGTAGCCCATCGGACTGTACGAACTCCAGAAATTGAAGAAGCAGCTTTAAGTTCGATTGATGCAAATCCTGAACTTAGTACTAGAAAAATTGGAAATAATCTGAATATCTCGCACGTCCTGGTTTGGAAAGTTTTGCACGATTTTCTGTTGTACCCGTATGATATTCAACGGGTCCAAGCGTTACTTCCCCGAGACTTTCTCTTGCACGTTAATTTTTGTCAATGGTTCTTGCAGAAAATTGCGCATAATCTCTTGTTTGGCCGTGAAATAAAGTTTACACATGAAGCTAAATTTTCCACAATCGCAATCAGAAATTTATACAATAACCATGTTTGGGCCGACGAAAGCCCCCACGCAGTTGTAGCATTTAACCATCAAGAACAATTTTCGGTAAATGTCTGGGCTGGAATTGTTGGAAATTACTTAATTGGACCTTTTTTCCTGCCAGAAAGGCTAAATGGCCATAATTATCTCCGGTTTCTAGAGGAGGATTTGCCCATATTGCTAGAAGAAGTACCCATTTTAATTAGAATGTGGTTCATGTATTACGGCGCGCCCGCTCACTTTAGTGTTGCAGCAAGAGAATGTTTAAACATACATTTAATAACCGATGGGTGGTCGTGGCGGACCCCAACCATAGCCCACTAGGTCCCCAGAGTTAAATAATAGGGACTTATGGGGGCATCTTAAAAGTCTGGTTTACCACACCCCAGTAAACACTCTAGAAGAGCTGAAGGATCGTATAAGAGATTCCTGCGATTTAATAAGAAATACTGTAGGTATACTTCAAAGAGTGCACGACAATATGAGGAAAAGAGCTGAAGCGTGCATCCTTGAAGGTGGAAGGCATTTTCAAAAACTTATCTAGTTTGTATGTTCTATTTTTTTTCACAAAGATTGTTATTAATTTATTAAGAGAGGGTTTATAATTTTGTTAAAATTATTAATAGTAGGTATTGTTTTTTTTTTAAATAAGAATCGTTTATTTGTTACTTTGTTGTTGTTAAAGAAAGTTGTTATTTCATTAAAAGTGTAGAAGTAGAATTATTTAGAAAAGAACAGTCTTCTAACAAAATCATTTACATCCTGTGGTTGTGGTCACTGATTGGTAGCTAAAGACTAGATCTTTTTTGATCTTGCACAAAAAAAAACAAATTCTCGGTTTTAACCAGTGGCGACCCAATTAACATAGTCCTAAATATTAGGCTTAGCTTGAAGTAAAAAAAAAATTAAAACTGTATTCATTTACGAGCAGATTTGATCTCTTGAATTTCTTTAGTCCGACGCACGGTTTTCACCTAAAAAAATAAAATCTATTTCTCTGGATGGTGATATTTTCATATTAACGATATTGTTATGATCATGCAGAGAAACGGTTTTTATTTTTTTAAACGAAAATTTTGCTTAGAAATGATTGGGGATTTCAAGAATCATTTTTATTTTAAGAGATATCAGTGGCGTGCCATCAATGTCTGGCAAGATAGGCAGGTCAAATTCCGTACAAACGCCACTGCTTGTGTTACATGTGGTACATTAAAAAATGCATCTTGATACATAGTACATGTATACCAAATTTCATGAAAATATCTAAAGTGGTATTACAGTTATAAATAATAAATGATTTATTTTTGAAAACTTAACCACCCTGTACCTCAAAAGTTAAGACGTTTAGGACATACGTTCATATGAAGTTTTCTTCTTAAAATAGACCCAAAAATCGCCCCTTAAATATTGACGTTCAATTAGAAAACACCCTGTATACCAACACTAACGGCCAACAAATTCTAAAAGGAAGTAAAGGAAAGGAAAGCAACATGTTTCATTTCCTCCCCAAAGGAGAGAGTGGGTTGCTGAGCTTTCCACGCTCCTTCAGCCACAGCAATGGATTCCCAGTATGCATACATACATTACGTATATATACATGGTGAGATTAAGGATGGGTGGGGTCAGAATAGGATAGGAAAGGAGTTAGGGTTGTGAGGGGGAAGATAATACCCCAGCATTCGCTTAAATAGCCGCACATGATATGCGTATACGCAGTGATCATTCCGCTATATGTGTACGAAAAAACCTCATAAAAAGTAGACGGTAACGGGAATTGAACCCATTACCTCCGAATGCTAACTAGGCTGTGTTACCACATATTCAACAAAAACAGTTGTAAAAACCATCTCACCCGACATGTCCGGGTGAGACGGCGTTCTGTATCGGGTGAGATGGTTCATAACAATATAAGTAAAAAAATACGTAGAACGAATACGTTATTTAGATTCTTTTTAATAGAATGTTTTCCACACAAATCACATAAATTCTCATTCTTCCTTTTTCGTTTTGGCATAATCTTCGCCGCAACCAGCGCATTCATTTTCATTGTTTGATGTGTCCGAATCGTCACTTTCTGCATACATTGGTTGCACCATATCATCTTCGGATGAAGAGGAATATTGTGTTTTCTTTTGAGATTTCTTCGGTAAGGGCTTTTTGTTGCACATCTTAAGTTTTTATCTTTTTCAAGTTTTGCTAGTGCTTTTCCCTTTTGCCTTTTAATGTTTTCCGGTGAAGTTAATTCAAGGGCTACATTCTTGGCACGTTTTCGAACTGCAGCAACACCAGAGCAGCTTGGACTGGAGCAATTTGATCCAATAGTTTACTTGGTGTTTTCTTCTTTTTTTCTGAAGATCTAGGTTACTGGAATTGGCTCGGTCTGATTAAATTTATCCAAATCACGTGTTAACTTATCATTTGTCGATCCGAAGTTGTTGAGTTTGGTGTAACACATCGTTCTCAATGTTTTGGTAAGTCATTTGTGGACCTTATTGCACGTCAATCTAACTCTTCATTCGTAGAGTTAATAAATGCATAATCCGGAATAATATGTGGGTTAAATGGTACAATTCCGGTGGAACGAAATGAAGATACAACATTATTCACCGTTGCAGTCATTACGGAGTTGCCCAAAGTGTAACCTTGAAATTTTTTTATATGGGCGGCTCTTCATGTACAGGCTGTACGCATTGTTATAATGACTTTTTAGCGATTTAAAAAATGCCCTGTCGAGGGGCTGCAAGTAATGCGCAGTATGGCTAGGCAGACATAATAATATTAGATCATTTTGTTCTGCATACTCGAGCATTTCAACAGAGTTATAATGTGACGCGTGCCCGTCAAGAATAAGTAATACTTTTCCGACAGGTTTCCTCGGCATGAACTGATCTTTGAGCCACCTAAGGAAAATATCTGCATTCACATAGGCGGATTTTTCTGACATGTAGATTCTAGATCCTGAAGGCATGGAGGTTTTAAATTCTTGTTTTTCATATTTTCCTTTATAAATGCATGTAGGTGGAAATAAATATTCTGTTATTGTTTTTCCACGTTCGCCGGATGTGATTGCAGGTACACTTTTAGAACCTTTGGTGGAGATTACGTTCCCCGCTTTATTATTTAGCTGGAGACCGTTTTCGTCCATTATGAAAATATTAGAAGGTTGTTCGAACAACTGGTGTTCTGTTAAAATGCTCTCAATAGCTCAAAGTATACAGCTACGCGTTCTTGCGACATTGCTTCAGATCTTGCTGTTGATACACCTTCCGATTTCCGTATGCTTAATGTCGACTTAAGAACAGATTAAGCCAATCATATCCAACTCGCTCAGTACATTTATTAAATATATGTTTTATACGCATCTGTTCTGCTAAACTAAAAGCCATAAGACGCACATCGTCCCTGTTCGGCGCAAAACCATATTTTTGCAATGTTTGTATATGCATCATTAGTTTTCTTTCGTTGGCATTCCCTAATACTGAAGTAGGTCATAGCGTCGTATTGATGCAATTGCATGTTGTAGCTGTGCCTCTGTCCATTCGGCCCTCCGAGATTTACGCTTGTAAAAAGTTGGCATTGCGCCAACTATCCCAGTGCCCAATACACCAACTATCCCAATTTTCAGGGTGAGATGGCTCACCTTGTCACCGCCTGCAGAAACATAAATGTGGTATTACTCAAGGTTATGTAGTTCCTTTATACTATAATAAACCTTATAATGCTCATAACTTATTAAAAAATAGCAATAAGGATACGTAGTCGGAGATAATAGGATCTACTAAACATTTTTAAACCACTATAAAAACGAATATTGCACGTAACTTACCTGTTATTGTATATTTCACCGCGCTATTTCCACAAATGACGTGTTACGATGTATCTCGTGCAACGCTACCAAGACAACTAATGCAACCTGTTCAGAAGTTTCATTTGCCCAAGTGGGCCATCTCCCCCGCTAACCATCTCTCCCGGACTTACCCTACACCGTGTCCAAGATAAGAATTCTCACTATGGGGATCTCGGAAATGGTAATAGATACAACTCCGGTTAAATGGGAAAAAAGTTGTGTAATTTGGGGGCCAATAAAATGACACAAAAAAATCGATGATGTAACTTCTTGTTTTTAAGATATTTGAAACAATTTCAATTTTTGAACGCTATTTGCACAAATTACGTGTTACGATGTATCTCGTGCAACGCTACCAAGACAACTAATGCAACCTGTTCAGAAGTTTCATTTGCTCAAGTGGGCCATCTTCCCCGCTAACCATCTCTCCCGGACTTACCCTACACCGTGTCCAAGATAACAATTCTCACTATGGGGATCTCGGAAATGGTAATAGATACAACTCCGGTTCAATGGGAAAAAAAATGTGTAATTAGAGGGCTAATAAAATGACACAAAAAAAATCGATGATGTAACTTCTTGTTTTTGAGATATTTGAAACAATTTGAATTTTTGAACGCTATTTGCACAAATGACGTGTTACGATGTATCTCGTGCAACGCTATCAAGACAACTAATGCAACCTGTTCAGAAGTTTCATTTGCCCAAGTAGGCCATCTCCCCCGCTAACCATCTCTCCCGGACTTACCCTACACCGTGTCCAAGATAAGAATTCTCACTATGGGGATCTCGGAAACGGTAATAGATACAACTCCGGTTAAATGGGAAAAAAGTTGTGTAATTAGGGGGCCAATAAAATGACACAAAAAAATCGATGATGTAACTTCTTGTTTTTAAGATATTTGAAACAATTTCAATTTTTGAACGCTATTTGCACAAATTACGTGTTACGATGTATCTCGTGCAACGCTACCAAGACAACTAATGCAACCTGTTCAGAAGTTTCATTTGCTCAAGTGGGCCATCTTCCCCGCTAACCATCTCTCCCGGACTTACCCTACACCGTGTCCAAGATAAGAATTCTCACTATGGGGATCTCAGAAATGGTAATAGATACAACTGTTCAGAAGTTTCATTTGCCCAAGTGGGCCATCTTCCCCGCTAACCATCTCTCCCGGACTTACCCTACACCGTGTCCAAGATAAGAATTCTCACTATGGAGATCTCGGAAATGGTAATAGATACAACTACGGTTCAATGGGAAAAAAATTGTGTTTGAGATATTTGAAACAATTTGAATTTTTGAAATTTCTATTTTATTTGTTTCTAGCGTTATTATAAATGCTAGAGCAAAAATACGAACACTCCTTTACGGCAAATTGTTACGGGCTTTAACATGGCATAGTCAATTTTTCAATCGGACGTTTCCGATTTTTAGAGCCATCATCAACTTTTTTTTTAAACGGCCCTGATAGTTTAAAAACTGATTCTGAAACCATTTTTAATTTTTTATAACAAAGTAGCACAATTTTTATTAAAGTACGCCAACAATACCATTCTCCTAAAATGGCACACAGAGTGTGGATGAATCATAACAGATATGAACAAAAGGGAAAAAAAATTTCAATTTTCATAAATGCATTATGAAACCCAATTTACGTAATAGATTTATTAAACGTAAAATATTAATTAAATATAATAAAAAATTAAATTTATGGTTTGAACTACATTGAATATTCCAAGTATATAATTGTGACATGAAAAAAGATTAAAATAATCAAATATTTTGAAGTATATCCATCAAATGGCAGCCGTATTAATATTCTTGTCACAAATGGGATTGCTTGTTATACGTACAAGTACACGTACCTACTTATACGGTTTGATATTACGTTTTGGTATTTATTCCAAAACACAGCCGTACAAAAATTAAAATGTCAAAAATGTAAACCTTCTGTCCGTTTTGCTGTTACATGTTTTACCAATATAAATTAAAGCATCGTACATTTAATGCAATCTGATTACAACCAATAAATTTTGTCGTGTTGTAACGTTAAGCTATTTTATTTGAATACAAATAAGGATGATCTCTGGATGTTTTAATACCTATACGAGCTTAAAATGAGTGATTTTTTAAAAGATCCTGAAACCCTTCTAATTAAAGTGAGTGTTTATGAATATCTTTTTACATAACTGAGTCTTCCAACGACGATTTCTCTAAAAGGCACTAATTAGACGAATATGTAATGAAAAGTATAACACACCCGACATTTATAACTAGAAAAAAACATACACAGAAAGGGTCAGTATTGCATCATAAAGTAATCTTTATGGCAACACATCTGCTCTGAAAATTTGTAATAAAAATATCGTACCTCATAAAACATTACCATTTATGACTAAAATCACCTCGTATATAAATAATTTCCTAGAATTTAAAAGTTTGACGAAAAAGCTACATTTTCAACTTTTGACAGGTTTTGGTTGAAAATATACTCAAAACTTAAGTTAATTATAACACAAATTATAACGGCCGCCGTAAAGAGGAAACATACTGAATTTATTTTGTAATAGAGGATTCGTATTAACTTTAAGCAGATTACAAACTCTCTCTAAAATTAATTTATATGTACGCTTGCAGATTAATGGAAAATAAACAAAAGATTGCATATAGACAAAATGAAAAAATAATTCATGCGAAAATTTAGGGTTTTTGTTCCTTACTTACATCGCATCAAACATTAAATGCCCATACTTCTACTTAGACGAAATATGTTCATAATATAATTTAAAAGCGAAAAACAAAATAAATTTAGAAAGCAGTTGCTTTTCAATTAGAGTATACCAAATTAAACGAAGATATTTTCTATTGAGCGATTTTCTTTTGAGTCGCATCAGATTTAAGGTTATATACTTCATTTCATGTCAATAGGATTTTGTTATTTGCTTTACAAAACCATTTTCTTACATTTAGATTGATTTTTTTTATAATCCAAATTAGTAAAGTAAATCATTTTTTTGATTTCCAGAATGTTATTTTTCTAAATTTATAATAAAACAAAAAAAAGTTGTGAAACAAATGCACATCGCGACAAAACACAAATTGGGATTAGATTATATATTAAATTTTTTTTGTTTCAGGTAAGCTTCTTTTTTATCCTCACTTCTAATACGTAAGTAGAATTTTTCAAGTCATGCAAATGAAAATGGGTAAGTAATAATGCAACCATTCTTCTAAAGATAAGTAATTATACTAGGCGGCCATTTTGCCGTAACCATCATTTTGTTTTTACAATTAAAATTTCATAAGAAAACAGTTTTTCTTATTATTCTATCACCTATCAAAATTAATGACGTTTAACCTGAACCACCCTGTATATCACATTTCATTAAAAGTAGTTTAGCCGTTTCCGAGTTTATCGATCGAGATTGAATGTTTTAAAAATAAATAGAATTTTATTGCGTTGTCGGTAATACAGGTTAATTAAACATATTGAAGTTTGATGTGTACTAAAGTATGTAATAATTGCATACCTGTTTCGTGTCTTAAGAGTTTCACGTACCCGTGTCTAAATTTTGACAATTTTCCATCTATCGTTTCGCCCATTTATTAACAATTCAAAATAAATTATTTGGAAAATTTACCCGGTAGAGTAATACACTTTAGTAGAGGAGCCAAATGGTTTGCAAACAATTAATTCACATCAGGATCCTTACCATTAGATCTAAAAATTGAATCTAGCAATATAAGCTACAGGTTAAAATTATTATAATGCCTGCAAGACAATTCATTAAAGGTTGGGTCATTTTTATCATAAATTAAACTATAACACCTCCGTGTATAAAATTTGGTTTTTAACCCCGTTTATAATTTAGAATTTTTTCGAATTTTTTTATTACCGAAAGGTGGCTAGTGTCGATGAAATTCGTAATATCTTACATCAGGTGTATTTGGTATACCTATGTGTTGTATACCGGATGGCTAGAAAAAAATGAATTCTGTTTAAATTCGCACATCTTTGGAACTCTTTCCGATATGGATTTCAGTTTTTATTTTGTAAGATACAGTGAACTAAAAACTATCCCTGCCAAATCACAAACGTTTATTTCAAAACAAAAGAATAATAGATGTTTAAATATCAACTAAAAAATATCAGTTATACGTTACTGATAGGTATTCTTCAAAATTCTACCAATGAACATCTTGTATTCAAATTTATCGTCACTTCTGGCCACACTTCTGCTAATCGTCGACGGAGATCTTCTAAGTTTGCAAATGGTTCGCGTCTTTGAGCATACACTTTTTCTTGCAATGCATTCCACACTGAGTAGTCTAAAGGGTTACAGTCTGAAGAATTAGACGACCATTAGTTTGCCCGAATGAAAGATGCCATGTGTAGCGTCCCCCAGGTACCCTATCTTGAAAAGCGTAATTTGAACTTATTCAAATTCAAGAACAAAACAATCGTAGGCAAACAATTCTACCTAACAACTGACACAAAAAAAAACTCATTAAAACAAAGCCTTACAAGGGTAAGTTATAAATAGATCACAACATCGTGACCGATATATAAATTTGAGTTCGTTAGAAACATACAGCGCTCCTTTCTCAGGTTACACATTCATCTATACAACAAATAAAACAATAAAAATAAAATTCTAGGTGTTTAATGGTTATCTGGTTCCGGGAAAGAGTGTACGACCACTTAGCAACACAATTTGTCATAAACTCAAAATAAAAATCAAATAACAATGTAATACCAAAACCAGATGCGGTCTTATCTTAAATGCACTAACCCGGTTCAACCTAAATTGCCAAGGCACACATGTCTATTTTTAGTGACATACAAAAAATGTGAAAATTAAAAAATATATTAGTTGCACAACAAATCTATAACAATACGCTAATTCAAACCAAGGGTAAGTTATAAATACACTATTTGAGTGAGAAACATAAAGACTAACACAAAAATAAAAAAATAAAATGAGGTTTTAAGCTGTTCCTGTACCACTTCATTCCTTTACTTATAACAGACGTTTCATTACCGCTTAATGAATGTCCAATACCGCTTGTACGTTTTATTTACCTTTCAGCAACGTGCAAACCTTTAGCAATTTTATTTTAATACGTTACATAGGCTTGAAAAATTATTTGCTGCTAGATTTCATTTATTAAAAATACCTACTTACACTTGAATTAATCACAAAAAACAAATCGTTAAAATACGCGGTTCAACTTCAAAAAGGTTGACAGTTATCTATAGATTAATATTTGAAAAACACATTAAAACTAACACAAGAATTATTTTAAAGACAAACTATTTACAATGAAGGTATTTAATTAACCCTCTCGATCTGGCTTCGTCTACACTGTAACTCACTTTCCCTATTACTTACTAAACTAGTGACATTTTTACATTATAAATCGGCGCATAAGAAATTCCAATGATTCGTTAGGCCCCTTCAGTAAAGCAATTTTTACACCTGCTACTCAAACCCCAACATGTGTTTTTCAACCCTAGCCAAATATCAGTTACATACATTCTCATATTTCTTACATAAAAATATATAAATAAAATATTTTGAAAACATCAGCAAATTACGACGTATTATCAAGATATTAAAAATCCACTAATTATCTTTTCTATCGCGGTAACAATGACGATTTGACAACGTTTATTACAATAATAAAATTTTCGCGGTCCGCTACCTTGTGAGATGGAACACTGTCGTGGATAAAAATGTAATCGTTATTCGGGTATAATCGATGCATTTCTGGTAATAAATCGTCACGTAAATGCCGTATGTAGCTATGTGCGTTTGTTTTTGTTACCTGATGATCAGTGAAAAATAGGCTACTTGTTCCATTCCAGCATATTACGCATGATCTTAGAAAACCGCGTCTTGCTATGGTACAAACGTTCTGGTTCAATAGCGTTCTTCTTAGTTGCCGAACAAACCCTATTATTTTATCTGTTTTGAGGGACTATAGCGTAAAATCCTTTCGTCTTGAAAAATTAAGCGTTTTAGGTCAGCATTCGAAAACCTCCTATATAAACGTAAACTCCTTGATGATCGACGGATTTTTGCGTTAAGTGTAATTGCTGGGGTTTGCAACCTTTTGTAACATTTACTATCACACGTCTTTGAATAACTTGTACAGATCTGCGACTGATTCTTAGCCTGGCTGCTATCTGACGCAGAGACAAATGGGTCCCTGGTTGATTTTCCTGTGACAATGACAATTCACGTACAATTTCTGAATTTTCATTACTTGTAGCAGTTACGGGTCTTGCACTTCTGCGGTTCCTGTAAACGGATCCAATTTCCTCAAGTCGTCGAATAGCACGATGTATGCTGGAAACTCTCCCGCAATTATTTCTCCGCGCCAATTTTTTTCGCAATAACACGTTTCAATTAACTCCAAATTAGACTTTGTTAAAAGATGTGCCATTAAGAAGAAAAATTAATTAAATCTGCAAATGTCACTCATAACTACATTTATTTTAACAAAAGGTTACTTCGATTTAAGTTGCTTATGCAGACGTCACGTGTAATTGATATTTTTGAATTATTCTTTTATGTTTTGAAATAGACGTTTGTAATTTGGAATATAGTTTTCAGTTCACTGTGACTTAGAAAATAAAAACTAAAATCCACATCTGAAAGCGTTCCAGAGATGCGCGAACTTAAACAGGATTCGTTTTGTTCTAGACCCACCCAGTAAGTAGTAAATTCATATTTTTCTTCAAATGTGATTATGTTGACAATTAATTCAATATATCGCCCTTCATCTTTTGCAAAACATTCCCTACAGTCATATATATATACAGGGTGTCTGTTTTTCAGGATCTCGCTTATCTTTAGAGATGAACAGTTGGTTAAATTAGGGCAAAGTTGCGCATTTTTATGTTGCACAATAATCTAAAAGAAAATTAGAGCTGTCATCTTTTGTTTTTGAATTATTAAAAAAAAATTTTTGGTTTTTATTTTTATTTTTTTAAGCAAAAACCATTAAAGATAGACGTTTTAAACTAAAACATTGTGAAGGCACTTTTCACAAGGAATCTACATCTGCCATTGTAATTTCCATGGCACCCTAGACGCAAAAGATACAACATCAAACTTTGTTTTTCTTATAGCCGCTATTTTGGATTTTTGCATTTTTGTATCAAGTTTTTTTTTCTGAATACAATGATGTATCACACATAATAGTTCTGCCTTACATTTACGCCAAAATTTTCCAATTTTGAGAGAATTGCTTTGAAAAGATAACAACGTTTGATTGTTGATTGTAACAAATAATTTGACAGTTCCACCATTTCTTGTTAGTAATTCACGTTTGTCTTGTTCTTGCCGCGGTTATAAACCAATGATAAAGGTTTATTTCTAAAATTTTTGTTTGAGTTTACCTCCCTGAAAATTTCTTATTGTAGAGCCGGTTTGTAGGTTTTTATTGTCTACATTAAAGCACGTTACGAAAATTATGGCGACCGAGTAGACTCATGGCGCCCGAGCAGAGACATGTAAGTAACAAAGAATGTTTGTCTACGGCTTTTCAACTTACATACGTGAAGATACAATTTAGAAGAAAATATTTTTTTATTTTTGCATCGAATCGCATATAGCTATGCGTTAATATTTTGAATCTCAAAAATCTTCTGGCACTAATAGCACGATTAATCTAATTTGAGAATACAAAGTCAAATCGGCGTAGAACCAAAAATTAAACAAATGAATGAATTTTTTTGTATACGTGTAATGTTTTGTTTGAAAATCTATAGACGATGCGGTTTTAAATTTAATACAATGCTATCAACCGACTCTTGGCCCCAGGCTTTTGCTGATTTTCGGCAAATCGAGCTATAGTTTTACTATTTTGAATCGAACTTGCAATGTGACTGTCTAGCATCATTAATACAAAAAACGATAAAAATGTTTTCTAAAATTACAGTAACTCCCATATCAAAAACAAATAACCAATTTTTATCTTTTTTAGTTAGAGATAGATTTACATAACGATTCAGTTTTAAGGGCCACCTAACTTAAAGGTTTAAAACAGCACCTATACAGCCTATGAAGTCAACTCAGTAAAATATAGGTATAAACCAATGATGAAGGTTTACGCAATTCGAAATAATCGTGATTTTTGCAATGAAACCATTTCAGATTTAAAACGAAAGTTATCAAATATTGTGTAATTTTCCCAATTTCCATATGAAGCTTGAAATTGAGAAATTACAATCACGATAATATTCTGTTTAATTCTATAAATCCTACATACCTTTTAACGTAAATAATTGATTTATGCTAAAAATTTGAACAATTTAGTATCGCGATGTTACGTACAATTGAATAATATGGATCTTTAAGAGAGCGATTAATCACATAATTAGATCGATTGATTTATAAGAATTAGATTTTTATTATTATTTAAGAAGTCGTTAATTAATAATAGAAACTATAGGAAACAAATAATTTGTAAAAGGGTCTTAAGTGAATCATTGTACTGTATGAGTAAATAATTTGAGAAAGATTGACGACGTTCTTTTGTTGGCCAAATGGAAAGATGTTTTGGTATGTAAAAAAATGTGTAATGACGTGCTAATACTCATATACTTTAACGCCCTTTTGTAACACTCGTTTTTAAATATACTATTTTAGCATAAGTTGCCCCCTGTAAAAATACTCAAACGTACGTCATCGCCTTGTTCACTTTTCCTATTAAAACGAAACTATTGCTGCCATTTAAACTCCATTTACACTACTACTACGTATTTCCTAATTTTTTGAAATAATAAACAAGGTAACAACGATAAGGAGAATAACGACAACAATAACAATAACGACAGTAATGACACTAACGAGAATAACAAGATATACACGATAAAGGTGACATTGACAATTGATAGTAACGATAACTAGAAGAACGATAACGACAAGCGGCAGTCACGATAGAGGCAATAGTGGCATAGTCATAATTGTCACTTTAGCGAGGATAAGGGGAAATATGGCAACCAAGTCGATAATTCTGATATTCACAACGACTCGTAAAGATACGTATTGTAATAAGAGTCTTAAACGACAAAGGCTAGATAACCACAAATGACAGTGACGATAGCGTCAACAATTACTTCAAGGATTATAATCCCGGCATTCACAGTAACGACTCGTAAGGACAATATAATCTCAATCTTAAACAACAGACGAGACGGTAAAAACAACCAATAAAGAGAAGACAGAACACAATGACTAACGATAATAAGAACAGTAAGACAAACAACAACACGATAACGATGATGCTGACAATAGTGGCATAGTAGTAGACAAGTAGTGATTATTGTCACAATAAGGACACTGTCATACTCGTAAACATAACCATAGGCCTAAACAGGGGCATAATAAATTGTGAGTCAATTTTATACTTACCATTTTTTTAACGCATACTGTGATTTATTGTCAACTTATTATAAAAAGGGATTAATACAAATTTTCCTAAAAATGTTTATAATACCTTTATTGCGCTGTATTAAAAAAACAATCAAGTAGTAACCAAAACGAAGCGATGAAAAGTAATAGCTGCACTAACAATACAGACCATAACGACGTAGTTACGATAGAGACGATTAGAGCAGTAATGTTGGCAAAGATGATAATGCTGATATCTGCAATAACGAATTTCTAACGAATGGTGCGGTTTAACTTAAAGTTATACAAAACAAAATGAGATTTAAAAAAAATCGAAAATCTTTATGAAACTTTTAGGTAACTTTAGGTAACTGAAAAATATATAATAAGACATTTTTTTATAAGTTTTTGTTATGAACGAATGTGTTCAAAGGTAAATATGTAATTAAAAATTATTATTAAATACATAAATAAAAAGTTCTCGAGTAGGATTTGAACCTACGACCTATACTTTGCTAGAGTTCCGCGCTAACCAACTGCGCTATCGAAGTACAAGCCCCAATCGATGTAAATTTTGTCTTTATGTATGTAGAACTGATGTAAATTCTAACTATAATGAGATTACAGTCAAATTACTTATATTAATGGAATGTGAACCTGCAATATCGCAAGGATTTACACATACCAAATTAACTTGACTAATATTAAATTATTATAAGTTTTTGTTATGAACGAATACGTTCAAAATTATTATTAATTTTATTAAATACATAAATAAAAAGTTCACCTCTAGTAGGATTTGAACCTACGACCTATACTTTGCTAGAGTACCGCGCTAACCAACTGCGCTATCGAAGTACAAGCCCCAATCGATGTAAATTTTGTCTTTATGTATGTAGAACTGATAATAAAATTAAAAATAATTTTTAATTACATATTTACCTTTGAACTTGTTCGTTCATAACAAAACGAAAATTATGATGCCTGAGTAGACACATTATGCCACCCGAGGAGAGACATGTCAACAAAGAATCTCTTTCTACAAATTTTGAACTTTACATACGTCAAAATCGAATTTAGAAGAAAATGTTTTTTTAATTTTTTCCTTTCTGCATCACATCGCCTATACCTGTGCATCACACGATTAAACCAATTCCAAAGTGTAAGTGAATACCTTGCTTCAACTTAATGTCTTAGATATCTCACACATTTGATTTAAATTTTAGTCGTTAATATACGCGCTCCGAAACACTACTGTATCACTCGAGAATACGTTAAATCGACATAAAGTAAAAAAAAAATTTTTTTGACAATCGATAGACGCTGTGGTTTTGAATTTGATACAATGGTGTCGATCGTCTCTTGTTACTCCACCGTTTTGTAAACTGAAAAACTGAATTTAGATACATATTTGAGTTAACTGAAACACATGTTCATTAGATCGTAACGCCGCCTGCTGCGATTATTCCGAAATGTTGCTACTTTTTGTGGTTTCGTTACGTTTAACGACAGTAAAGCTAAAAAAACGGTGCACTCCACTGAAATAAAGACTTAACCGACACTAATAATAACGGTAACGACATGCGATACTTGCAAGCATGGGGTAGTGACGATGGCCACAATCGGTGCAATAAGGGCAACAACTGTGACAATCTTCAACTTCGTACACGTACAAATTATAATTTATCCTCTAATTTACCCCCTTAAGGGATGAACTTTCAAATATCTCTTTCTAGCAAATGCCCCCACCGTATAAAGAACATAGCTGCCAAATTTCATGTTTGTAGGCTTTAGATTTCATGAAAATTTGTGATAAGTGGGTCAGTGAGTATTTTACCTTTCAGAATCATAAGCGTAAGTGTAAATATAAGCATAATCTTATAAATCATAAATTAATATTATACTTAATATCTCGCGTACTGCGTACGTAAAACTTGGAATAGTAATTTTTACGAAACCTAAAAATTTCGAATAATTAAAAGCTCTCTTCTGTTCAAGATTGTTATAAAACATGCAATTTAAACTAATAAAAAACTAAAATGAGGTGCATTCTAAACTCACACTTTTTTTAGTTCTAAAAACATTTTATTTTGATTTGATAAAATTAATTAACAAATAGTTAAGAAAAATGTCAAATATTAAAAGTCAAAGGACTTTGGTTCGACAAAAGACGATGTTTGGCTTGTAGTCATGCAAAGTGCAAATTTGGTAATGCTCCAAAATGGAAACAAGACTAAGTAGAAACGGTATAATTTGGTTTCCATTTTGGACCATTACCAAGTTTGTAGCAAATATAAATTTAAAAACTATAATTTAGGTACGCTTATAGCTTCTTCCTTTAAGTATTAAATTATTTATTATTATTTCTTGTCATTCTTGGGTCACTAGTAATAAATGAAGAGTTATACTCATCATACTTAAATTTGCGTTAAATTTGTACCAAAAAAACAGTATTATTAAAAGTATTATTTGAAACCCTACATTGACATTCCGAATCTTTGATTTCTCATTAATCCAATTTAATAAGTTCAACCAGCGTAAACATTTAAACTGGTGTAACTTTTTGTTTGTTGATTTGTTGAGCCTCTTAAATCTCTCCAACTCAACTATTGTATGTTTTTATCGCCTACAAAAAAGAACGTTACGAAAATATGGCGCCCGAGCAGAGACATGTGAGTACTAACAATTTTGTTTTGACGAACTTTGAACTTAAAAATGTCACAAAGTAATTTAGAAGAAAATGTTTTTTAAATTTATTTTGCATTGCAACGGCATCGATAAATTTAATAACAACTTATATTAAAAATCAAAACTATTCTTATAGAAAAGACACTACTAAACTAATCCCAATTCATTCTGGAAAAAAATTTATATTTTTCAATTTTTTTTAAATCATTATTTTAAGTTTAAATATTCCTTTTGGTTCTATTAAATTTTCTTTCTTTTTCTAAATTTTTTTGTGTGTAATTTTACAGAATGTAGTTAAAAAACTTTTAGTATCACTCTGAATATTCACATTTCGAGCTATTCAACTGTTTAAATCGTACTTTTATTTGGAATGCTTTTAAATGAATGGGTTTTAGTATGAATGAAAATCATAAATAAAATATGTTCACGTTTATAGTTTAAGTCGTTTAAATCATCTCTATACACACAATTTAATTTATGTAAGTGATAATAGCCAAACGATTTCTATACACCACTAGTAAATAATATTGGAAAATTAGAGATCGTTTTATGTTGAAGAACTTCAAAGAGCTCTTCATCCTGATTTAATTTTGAGTTACTCAAACGTATGTACCATTTGCTCTAAATGTAATAAAGATAGCTATAAAGCAAATATTTGCGTATATTATTGAACGTATAAGTTTTTTACCATTTTAATATTCAAAATCATATAAACTTTTATGTGCCGAACAAAATATTGCAATTTTGCATAAAATTGAAATGGTGGGAAATTTAACAGCAGAACTGCCCTATATAATTATAATCCGAACTAGTTATAGTTAGTACACATTTCGAGATAAAATGAACTAATTCCATTACTTAGTTTAGATACACCTATATATAGAGCAAATGTTACTTCTTCCTGAATAATTTACCGTCACAGAATCAAGAACACTGAATATTCATTTAAAACCTAATTAAAATACGTTTAAGTAATTTTAAATTTATTACAGCAATTTTAGATTAACCGATGATTTATACTTGTAAATTCCAAAACTTTTTCGGTTACTTTTAACCCAATGTACTAAATAGAATTAAGCTTTATCCAATTTATCTGAACCCTTCCCAATATTAATCATCCTCTCTACCATTTAAGTAAAATAGTAAAAAGTCTATTTCGATTTTACCAAAAATTAATTACCGCCTAAAATGTTATAACATGGAATTTATGCAACGAAACTATTGTGATAATATCAAAAGCGGTTTCAGTATTACATAATAAGCGAACTTAAAGAGAATGAGAGGCTTTTCCTTTCAGCTACTACGCATTTTTGTATTGTTATATATTTGTTTATAAGGTATATATTTTTTTTATTCATGATTTTTCTGTTTACATTTATCCCAAAAAGACTCGCTTTAATAGTGAATTTTAAAACAACAGAAACATTACAAAAAATTTAAATTTATCGGTTCAAAATTAGGGAATTTTTACTACTAGTTTTATGCATTTATTAACGATTAGTTTTGTTTTAAATATCAGTTAGCAAAAGGATTACACACTGCTAAAACATTGCACTAATACATGTGTTTTTTTCTTATTTGATTGTATACATGCATACATGCATACATGCATACATGCATACATGCATACATGCATACATGCATACATGCATACATGCATATATGCATACGTGCATACATGTATACGTGCATACAATCATACGTGTATGCACGTATGATTGTATGCATACATGTATACATGCATACATGCATACATGCGTATTTGCGTACATGCGTGCATGAGTACATGCATACATGCATACGTGCATACGTGCATACGTGCATACGTGCATACATGCATACATGCGTATTTGCGTACATGCGTACATGCGTGCATGAGTACATGCATACATGCATACATGCATGCGTGCATACGTGCATACTTGCATACATGCATACGTGCGTACGTACATACGTGCATACGTGCCTAGGTGCGTACATGAAAACATGAATACATGCACCTGCATATGTGCACGTATATACGTACTTACGAGCATACGTTCGTACGTACGTGCAATACCTGCATACCATCATACGTGCACACATGCATGCTTGCAATGATACAGTAAAATAGAGTTAATTATATACAAAATAGAGTTAATTATATACTATATTAATATGTTGCATATTGAGTATAATTAAAAATCCATAAATTCGGGGGAAAATGTTGCTTCTGAATTTTCCGTCAGGGCTGGTTTTTAGAAGCTCCTGAAAATGACAATGACTTTCTGACGGCAGGGTCCCAAGTCTGTGAAAATGAAATCACTTCTGTAAATGTAATGTTAGTTTTGGTTAATTATTTTGGTAGCTGAAAAATATAACATTGGAAACATAATTGGATTACATTAACAACTTTTCCGACTTTTCCGAAACGCCTAGTTCAACTTTCTGTCGTTTTTTTTTCAAATTTTTTATGGAACTCCGTTGATGTCCATTTAAAACCTAATTAAAATACGTTTAAGTAATTTTAAATTTATTACAGCAATTTTAGATTAACCGATGATTTATACTTGTAAATTCCAAAACTTTTTCGGTTACTTTTAACCCAATGTACTAAATAGAATTAAGCTTTATCCAATTTATCTGAACCCTTCCCAATATTAATCATCCTCTCTACCATTTAACTAAAATAGTAAAAAGTCTATTTCGATTTTACCAAAAATTAATTACCGCCTAAAATGTTATAACATGGAATTTATGCAACGAAACTCTATTGTGATAATATCAAAAGCGGTTTCAGTATTACATAATAAGCGAACTTAAAGAGAATGAGAGGCTTTTCCTTTCAGCCAGTACGCATTTTTTATTGTTACATATTTGTTTATAAGGTATATATTTTTTTTATTCATGATTTTTCTGTTTACATTTATCCCAAAAACACTCGCTTTAATAGTGAATTTTAAAACAACAGAAACATTACAAAAAATTTAAATTACGAGCATACGTTCGTACGTACGTACAATACATGCATACCATCATACGTGCACACATGCATGCTTGCATTGATACAGTAAAATAGAGTTAATTATATACAAAATAGAATTAATTATATACTATATTAATATGTTGCATATTGAGTATAATTAAAAATCCATACATTCGGGGGAAAATGTTGCTTCTGAATTTTCCGCCAGGGCTGGTTTTTAGAAGCTCCTGAAAATGACAATGACTTTCTGACGGCAGGGTCCCAAGTCTGTGAAAATGAAAGTGTGAAAATATAATACAGTTAAAAGAGAAAGGAAAGCTTGCGTTAAATAAAAGTCAAAACAGTTCTCAAATGCATGTAAATCTTAAAACTTTACGGCATGTATTTATGCAACACAAATGACGCAATTGCATTGATACATTTTCAAATCCCGTTTCAAAGTTGTAATGTAAACTGATGATATAAAAATAGAATGTTTGCTAAATGCTTTCACAGCAAAATAACTGCGTTCATTATCCTACAATTATTATTATTAACGCTGCACCGAAAATTACAAGTCATGTTTTAAGTGTTGTTTCAAAAATTGAATTGGGTAATTTAAAGAGCATTTAGATACATTAAATGGATAAATTGCATGCATATGTTTCTTCTGAGCTTACGTAAGTACAAAAAGGTGTGTTTTAAGTGCTTTTTGTTGTTTCAAAATGGAATTGGCTAATTTAAGTGTAATTTTTCATATTTTGAAAATATTTATATATGAAATGATAGATTGTCACTTCTAAAACACAACTGCGCTGAAAAAAAAATTTTTTTTTCTCAGAATTAGGTGAAAAATGTAAATTTTTAAGAGCGCATTTTTTCTAGGACATCACACACTTTCAAACATACATCAATTTCATAGTTAAAGTACACGTCTATCGTTTACACAGCAATAATTGCAATTATGCATTCCATTCTAGTACAGTACTTGTAATTCTATTTTAATATAATATTACAAATCATACTGATAATACTATATGGATGCATTTTTGCAATTGCATGCTTTTTACTCATTACGAGTACAATCCATTTAACTTGAATTGCAATTGTGTATATATATGTAAGATGTCTAAAGATTCATTGTGAGCGTTATTATTACTTTATTTCATGAAAAATCGTTACAATCTATTTTAGAAAAAAACCGTATTACAAATTAGTTACACTATTGTTTTATTATATCATATTTCATATTGGTGCTCAATTTATTTGGGAAAAATGTATGTTTAATATTCTAAATAGTAAAAGAGGACCTTCAAGTTTTTCCAAATTTTTTTAGTTCTGTCATTGGCGCTCTAATTTATTGGGCCTGTATACGAAATTTCAGAATTTTTGGGTAAAGGACATTGGAGTTGTGATTTATTAAGCAATTAACAACGTTCACTTACATATAAATTTTCATTGGTAAAATTGATCTTTTTTTATCACATTTTTTTTTGTTTTGGCAAATTTTTGAAACTGCTATCATTGGCTCTCTAATTTATTGGGTCTGTATACGAAATTTCAGAATTTTTGGGTAAAGGACATTGGAGTTGTGATTTATTAAGCAATTAACAACATTAACACTTCTGTAAATGTAATGTTAGTTTTGGTTAATTATTTTGGTAGCTGAAAAATATAACATTGGAAACATAATTGGATTACATTAACAACTTTTCCGACTTTTCCGAAACGCCTAGTTCAACTTTCTGTCGTTTTTTTTTTTAAATTTTTTATGGAACTCCGTTTTTCGAGAACCAATTCTAACATTGTAAAGAGGACAGCTTTATCTTTGTTAACGTTAGTTACGTTGGCCCTACACACACAAACATACACTAGAATTATCAAATACCTTCCTTACTTTCACGACTTCTTAGTCATGGTTTTTAAAAAGTTTTCATAATTTATTAAACTATATCATCTGACACATCTAATTATCAGGTTAACGCCGATCTCTAAAGGAATTTAAGTATAATTTAATAACTGCCAAAAGTTGTTAATCCATATGTAGTATTTAATTTTTTAGTAGAAAAACGAAGTTATGTGCTGAAATTGGGTCGTGTAATCTAACCCAGTACTTTCACATACTGTCAAAAATAGCGGGTTATACAATTTAAGTATTAAAATTTTTCCCTGTTTTTGTTTTGTTATTAATTGGTTCCATAGCTTCAGAAGTATTCTGACGTAGAGTTTCCTCAAATACTAATTTAGTATGACCGCCCTGTGTACGTGTCTACTTATACATATATTTACGAAATATCATTACTCAACGCATTTTATTTTATATTATTATAGTTAAATTCATGATCATCATGATGCAATCAGAATATATCCGCAAAAATTTGTTTCAATGGATTCATTAGATGGAAATAACTTATTCATAGATTATCCTAAGTGTTATATAATTCAGAAGAAGGCTGAAAATCATTCAAGAGTAGTAGTTTTTGGTGACTTTGGATATATTCTGAATGAATAAATTAGGGACTTCATGCGGCTGTTCAGGACTAGAAGGTGGTTGAAAATTGCAATTCTAGGGGACTCGATCCAATTCATTGTAATATTCATACATGATACATATCTCTATTTAACAATTTGCCCCTACAGGTTAATATTATAAAGGTACGTTTGACCCACAAGAACATATAAAAGGGGTATCAAATACGACATCCTAAGGAGGACTCGATCCAGATATATGGAGTTTAAGCAAATAGGGTTTCAGATGCCGTATTATCGAATGAGATTCGCCTCATTAAACGTAAATGAGTGTAGGACAAGGCTTAATTCGGAGTTTTCAAGGTTCTCTCGTAAATTGTCCACTAAATAATTATAGCCATTCAAGTCAACCCTAACCACTAGCCGGCGTAAAGCAACCCCGATCTGCAAGTACGTGTGTGCGTACGTATAGATTTATACCAGGTGTCCAAAGCGTCACGCGACGAAAGATTGCGGCTTCGCTGTTGATTTTTCATTAAAATCATTTACACAAAAGTTATATGGTTCCAATACGTGCACAACTTAAAAATATTTTAGCACCTACAGGGTGATTCGTAAAAGTGGGGGGGGCTATCAACTTTTTTATTTTAAATGGAACACACTGTATATCATTACATTTTTGGATAGCCTAATGAATAAGCTTTTTAACATTTGCACATATAAAATGCAACGTTGCCAAGTTATTTTACAAAAATGTATTGTTTCCTGAATGTAAGGTTGGCAATAAAAATTAATTCTTGGTTTATTATCGAAATTGAGACAAATTAGTTCAGGGATATAATTAAGCTAGGTGTAGGATTTGAAAAGATGTAAACGTTGTATTGATATATTGAACAGAGGAGAGAAGGCTTCGTGTGAAACTTTAGCATGTTCAACGTACATCAACTCTCTTATTTCAAATGGAACAACCTGTATATTTTGATATGGGCGAATAGTACTCTTAACGACTTTTATCTAAATACATTGATACCGCTAAAATTTATCGTTTTTAAAAATATTTCCATTTTTTTAATTTTTGTATAATTATTTTATAACGTAACGATTTAATAGTGTGCCATAATTTCAAGTCACAATACTAGATTAGTAATAGTAATAATTAATTTTATTAAATATTCTTAACAATAAATTAAACAATGTAATATTGAAATAATAAACAAACAATTAACAAGAACAAGAGGTAGGTAAGTCAAACATATGCAAATGTGCTCTTAAAAAAATTATAAATAAGGTTCAAACAAGCCTCCTCGTTTCTCAATGCACTGATTCAATCGTTGTCTGTAGCAACGTTGCAAATTATGCAACATTTGTTGGGTTACATTACGAAACCGTTGTTGAATTCTTTGCCTCATATTTTCTGCAGTAGGCGGCGATGTTCTATAAACTTCATTTTTAATGTAGCCCCATAAAAATTGTCCATGAAAATCAGATCGGGTGATCTAGCTGACCACGTGATAACGACCTATCCAACGATCAGGAAATTGCTGATTTAAAAACTCTTGTCACATCACGAGCCGTAATGTGCAGGAGCGCCATCTTGTTGGAACCATATTTCCTCATTAGCGAATGAGATGTTCTCTTCAATCCATGGTAGCACGTTGGTTCGCAATGAATTTAAATAATTTACTGCATTTAAAATGTTTTCCAAAAAATAGGGTCATAATAATCTGTTGCCAATAATACCAGCCCAAACATTGAGATTCCATCGATGCTGATTGTTTCTGTATATAATTATATGTGGATTTTCCATGGCGTAATAATGACAGTTGTGTCTATTTACAAAATAATTATTATGAAAAGTAGATTCGTCTGTCATCATAACTGTATTAAAAAAATTATGTGATTGTTACAATCCCCAACGACAGTAATTTTTAAAATCATGTTCATCCAATGCCTGGTGGAGTTGGATCTTGTATGGATAGTATTTATATTCATTAATTATATTGTGTATTGTTGATTTCTGTAAATCATGTTCCACTGCAATTTTTCTAATGCTTATTTGAGGGTTTTCTTGTATAACTTGAAGAACCACTAGTTGAGCTTCCTCGTTGTTTGCAGGTTTTGGACCTATTCCTCAAATTTACTTTTTAAATTTTCAAGAACTCGTTCACTGGACAACGGGCATCCGGAAATTTTGTTTATAAATTCTAGAAGCAAGTAAACAATTACCTTGGGCTTCTCCTATTATGTAAATCATTTGAATTAATTCGTTCTTCGTATATTTTATTTTAAAATTTAGAGTTAACTTCTCTTAATTCAAGTTTTTTTCTAAATACAAATGCAGTGAAAAAGTAGTTTTGAAAGAAATAAAGTTAAAATACACCTAATTGACATATTAAAATTTTGTTTTATTGTTTTTAAATCATGGCACTCTATCAAATAGCTACGTTATAAAATAATTATGGAAAAATTAAAAAAAAGGAGACATTTAAAAAACTATACATTTTAGTGGTATCAATGTTTTTACGTAAAAGTTAGGTCTTTAAGAGTACTATTCGCCCATATCAAAATATACAGGGTGTTCCGTTTGAAATAAGACAATTGATCTACGTTGAACATGTTAAAGTCTCACACGGAGCCTTCTTACGCTGTTCAATATATCAACAAAACGTTTACATCTTTTCAAAGCCTATACCTAGCTTAATTATATCCCTGAACTAATTTGTCTCAAATTAGATAATAAACCAAGAATTAATTTTTATTGCTAACCTTACATTCAGGAAAAAGTACATTTTTGTTAAATAACTTGGCAACGTTGCATTTTATATGTACAAATGCATATATCGTTGAAAAGCTTATTCATTGGACTATCCAATAAGTAGATATATACATGGTGTTTCATTTAAAATAAAACAGTACTTGTACGAATCACCCTGTAGGTGCTAAAATATTTTTAAGTTGTGCAAGTATTGGAATCATATAACTTTTATATAAATAAATAAATCTACAGCGAACCCACAACTTCCGTCACGTGACGCTTTGGACACCCGGTATATGTACATAGTAAATGTTTAGGTGCGTACAAAGATTGATGTATCCACGTATTTACTTGTATACATGTATGCATTTATACACTTTTAGTCCTTTAGGGCTTATTTATTACCTTAAGAAACACTTTAATTAACAAAAGTGAAATTTTTACTCCAAACTGGATGGTTTTCCCCAGCACCATTTATTACAATTTTCACACATACACATACACATACACATCACACATACATACACAACATACACACATACACACATACACACATACACATACACACTACACATACACACATCACATACACACAACTACACTACACACACACACACACTACACACTACATACACAATACACACACTACTACACAGTACACACATACACACACACTACACACATACACACATACACACACACACACACACACATCACACACATACACCATACACACATACACACATACACACATACACACACACACACATACACACACAACACAACACACATACACACAACACACATACACACATACACACACACACACACATACACACAACACACACTACACACATACACACATACACACATACACACACACACACAACACACACACACACACACATACACACATACACACACTACACAACAACACATACACACATACACACACACACACAACACACACACACATACACACATACACACAACACACACACACACATACACACATACACACATACACACACACACACAACACACACACACACACACATACACACTACACACTACACATACACATACACACACACACACATACACACATACACACATACACACACACACATACACACAACACACATACACACATACACACAACACACATACACACATACACACATACACACTACACACACACACACATACACACATCACACACACACACACACACACAACACACACACACTACACACATACACACACACACAACACACATACACATACACACATACACACACACACATACACACACACACACACACACACACACACATACACACTACACACACACACACACATACACACATACACATACACACACACACATACACACATACACACATACACATACACACATACACACATACACACATCACACACATACACACACACACACACAACACAACACACACACACACACACACACACACACACACACACATATACACACATACACACATACACACATACACACATACACACATACACACAAACACACATACACACATACACACACACGTATACACGTACACACGTACACACGTACACACGTACAACACGCACACGTACACACGTGCACACACACACGTACACACGTACACATGTACACACGTACACACGTACACACGTACAACACGTACGCGTACACACGTACACACGTACACACGCGCACACGTACACACGTACGCACGTACACACGTACACACATACGCACGTACGCACATACCCACAGACGCGCACACGCCCACACGCGCGCACAGGCACACACGCACACACACGCGCACGCACGCGCACACACACACACGCGAGCGCTCGGATACTTTCACGTACGCTTTCACGTAAGATTTCCGTACATTTGCGCGTAAGCTTTCCCTTACACCTTCGCGTACACTTTCACGTACACATTCGCGTACACTTTCTCGTATACTTTCGCGTACACTTTCACGTACACATATACGTACACATATACTTACACATATACGTACACACATACGTACACATCCACTTACATACTATACATGTGCACATACACGTACACATGCACATACTTACACACACGTACGCACACCCATGTACCATTGAAAACAATACTTGTGTGATCCGTACATAGAAAATAATAGGTGGTAATGTAAAATATCAACTTTATGTATTTCATGTTCTCAAATGAAAACAACCATGAAAACATCTTCGCTTTATTTGTCGTTAACTGCTGGCTCGCTGGACAATAAAATTTACTACTAACAATTGTAGTATTATTAAACTTCCCCACACAGTTCTTAGCTTTTATAAAGTTGAATCAAAAATATTCCATCTACTTGCTAACTTTTTTGCTGACGCAATATAGATTAGATTGTTTCATTTTTTTTTATGATTATGTTTTAACTATTTGCAAGCAGCACATTAATTATTCTTACATTATTTGTATGAATTAATTAACCCTGTTGTTTATTAACATTTTTCACAAAAAGTTTAAATCAAAGCATAAAATTTGTGTAAACGCTTACAAGAAAGTGCACTCAAGTGTTTGAATATTTATGAGTGCAACAGTGTACATGAGCAGATTTAAGTGGAATGTTAAACAAATTATCGGTTTTAAGGCTGTGTATCGTCTTGATTTATATTCGAAATTTAAGTTCATTTATATAATTAGCAGATTTGTTGGTTTTGAACTGCCTTAATTATTCGAGCAATAACTACTCTCTAGAGTAATATTATACGAGCATGTTAGAAACAGATGCTACTAAAGTTTCCTCTCGCTATACGTACAAATGTTTTCGAAAAAAATGGGAAACAACCCCCCACTTCCTTTTACAAGTACACTCCGATCTCTTTCTTTTATATTCATCTTTAATAGAATATACAAAATTTCGCTTTTAATTAGTAACTTTTGATATCGGATCAAAAGAAATTGATGAGATATTGATTAATTTTAGAAAGTTCATTACTTTACTTTTAAAATGCTCTAATAAGATTTTATCATAAATATTTTTACGCCGGGGTACATACTGCACCTAAAGGTCGATTTTAATTAATTTTTTTACATTTCATTAATTGAAACGCGTCAAATTTAAGCTTGTAGAATCAAGTAGCTAAATGCTATAGTGCAAGTCAGTATAATTACTAAAGTTTGTTTAGAATTTCAATCGCGAATTAATTTCAATCTCTGGCTTGCCAAATCCACGACTCGCTAATATTTCATCTAACAATGCATATAGGTATAGAGAAGTTTGAAATGATAAATTTTTCGTTTCTGATAAATTATATATCCTATTTAGTAGATGATGTTATTTTCGTAAAAGAACGAAACGCAATATTAAGTAATAAAAGATATACCCTATAAAATTTTCACCGAAGAACACGTATTCAAGATTTCTTAGATATGAAGCCCCCGGACAGAAAAACCGTTATGTGACCCTAGAGTGGAACGAGAAACAAGACATGAGTTGTCCTCCTTATATAGGCAGCATCCGTCACGTGCGTCTTTTTCTTTAACAAACCCATTGCAATGAAATAAATAAAGACGATATAATCCTTCCAGCAATAACCTATAATATGAACTCGTTTGAGTAGTTCATGACACGGTTATAATAATATAAGTTAATATTGAATACAAATCGATTTTTTTTTGTTTCAGGTAAGCCACTTTAATACTTCAACTAACGCATACGTAAGTACTCAAACATAGTGCAAATTGTGTTCTTAATTTGGTATTGGATTACAGTCGGTTCTCATTGTTGGCTTTCTACAAGAGAAATGGACCTACTTTAGGAATTGAAAAATTATTTTTAACTACCTTTTATAAAAGTAGACATTTAAAAGGTATCATCACTTCATTAATATTACTTAACATTTTAAGAGCTTTAAGAGATTAACAAACTGGAAAAAATGATTTTGTTTTGTATAAAAGAAACCCCAGTAAAAATGAGAAATGCGTAATATTAATTTAAATTTCGTAAACAATACATTACGCCGCCATTTTGTCGTATATTGCCGTTTTTATTCTTAAACTTGACGTAATTAAATCAAGAAACTGTTCAAGTTTTTTTTATTCACAAATAAGTTGCATAACGTGTTCTTGAAAAGTGAATAACTGTAAATAGACCTACTCACATTATACATAGATTATGAAAAATGCATCGTTTTGGCAAAGTTCAAATGCAATAAAACTTTAAAATATTGAGTTTAGTTTTAATTTGCCCCAAACTGGACCACATTGTTTTAGAAATAGTTCTCACTTGGAAGTGTACGTAAAATAATTATCCAAGACTTCGCAAACAATTTTTTTTGTCCTAAAATAAAAGTATGTTTGTATATTTTAACCTTTCAGTTCTGCGATACAGTAAATTTTACTTAACACTTTACAAACTTTTTTTTTATTAAATGTATATTTTGTTATTTTAGTAAACAATTGTATCACAAATTACAGACAAATATGCAGTTAAACAGCTTTTTTTTTAAATAAAAAGGAACCGTTTTTATACTGATAGTTATTAATAATAGCAACCATTACGCTTATACAGAAAAAATAAAACAAAATTTACATTGTACAAATCGTTTTTACAAAACTCAACTTTTATTTTAAAATAAATTTTTAAACTTTTTTAGAGTTAAGTATTGTTTTAAAAATTAAAGCGAAATTTACACTTTACAAACCGTGTTATAACGAATGCATGTGTAATTATTCTGAATTTTTGATAAATTTCATATACAGTTATTGCAAAAATAAAAGCCAAGTGTATACTGATCAATTTTTTTTATTTAATTCAGATTTTATTATCCTCAATTGTGTCAAATTACTTACAAATTTGCAATTAAACTGTTTTTTAAATAAAAGGAAACATATTTACACTGTTAGTTATTAATAAAAGCGACATTTACGCTTATACAGGGTAATTGGTCGAAACCATTCATTAGAAGTATTAGGAGTTCCAGCCATGGCTGATTTCTGAAAGTTTGTATCTGGGCTAAGTGATTCATATTCTATTTAAGGAAAATATTTTCATGATGACTACACTTCCGGTTATACCGGAAGTAGCCATCAACTTTGCTATTTTAAATTGAATCGTACCCTTTTTATGGCATATTCGAATTGTACTCGCCATTTTAGTAGAAATTTTATCAATGTTCCCTATATTTAAATTTAATAGTTTTTGAGATTTAAATTTTTTTTCGAAAATTGTTGGTTGAACACTATGACATTTGACAATGCCTACTGGCGTCATTTTTAGTACGAAGCAAGTAATATTGACGTTATGCATAGGGGTATCCTTAAGCTTTACGCTGATGCTTCCGGTACTGTCGAATTATCTACAGGGTGATCAAAATGTGACTTCCATCTTTTGTAAATTAAAACCACCAAAACTTAACTTTTTCAAATACAATGCCCAATATTTTCTTCCTTTAAAGGATACAGAATAAAATTCTGCATTGATTTGTATTAGCATTCCCTATACCTATCTTCAACAGTTTTTCAGTTATTCAGGTATTTCTAAAATCTCGTCCGAAATTTAGAAAAATTAATTCGTTTTCTCCACGGCCGAAGCCTACTACAGATGCAGAAACCAATTACATTAATGTAGTTTATCAAAGCAAACAGAACTGTTAAATTTCGTCAACAAATAAGATGAGAATAAAACTAATATGCAAATAATAACTATTAATATTATTGAAAGTAAGAAAAACAATTCAAAATTTTATAAATGTTGTATGTGGCCTCCATTTTGTTGAAGACAACCTAAAAGTCTTGCCTGAACTTCTTTCATGCAAGCTTTTTTGACGTGATGACGATTTAACTGGCGAAATGCCGTCGTTACTCTTAAGCCTAGGTCTTCTCTTGTGTGGACTGGAGTGGCGTATACTTGATTCTTGACTTCGCCCCACACGTAGAAGTCGAATGGAGTTAGATTGGGAGATCGGGGAGGCCACCGCCATGGTCCGTTTCGACCGATCCACTGATCACCAAACATAGTGGTGAGCTCTTGATCAACGTCACGCGATGAATGTGCAGGAGCTCCGTCCATTTGATACCAGTAGTATTGTAAAATATTGAGAGGCAGATTTTCTTAAAATTCAGAGACATCCGTTCTCAGAATCTCCAAATATTTTATACTTGTCAAATTTTCATCATAAATTTGAAAAGAGACACGACCATTCATTACAAGACAAAACACGTTAAAACTAAATTTGATTCTCGCTTGAAATGTGGGTTTTCCGACGCCCAATAGTGCCAATTACGTCGATTAACAATTCCTTCTCTGGTAAATTTTGCTTCGTCCGTCCAAATTATTTTTCGTAAAAACAGCGGGTCTTTCTGAATTCTGATTAACATTTGCTCACAAAATTCCACTCGCTCGAAATTATCGCCTGGATGAAGTGCTTGAACCAAGGTAAACGAATAATCATGCATTTTATGCTTCTTTAAGGTGTATTGTATGGAATAGTAAGACAGGCCCAAATCTTCTGCAGCAGATCGTATCGAGCCGTGGGGATAGTTATTAAAATATGCTAGGACATTAACTTCATTAGCTTCTTCGCCAGTAATAGGCTTTGATCGTGTTCTGGAAGCTTTCTCTGTTCCATACCGTAAAAAGATTGACTCTATTCGCTTAAATTTGTGCTTGTTCATTGGTGTTAAATGAGGATATCGGTCATTAAACAAACGGCAAGTTCTGCTAATAATCTTATCACATTCTCCATGAATATAAAATAAGTTCAAAATATCCCTGTTTGAATACTTCCCATTTTCCATTTTGATAAACCGAACACAGAAACGCAACAAAAGGTATTGACAGTTACTAACAACAAACTTAGCTGTGGTTTCCATGGCTATCCATGGAAAAATCAGGTAAATCGTTTTGAATTTCAGAAGAAATGAACAAATACCTCAATATGAGAAAAACTGTTGAAGATAGGTATAGGGAATGCTAATACAAATCAATGCAGAATTTTATTCTGCATCCTTTAAAGGAAGAAAATATTGGGCATTGTATTTGAAAAAGTTAAGTTTTGATGGTTTTTATTTTCAAAAGATGGAAATCACATTTTGAACACCCTGTAGATAATTCGGCAGTACCGGAAGCATCAGCGGAAAGCTTAAGGATACCCCTATGCATAACGTCAATATTACTTGCTTCGTACTAAAAATGTCATAGTGTTCAACCAATAATTTTCGAAAAAAAATTTAAATCTCAAAAACTATTAAATTTAAGTATAGGGAACATTGATAAAATTTCTACTTAAATAGCGAGTACAATTCGAATATCCCATAAAAATGGTACGATTCCATTTAAAATAACAAAGTTGATGGCTACTTCCGGTATAACCGGAAGTGTAGTCATCATGACAATATTTTCCTTAAATAGAATATGAATCACTTAGTCCAGATACAAACTTTCAGAAATCAGCCATGGCTGGAACTCCTAATACTTCTAATGAATGGTTTCGACCAATCACCCTGTATAGAAAAAATAAAACCAAATTTATTTACATTAAGTACAAATTGTTTTTACAAAACTGGACCCACAAGTACCTATTTTAATGTATTGTTTTAAAAATTAAAGCGAAATTTACATTGCAAACTGTATTATAACAGATTCATGTGTTCTACCTACCTATATTATACCTACTCAATTATTTTAAATATAAACTTTTTTTTCAGATTTTATTATTTTAATATCATCAATATTGTCACAAATTGGCTATTAAACTGTTTTTTAAATAAAATGGAAACATTTTACACTGGTAGATTTTAACAATAGCAGAAAAAATAAAACAAAATTTACATTTTACAAGTTTTTTTAATAAACTCAACTAATGTACAAAAATAGCAAATTTACACTTTACATACTGTTTTGCACAAAATTAAAATGGATTTGTTTAAACAGTGGCAAACTTCATGCTCACTTATTCCAAAAATTAACACCAAATGCACGCTTGGTCAACTTTTCTTAATAAAATTCAGATTTTGTTATTTTAATTTTCCCAATTATATCACAAATTATTAACAAATTAGCAGATAAACGGTTTTTATACTGTTAGCTATTAATAAAAGCGAGATTTACGCTTACATAGAAAACAATTTCTGGTATGAAACAACACACAACCTTCCAACCTACAAAGTGAAAAATTAAAAGAAATGAAATAACTTTAATTTAACTTTTTTAGGATAACTCTTTTTGATACGTTGATAACAAAAATAGGCAACACTGTAAAAACAAAAACAATAATCCATGTCAGAATGACGTTTAAAACTTCATGTCAGATAGAGATTAATAGACATAAATACATGCTAACTTAAAATCAAATTCCAAAGCCGCCCGCTTCTGTAAGATATCATTATAGAGCTCTGATTTATATGCACGAAAATTAGTTAAAATATGCGCATATATATGCATCATAAACAAAATATTTTTATACATTTATTTTTAAAATAATACATTTACAATACATATAAAACAATAATTATAATATTAATGACTAATGAGTTTAACTAATAGAATAATAAGACAATAACAGACAATAAAAATAATTAATTATTTAGTTTATTGTTATTTACATTACAAAACAGTTTATAATTATATATTTTTCTAAATTCTGCATAGTAAACGATTGCCTTCTATCGGAAAGTATATTCTTGCATATAGAAAAACTTCGCTCTACATCTACAGATGTAATGGGCGCATATTTTAAAACAGAAATGATTGCAGGATCTACATTACGTAGCACAAGAATGTTAAACCATTCATTTTTAATTAGAACACCACTAAGTTTTTGTTCAATGATATTTCCAATTTTTCCAGTAACTCCGCCAATCGATTTTTTGAGACTATTAACTAATTCAACTGACTCCGTCAAAGGCATTCCCAGTTTTTCTAAATTCAAAATTATTTCGACGATGGGGTTATAATTGGCTTTAATAAATGCTAACTGCTGTGGTAGTTCAGAATTCCGCAACACTTTTTTTGATTCCATAATTGCTGCTGAACTATCAGATAAATCTAATTTTAATTTTATTAACCAAGTACTCCACCTAGTAATAGCAGGTTGGGGGGGGGGCAGAGGTGTATTTGGTAATTTTTCTTTGTACAGTTGTACTCTCAGGGGCGCTTTTATAAACACTTTTTTAACATTACTAATTAAAATATTTACAAGTGGAAATTGTATCCTTATTTCTTCCCCTACTCTATTAATCGCGTGGGCTAAACATGTTGTGTGAATTAAATTTTTATATAATATTTTTAGGTTTTTTGCTGCTTTAATCATACACGTAGCTACATCCGATAACATTAATACGAATTTTTCGGAAGGAACGACTTCGGGAAGAAAAAAATTTGTTAAGCTGTCGTTTACAAATCTAGTTGCAGCTAATTAAATGACATGGGCTAGGATGTACCTCATCTAAGATCCCAAGCATTAGATTAACGATGGCACGCCCACAAATATCGGTGGTTTCATCTACAATAAAATAAATATGGTTTTCACCTACACGGTTTCGTATTTTTTTCATTGTACTAATATAAACATCGTTAATATATTTTTTTCTTAATGTACCTTCGTCTGGAATTGACATTTTACAGAATTTTTTCAAAAAAGATTTACAACTTTCGTTTCCTAACTTTGATAATGGTATGTTTGAATTAACAAGTGCCTGACACAGTTCTAAATTAAAAGCTTCCCTTCCATTATTTGTAGCACTTGCAACCACTGATTCCTTTAGGGATAGTTGTGTATCGCCTTTCTTCAATCTAACTTGATGTAAGGGAGTTATTTGAAATTTTTTTCCACAGGATATCTGTGAAAATTACAAGTAGTATCCACTTAAGATCTAGTAATTTAAAATAATAAAACGTGCAGGTAATTATTTTTAAAATCAAAAAACCACTACTGAAAATCTAATTAATAAAAAATACTACTTACTATTTTCCTGCATGTTTTACAAAACACTTCTTCGCCATCGAGTATAAGCTCTGGAAAGTCCTTTATCCAAACCGAAACCAAACTATGTATTAATTTTTGCCATTATTTAAATCAACAATCAAATAATCACCCTGCGCCGATTTTGTAGTTTAATACTTGCCACGTACTTTCCAATCAACGTTCACTACAGCACGGTCTTACAAATACAGCACTACTTAAATTTAAAATCTGAGTACCAACCACTTTTACACAGATCCTTTCCAAGTCAAATATTGCCGACAACTCAGGGATTAAGAATGGAACACCCCAAAAAGAAATATCGGCAAACAATCACAATAATAGTTAATTGCATTTAAAGCATGTAAATCTGCATTTACGAAAATCCCTTAATCCGCTTGAAATATTTCTGAGCAAGTTAGTCAAGATAACAATGGGAAGGAATGGGAATAATCTAGACATTTCCATAATCGATTATTTTATTACTATTTATTAGTAATCGAGATATTTTAATTATCGATTAATATTAGTAGTTACTAATTAGTAGTTTGAAAATTTGTAAACTAAAGGATCATAAAAAAGGCTACTAAAGAAATGAAAATTTTTGAAACGAGCTTTTCCCCCGCAAAATTTTGCGGTAAACATATGATTTGAAATTATTTCTTTGAAAACAAAACTTAAAATGTTAGCGTCGAGTTCTAGACTAGACAAAAATTAAAACCTTAAAATCAAATTCTGGCCCCGTTATTTCTTTCTACACAAATTTACCTTTATATAAAAAAAAAAAATCGGCGAAATCCGTCAAGCGGATGTCTCGCAATCTGCGTGAACTAAATAACCCGATTATTTTAATATATTAGATTATATAATTTGATTTTCATTTCATTTGTTTGAGTAGGTTAAAAAAACATCTTTAAACTTTTGATATAAGCATTACGTATATTGCAATTGCTTATTAACATTTAAAGTATCCGGCCTATTCGCCCATTCATAGAAATAATCTCATTAAATTGCTGTTTGGAATTTGGATAACAAATGTAATTAGTCAAATGAACAATAATAGTAACTTATTGCCAATGGCCGTCAGAACAATAGTTAAATTTTTCAAAAGTTAGTTTATGTCAAAATATTACTTTCTTAAAGAGCATATTGATCATCAATTTGAAAAAAATATTTAAAGACGTTTTTGATTTATGGCAAATTTTTAATTTTGATTTCAAAATTTCTACACCCTGTATCTCAGCAACTAAGCCCTTTAAGGGTTCATGTGCCTATATTAAAATTTATCGAGAGTTCTGTGGGGTAGATCGATGTCGGTCGAACGTAGTAACACCCTGTATAAATAGCAATTATGGCACTCAATTATATCAAAAGCTGAAGCCAAATTTACACTTTACAAACTATTTTTTAATAAGAAAATGTAAACTTTTTGGGTTCTTTTAATGGTGTATATTTATTATGGAAACGTTTAGAGTTGTTTAACATAAATACAAATATGAACCTTTAAAAAACGCAAAACTCTAACTATTTAAATATTTTTTAATAAATTCTTATTTTCCATTTTATTCCTTCTAATAACTTTTAATGTAAATAGTTTCAGAGAATAGAGTCTAATTTACACTTCTGGGACATTCATTATTAAGTTCTGGAATTAGTTAAATAGTTAAATAGGTTTTCCATTTTCACCAATTTACACTTTACAGACTATCTTTTTATTCAATTATTTTTAATTACAAATGAAAATTGATTAAAAATTCAATCTATTTCAGATGCATTAAATTTTGTAGCTTTCAGTTGAAACAATGTACTTATACTACTATTCGAAATTGTTTATAATGGCTACATTTATTCTTCATTGTCTCAAAAACTAAAGCCGAGGTTACACATGGGAAACCTTTTTTTGAATCAGATGCCGACTTTTTCTGGATGAAGGAGTAGATGCTACTACGCTCATTTGTTTAAATGTTAAAATCAAATTTACACTTCGCATTGTTCTTTTTTATTAACACTTTAGGACGGGCGGCCCTTTAATTGAGATGAGTACGGCTGCCGGGTCTCAGACTTAAACAAAACAAAGCATATGTACATAAAAAATATTGCTAAAAACGTAAACATATTTATTTGTACAATAATTCATCGTTATTCCGATAATGCCCGAATAAAAACACAAAAATTATAAAAATTCATAGAAGAGCATTTTATAAGAATTCCTTTACATTTTTTGTAAAAAACACTTAAGGAAGTATTCATTATTTAAGCTTACTCCATTTTGGAATCCTCAGTGCACTGACTGCACCAAGCCACCAAATAAACAATTTTTTGACATTTTTGGCAGAAAACCTTGTTTGTTGAGTACTTTTGACAGACGTGACCTCTTCTTTTTGTCACTGAAGGAATTACCCAGCTTTCTCTTAAGCCTGATGTACCGGCTACATCTTGCCTGCTGTCTCTAACAGCTGGAGGTGTATTCATTGCAAGACAACGCCGTTCGAGATATTCACGAGTTAGGGACAGACCAAGGTCTTTTAAATGTAATGTTCTAACCATATCATAAGTTTTATTGTTGCAAGCATAAATTAGCTGAGAACTGACACTAGCCATATTCATCACAGCATAAAAGATGACCATTGGCCATCTTCTAGTATTTCTGGCGACGTTGTAGGTTGCTCGTAGCTTGTCTAGATTATCTACTTCTTCTTTCGTACGGTGGTAGCATGTAATTATCTCTGGTTTTCTAGCTCTTCTGTAGTTTTATCAATGCTATCATGGTGGTGAAGACTAGATTTAAGGAAGACATTTTTATGTTTTTTGGTGTACACGATACTATTGTATTATTCTTCTGAAATCCCAACACCGATCAATGTACAGGTCGAAGTCTTGTATTTATAAACTCTTATTTTTCTTGATGGTACCAACATAGGTTATTTCATGATCATCAAATAATTCGTTCACATGATTTATCCTTGTAAACCAATTATCGCATTATGTTGCAGGGATCATTATTTCTTTTATATGAGCCTTCAGGCTGTTGCCCAACATCTCTAGATTTAAGGCATATGATGCCGCTGAATCCACTAATGCAAAGATTTTACTTCCATAGCGATTGGGTTTTCTCGGAATATATTGGATAAATGAACACCTCTGAACACCTCCAATTTTTCATCTATTGTTGTGTTTGCTCCACCTGTATATGCCTTCTTACAATTATCGACGAAAGTATCAAATAGATTTCTTATTGGTGGTAATTTATCGGTCTCTTTTCTTCCATCTCTTGTTGAAACATTATCAAATCTTATACATCTTAGTAAAAAGTGAAACTGATCACGAGACATGTCTAACCAGAATCTCTCAATCCCCAGTCCATCTCTTTCCCAGAACTCCTTGGTATTTTGGCGACCACTTTCTAGAAGTCCAGCTAAATACAAAATTCCGAGAAACGCTTTGATTTCACAAATATCTGTTGGTTGGGCCTTTCATTCTCTCGTGAAATTTTCAACGATTGTAGAAATATAATGGTTCGTGTTTTCCACTATGGTGTTCGGTATTTCTTTAGTAAAAAAAAGAGACCAACATTCCAATGCAGTTTTTGGCTTCTTTGCATATTCTTTCACACCTGGCAAACGAACTATAGTATTTTCCCTTCTGGTTTTCACTGTTTTAGTAGGGCGATACTTCATTCAACGAGTGCCATCTTTGCCAAAAAATGTAGGTACTCTTGGAATCTTCTTTTTGGGGCTATCATCTTCATCTTTTTGATTATCACTGTCACATTCTTGCTCCGATTTGCTATCAGTATCTCGTGATTCTATCACTTCCTGTTCAGAGGCAATTTCATTTTCTGCGTCGTCAAATTCTTGATCTTCTGATTCTTCCCAAAGTTGGAGAAGCTGTTCTTCTTCATAGCTCATGTTATGGAAAATAATTATTAAGTCATAAATTATAATTCATTATTGCCCTCTAGCTAATGAATTGATTTAAAATAAAATATAAAATAAACAATAACATCAACTTACCAAAAAATCTGTGTATATGCTGTATCCGAAAAAAGTAACACGAATAGGGGCGTTGGGTCTCATATACTTTTCACTCGATAATTTCTTAAAGAAAAGACACCTACTCACGATATTTGTTACACCAGTACTAAAGCCTAGGTTAGGAAGATAGATAGACGCTTAACCTGCCACGAAGATTTACCGAAAAACGCAGAAGAGGTTTTGTGCCGCCGAGTCTCACAGGCTGGCGCCCGTCCTGAAGGGTTAAGAATACAGATTTTACGTTTTATGCCGTTATTTCAACAATAATGTATTTCAAAACGAGAAAGCTCTAATAAACATTTACGTTCACATTGACATTTATATTTACAATACTTTTTTTCTAAACTAAGATGTTTTCTCTCATACAACTTTTATATTCAACTGTTCCAAAACTTAAAGTCGAGTTTGCACCTTACAAACTGTATTTCACTAAATTCATGATTTTTGAAACAGGATCTTTTATTCTTAATTCTAAAAAAAGGTAACATAGGTGTAAAAAAATTTTATTATGTTTGGCTTTAAAGCCAAGTTTACATTTTACAACCTGCCGTTTAAATTACTATAATTATGATGCATTCGTAATAAAAAATAGTGTATGATATGCGTACATAAGAAGCCTTTAAAGCCCTTGCGACGCCGTGTTTTGAAATATGTCGCGCGTGCTTTAAAGGCCCTCTTATACACTTATATCATAATATACTATTATGTTTTTGCAACAATAATCTTTATATCCACATAAACAAATTTGATTATTTTTAGCTCTAAAGCGAAGTTTACGCTTTACAAAGTATTTTTTTTCTAATACACATTTATATTCAACTGTTCTCAAACTTAAAGGCAACTTTGCACCTTACTAACTGTATGTCACTAGATTGAGGAATTTTTGATAATAATTTAATCCAAAATGGTAACATCGGTGTAAACATATTTTGATTATTACATTATTATAAGTGTTTGTTATGAACGAATAAGTTCAAAGGTAAATATGTAATTAAAAATTATTATTAATTTTATTAAATACATAAATAAAAAGTTTACCTCGAGTAGGATTTGAACCTACGACCTGTACTTTGCTAGAGTACCGCGCTAACCAACTACGCCATCAAGGTTCAAGCCCCAATCGATGTAAATTTTGTCTTTATGTATGTAGAACTGGTGTAAATTCTAAATATTAAATAAAGTACAGGTCGTAGGTTCAAATCCTACTCGAGGTAAATTTTTTATTTATGCATTTAATAAAATTAATAATAATTTTTAATATTTTGATTATGTTTGACTCTACATTTCACAAATTGTTCAGATTTTTTTGCTCAAGTACAACTTAGATACTCTCTACTCTTACAAAACTTAAAGTTGAGTGTACACGTTACGAACTGTAATTCAATAAATTAATTGTTTTTAAGACCTCTTTAAAATAGAAGCCTTTGTGTTCGTATTAATTTCATCCAAAATCGGTATAAATATAAATGTTAAGCACTAAAAGGCAAATTTACATTTCGGAACGTGCTATTTTTTGTAAATTTATATTTTTTTGCTCAAATGCTTAAATAGTCTAAAGCTTAAAGTAGAGTTTACACCTTACTAACTGTACTTCACTTAATTGATGTTTGTTTATTTTTTAAATTAGAACTTTTTTGTTTGATTGCATTAAAATTAATCAAATTCATAAAATCAATGTGGATCATGTTTAGATGTAAAACCGAATTGACGTTTCAAAAAATGTTTTTGTTTTTACTTATAACGCAACTTATGCTTAACTGTTCCAGAACTTAGGTCAAGTTTACACATTACTAACTATATTTCACTAAATTCAATTGTTTTTAATTAAGAATTTGGAAAAACAGGAACAGGAAAAATGGTTACAGCCTCATAACCTACTTTTATATGTTTACCTCTAAATCCAATTTTACATGTTACAAGCTGTTTTTTTTTTAACTAAATTCAGATTTTTTGCCCAAGTTCAACTGCTCAACTGTTCCAAACTTAAAGTCGCGGTTACCGCACTAAATTCAAATTTCTTTGTTCACGAATTATCTTGAAATAGCAGCTTGCTTAATGAGATCAAAAATGGTTACATCCTTATAACTTAGTTTGATTATGGTAAGATCTAAAGTCACGTTAACATTTCACAAACTGTTTTTTTTTTTTCAAAAATTAGATTTGTTTGCTACAATTCAACATTTATGCTCAAGTGTGCTAAAACTTAAAGCCAAATTTACATTTTGCAAACTGTACTTTACCAAATTCAAGTTTTTTATTCACAAATTTTTTAAAAATAGGAACTGCTTAAATATATTAAAAATGGTTACATCCACATAATCTAGTTCGCTTAGGTTAAGCACTCAAGACATGTATACATTTCACGAACTGTATTTTTGTTACTAAATTTACATTTTTTGCTTAAAACTTGTTTTCCAATTGTAACTGACTGATTTCTTTTTGTTTATTAAGAATTTATTTCATATTAGAACTTTTATTTAATTGTGTCACAATTGGTTAAATTCATAAAGTCAAATTTACGTTTCACAAACTGCCTTTTATTTTAACTAAATTCTGATTTTGTTTGCTCAAATGCAACTTATGCCCAAATATAGGTGATAGAAACTTTATGTTTAATTGCATCAAAAATGGTTACATTTGATTATTTTTAGCTCTAAAGCCAGTTTTACATGTTATGAGCTGTTTTTTTAATTAATCGTTAAAATAGCAACTGTAGCGCCATGTTTAACATTTCACAGACTATTTTTTTTTATTAATTGAGAATCCAACATTTATACTTAACTTATGCCTAAGTGTTCCACAACCTAAAGTCAAGTCCTACAAACTGGATTTCATTACATTCATGTTTTTTTATTCAAGAATTTTTAAAGTTGGAACTTTTATGTTTAACTGCATCAGAAATGGTTATATCCAGGTAATTAAATATGATTATGTTTAACACTAAAGCCAAGTGTACACTTCATAAACTATTTTTTTTTTCTAAATTAAGATTTCTGACGCAACTTTTATATTGAATTATTGCCAAACTTAAGAATGGAGTTTGTACGTTATAAACTGTACTTTAAAGAATTCAAGATTACATTTTTTTAAAAATATGCTTTACTGTATCTAATATGATAACATCCGTATAATCAAATTTGTTTATGTTTGGTTCTAAAGTCAAATGTATATTTCACAATTTTTTTTCAAATGGTCGATTAATCAAATAATTGTTTAATCAACTACTCGATTAATCAGTCGTATAATCCGTGAATCAAGTAATAGATTAATCAAACGTTAGTTAATTAGAGGTCGTCAGCCTAGAGGAAAATAACATTTAAAATGTAATTGGGTAAAAATTAAATTTAGTTATGTATTTAAGTATTTACTGCAAATAATACATAGAAGATAGTGAAATATAGTATATAAACTGGGCTGTATGGGCAGACAATTAAATGTGGAGTAAGGGTGGATGATTGTAAGTTTGAACAATCGATAATCAAGTACGGAAGATTATCGATATTTTTAATTAGTCGAAAGTCAAATAATCGATTATTTTCATAAACTTATCAAAACCTACAAATTGAACAACTATCGTTTGTACTTAATTGTATCTAAATTGGGCATATCCTTATAATCAAAACTGATTTTGTGTAGATGTAGTGCCATTTCACCAACTATTTTTGTTTTACTATGTCCAGATTTTTTGCAAGTTTAAAACTTCATACATTGTCTTGCATCTTTCATTTTTATTTTTTTTTTAAATTTTAATCATATTTTTGTAAAATTAATATATATTTGGTAATATTCTTTGAGCACACATATTTTCCCACATTGAGGTGAATGAATACATATATGCAGATTTCATTTGAATGCAACATGCAATGTGCGCCGGTAAAAGATATTTACGTAATCGATTTAATTAAACCAATATTTCATGTTATTTAATATTTATTAAATAATCCGTATTTATATAATTTGAAATGTTATATTACGTCTCCGTATTCAATTAAATTTTGGTGCAAATCACGAAGTATCTTTTTTTTGTCATAAGTAATGAGCGTTGAGCAATAATGTGTTTACTAAACAAAACAAAGGTCAAAGGCTTCTAGCGAAACTGGTGGAATGATTAAGTTAACGTAGCCATTAAAAAAATGCTTAATTGCACAAGTCAAGTTCTTTGTTATTTCGTGGATTACGAAATGGTAAAAAAATTGCAGTAATTTTAATATAAATTTGTAGTAAATTTAGAGTTAAAAGAATTTCCGAAGGGAAACCCACTCAAGTAATGAGAAAAAAATGAAGGGTCCAAAAGAATAATTATATAAACATTATGATACGATTAAGTGTATGTATATAAATTGCTTCTGGGCCCACTTTTCTTCCTAACAATTTAAATTTTAACGCTTTAAAAAATCTGTTGATAATGATGGTAGCTCCACAAACGTTAAGCAGATTATTCTTTTTAATTGCCATTTTAGCGACCGCTTAATCCCTCATTTTACTATATAAACTCTTAATTTCTCACGTTTTATAGGAGCAGGAAATGAATTTTGTATTATAAAATGTTTGCGTTATTTTCACAACGCTCTTGTATATACACACACGTTTACAAATTTAACTGTTTCCTTTTGTTTTACACATGGGAAAACTGTAAAAGCTGCTTTACTTCAACATTCAGAGCACAACACTTTCCAATCTTTTAAAAACTAACCTTTACTAAACCGAAAAAAGCTTCAAGGAATTTTTGAGATAGAAACATGCAAGCACAAATTTTTTTGGGTACTTTATGATTATAGTTTGATTCGTGTTCGTGTCTTCCTGTATGCTTATATTCGATATACGTAAGAGCGAATTGCGTATTATTACCTATTTCTATTCTATGTCATGTAAATTTTAAAAGAAAACGCGCAGTCTTCAGTCGCACGATATACACTTTTCTCATAAAATGCAAATCAAAAGCTAACGTACAAGTCGCTTGTATAACTTCATTTTTTTTTTTCAATATAAAGAAGTTATATCTTTTGCGTTAGCTTTAAAAACTAACACGACCATAGAATATCTAATTTATAGAGTATTTCGATAAAAATTGCAACCGGTAATTTACCACCACAATATTATTTACATAACAAAAGAAGACGTTTACGATGAAATTTGATATAAAAAATAAATTAGACTCATAGTCATGTTCATATTTTTCGATTTCAGGTTAATATTAATTTATTAACTTTAGGGAGCGTAAAAAGTTGCTTTATTCAAAAATTTCAAATTCTTTTATAAAAGCAAATTAAAAAAAAAGGTTGTACCTCTGATTAAGCTTTTTTATTAGTTGGAATTGTTAACGCTTTATTAAATTCTTGGATGGAAAAAAGTTTTCATATAGGAAAAAGTATCTGTTCGACTTGAATTAATGAAAATAAAATTAAAGATGTAGATTGGCAATGTCTTCTAAATAAAAATAGGATTTTGAAAAATTTCTGTAATGGAAATTGCAGCATGCGTTGGTAAAATATGTACATTGGTAATCTATTATTATAATAATATAAAAATAAATTCTCATAAATGCTAAACTTTGTTCATTAATTGTGTTAAATAAAATGTTATTTGTGGAAACTGGTTTTTTTACTTGTTCCCGGATACGTGAGGGAAGTTTTTCTGCCATAGGGGATTTGCTTTACTTCGACTTATTAAATGTAAAGCTGCCCCCCCCCCCCCCAAACTTATTACATAGAGGTAACCGAACGAACATCAGGCGGAAATTTGTTGCTAATTTGTTGCTGTAAAATAGCAATCAGTAATGTGAGATTTACAAAAAAAGTTGTGTATCCTTTTACAAATGAAAAGAATTAATTTTATGATTATGATTAATTGAAGGGGTGGCTGCAATAACCAGGCAGCTCCACTTTTTTACGAAATGAGATTTTTACTGAATTACCCTTTAAAAAAATAGTCCGATCGTTCCCTGCAACAATCAGGCGTCTCCATATAACAGTAACATAAATGACAACGTTATTGGAGCTGCCTTGCTCTCGGTTTGCAGCAAGAACCGGGCAGCTCCTGGAGCTGCCTGGTTTTTGCACTTAACTGTTGGCAAAATATGATGGAAAATATAGAAATATGAAAATATGCATGGAATATAAAAAATATCGATTTCTTTATATATTTTCGTAGTTTCTTTTGAATCTTATGTAATAATATTAATATAACTCTATTTATAAGTACTTTCCTAATACGGTCTGGTTCATTTTCTCTTCTAAGTACATACGGCGCCGCAGCGCGCGCAAGCGCGCTAGTTGCTCATTCGGTCGTGCAGCATCGCTTTGTTTTATTGCAGATCTACGTGTTGTTATAAATAGATACACACTGTTGTAACGATTTGTATTGAATAATTTAGTATTATTTATATTTAAAATGGCAAGTGAACGAAAGTGAACCGTTTCAACAATCGTCATCTGATTTCGTCCCGATTCCGAATCAAGTGAGAGTGATAAAGATCAACCTGCTGTAAACAATCTTGATGCAACCGATGTTGCCAGTACGTCTGGGCTGGTTGCAAATAAAAAATCTAAAAAGAGAAGCAGTAATCCGAACATGTGGATGCGAAACCAAAGAAAATTAAAAAGAGTTAAGGGTGAAAAGTACACTAATGTTAAAGGAAACCCAGTGGAAAGGCGACGTAGAGGAGTTCCGTGTCAGTGCCGGTTCAAATGCTTTGAAGGCATAAGCGAAGAAACGCTTGATAAAATTTTTAAGTCTTGTTATGGAATTGGCGATAAAGAACAACAAGATTTCTATTTAGGTAAGAAAAAGTTATTCACATGTATATTGTGAAATGTCCATGTTAAAAAAAATGAACTTCAAGAAAACTGACTAAAATAATGCTGCCAATAAGTTTCCCGTTTTTCTGATATCCTAGATCACTCTGGGCAGTGGGGTAGATAGCATGGGTGGCACCCGGGGCGGATACCGTAGTGTCACCCCAAATTTTAAAGACAAAAAAAAAGTTCTACTTATATAGAACATTATTGTAATTTTGTTGTATTTATAAGCTTTTTTTTTCACGATCGGTGTCACCCCTAAATAAGTGAAACACGGGCGGACCCGCTCTGGCAAAGATTTCCGTAATTTTTTCTAGAGTCCTTGAAATATAGAAATTTTCTAGGCAAAAATCGGTGTTGTCATATTTGAAAAAGCAAATGAGTTAAAAATGATGGTTTTATGACAATTTTTTTTTCAGCCGGTTTAATACAGACGAGAAACATTCAAAGAAGGCGACCGAAAGGAGGTAGTGGAGTTCTAAGAAGCCAAACGTTTTCGTATAAAATAAAAAGATGAGTATTTGAAAAAAAAGTGTGTAAAACGGCATTCATGAACATTCACGCAATAACGAAAGGCAGGGTGGAGAGAATAGCGACTCATATGGCTTCAAATATAGTAGGACCAAAAGATATGCGAGGGCGCCATGAAATTAGATCCAATAAAATCCCAGATCATATTGTCAAGTCCATTGAGGAACATATTAATAGCTTTCCAAGAAGAAAAAGCCATTATAGCAGAAACGATAACATAAACAGACGATATCTTTCATCCGAACTGAATTTAAGGCCCATGCACAGATTATATTTAAAAAGGTATGAGCCAAACCAACATAGTCTACTAGATACATCAGAGTTTAAGCCAAAAGTTTCCTACACATATTATCGACGTGTATTTGTGGAAAATTTTAATTTAAGGTTTGGCCACCCTAGAACAGATACTTGCAAAACTTGCGACATGCTTGACAACAAGATAAAATATATCAAAGATGATGAAACTCTAAACACACTGAATGTGGAAAATAAAGTGCACCTGACCAGATCTGATACGTTCTATAAAGATTTAAAAGAAAAGACTGCTTTAGCTAAGGAAGATCCCACAGTTGAACTCATGTCATTTGATTTTGAACAAAACATGCCCCTGCCACATGTTCCTTCTGGTGACGTTTTTTTACAAACGCCAGTTGTTGTTTTATCCATTTTGCATCCATAAGGGCAGCGTTTCGAAGAGTTACTTTTATGTTTTTGATGAAATAACGGGTCGGAAATCTCCAAATGAAGTGATAAGTTGCTTACATAATTTTATTAATAACTACATTGATCCTCAGGTAACAACCATTTACCTTTATAGTGACAAAAATGTGCCGCGCAAAACAAGAACTCCGTTCTCGTTCAGTTTTGGGAATCTCTTCTGCTACAAGGAAGATTCAAGAGAATAAGACATCGTTACCCAAAACCTGGGCTTTGTTTTTGCTCTGCGACAGGTCTTTTGCTCTTGTCGAAAAAGAAAAAAGAAAGAAAGAAAGAAAGGGTTTATCTGCTAGAGGAATGGAGTCGCATGATTAAAAACACCAGTAAGAAATTTATTGTTAAAACTGTTACGCAAGATATGATTTTAAACTATAAAGAAGTTCTTGTGCCATTTTTTAAGAAAAGCAATATTAAACATAGTTCTGGTGCAAAATTCACCCTATCGAAATATAAAGTTATAGAGTTCAGTGATGAACATAAGGAAACTGTTACGTGCTCAGAGTCAGCGAATGGTTTAGTCACTGAAGATTTTGTTCTTCTAAAGAAATATTGTATACCGATTTTTCCAGAAGTACAAAGTAAGGTTTATAATGCCCCATTGCCTTTAAAAAAGGATAAGCTATTAAATGTTATGGAATTGGCCAGACAATATGTTGGCAATGCTGAAATGTGGTACTACGAACAACTTGTACCTGCAGAGACACAAGAATGCCAGACATCTGAAACAGAAGATGAAGATCAATAACCTTCTAAAAAGAATATTACCTGTTTTGTAGTAGTAGTATTGGCAACATTTACAAAAACTACGTGAAAACTTCTCTTGCTATATGCTTTTACCACAGAAAAAAGAAAATCACATAGAAACAAAATTTGAATTTTTTAGGAGGTTTTTTCGATTTCCCATGTTTGTAAAAATAGAGCTGCCTGGTGATTGCAGCCACCCCTTCAATTGTAAAAGACAAACACCATACATGATGGCGATAGAAAATTACTTATTAAAACATCAAACAATTTAACAAAACTTAAATTAAAATTATTAGACATACCCTCTACCCACTACGCCCCACGATACGTTCGCCGCCCCGGTGCAAGTTATTTTCTATGCATCTATTTATTTGCATTTACAACTTCTTGCTCAAATAGTAATCACATAAATTGATTAAAATGAAGGACAATCGATACGCTCTCACACTGGACCTTTCGTTGTTTTAATTTGCATAAACAATTTGTTGCTCAAATAATTACTATAAGTAAATTTGTTCCTCGCACTATAATTAACAATAAATTGAACATAATCGAATTTGTTGCTAAGTATAAACAATAAAAGACGACGGAGAGTCGATGTGCCCTCGTACGGGACTTTTCTTTGCGTAAACAATGTGTTGCTCAAATAGTTACTTCGCAAAATGTCACTATAATTAGCAATAATTTATACCTGATCGAATTGGATGCTAATTATAAACAATTACTACGAAAATTTGTTCTTCGCACTAAAATTAACAATAATTTATACATAATCGAATTTGTTGCTAATTATAATCAATAAAAAACGACGGAGAATCGATGTGCTCTCCTAAGGGAGTTTTCTTTATTTTAATTTACATAAACGATTTGTTGCTCAAATAGTTACTACGCAAAATTGCTACAATTAACAACAATTTATACCCCATCGAATTTGTTACTAATTATAAACAATAAAAATAACGGAGAATCGATGTGTTCTCGTACGGGAATTTTCGTTGTTGTAATTTGCATAAACAATTTTTTGCTCAAATAGTTACTACGTAAATTTGTTCTTCGCACTACAATTAAGAATAATTTATACATAATCGAATTGGTTGCTAACTATAAACAATAAAAAACTTCGGAGAATAATCGTACTCTCCTACGGGACTTTTCTTTGTTTTGATTTGCATAAACAATTTGTTGCTAATTATAAACAATAAAAAACGACGGAAAATCGATGTGCTCTCATATAATTTGTATAAACAATTTGTTGCTCAAAAATGAGAGCACAATGATTTTCCGTCGTTTTTTATTATTTATAATTAGCAACAAATTCGATAGAGTATAAATTATTGTTAATTATAGTGCAATTTTACGTAGTAACTATTTGAGCAAAAGATTGTGTATGCAAAGTAAAACAAAGATAACTCCCGTATGAGAGCACATCCATTCTTCGTCGTTTTTTATTGTTTATAATTAGTAACAAATTAGATTATGTATAAATTATTGTTAATTATAGTGCGAAGAACAAATTTACGTAGTAATTATTTGAGCAACAAATTGTTTATGCAAATTAAAACAACGAAAGGTCCAGCGCGAGAGCGTATCGATTGTCCTTCATTTTCTTAGTAACAAATTCGTTAATCTGTAAGTTATTGTTATTTATAATGTGAAAATCAATTTTACGTAATTACTATTGAGCAGGAAGTTGTAAATGCAAATAAATAAAGGCAATGAAAATAACTTGCACCGGGCGGAACGCTCGTGGTTATCTTGACGAAGTGGGTACGTCAAATAATTTTAATTTAAGTTTTGTTAAATTGTTTGATGTTTTAATAAGTAATTTTCTATCGCTACCTTTTTAGTGAAGCTCAAATCATGTCTTTTACTATTAATCATAAAATAATCCTTTTCATTTGAAAGGATACATAACTTTTTGCAAATATCGCAAGTTATTATTACTATTTTACAGCAACAAATTTCCGCCTGACGTTCGTTCGTTTTCTTCTACGCAATAAGTTTTTTTTGGGGGGGGGGGGTCCAGCTTTACGTTAAATTGGCCCCACCCACTCCGTTTCTTATTTACTGCTGTTCTTCTTGCGCAACAAATTAGTACATAATTAGCACTACTTTTTTTAATAAGTCGGATTTTTTTTCTGTTGGCGGGGGGTCCAACTTAATGGACGTTTACCTATATTTTATCAAATGGCTCATCAACGTTAACCAACTTCACACCCATATCCGTAACCAGGGTTAAGTAATATGGGGAGTTATACCTGGGATCTGGAAGGTTTGATAATTCCGCAGGATAGATCAGAATGTGGTGGTCCTCCAAAAAATTTTCAGACCAGCACCTTACGTAACGCCGTCAAAAAAAACATGACTCAATGTTTAGTTAAACACGAAATTGATTCAAAATTCTTACAGCATTCTTACTTTTCTGCTAAAGTCTTACAGCTCATCAAACACCATCCGCCAAAAATTGCATCCGAAACGGTAACATGTGTATAAGCATATTTGATTATATTTGGTTTTAAAGCCAAGTTTTGTTTACTAAATTCAGATTTTTTGCTTAAATACAACTATTCAAAAACATAAAGCCGGATTTACACTTTACGAACTGTATTTCACTAAATTCATGTTGTTTATTCAGAAATTTTTTAAACTTTTATGTTTAACATGGAAAATAATATACACGTCACGAACTGTTTTTTTTAAATTAAGATTTTTTCTCGTGTAACTTTTATATTCAATTGTTCCCAAATTAGTCGAATGTGTACCTTACTAACATAGGATTTAGAATTTTTGCAATAGGAACTTTTATGTTTACGTCTGGGCTGGTTGCAAATAGAAAATCTAAAAAGAAGCAGTAATCCGAACATGTGGATGCGAAACCAAAGAAAATTAAAAGAGTTAAGGGTGAAGAGTACACTAATGTTAAAGGAAACACAGTGGAAAGGCGACGAGGGAGTTCCGTGTCAGTGCCGGTTCAAATGCTTTGAAGGCATAAGCGAAGAAACGCTTGATAAAATTTTTAAATCTTTTTATGGAATTGGCGATAAAGAACAACAATATTTCTATTTAGGTAAGAAAAAGTTATTCACATGTATATTGGAAATGTCCATGTTAAAAAATGAACTTCAAGAAAACTGACTAAAATAATGCTGCCAATAAGTTTCCCGTTTTTGATATCCTAGCCTCTGGGCAGTGGGGTAGTAGCATGGTGGCACCAGGGGGATACCGTAGTGTCACCCCAAATTTTAAAGACAAAAAAAGTTCTACTTATATAGAACATTATTGTAATTTTGTTGTATTTGTAAGTTTTTTTTTCACGATCGGTGTCACCCTAAATAAGTGAAACACAGGACCCGCTCTGGCAAAGATTTCCGTAATTTTTCTAGAGTCCTTGAAATATAGAAATTTTCTAGGCAAAAATCGGTGTTGTCATATTTGAAAAAGCAAATGAGTTAAAAATGATGGTTTTATGACAATTTTTTTAGCCGGTTTAATACAGACGAGAAACATTCAAAGAAGGCGAGCGAAAGGAGGTAGTGGAGTTCTAAGAAGCCAAACGTTTTCGTATAAAATAAAAAGATGAGTTTTGAAAAAAGTGTAAAACGGCATTCATGAACATTCACGCAATAACGAAAAGCACGGTGGAGAATAGCGACTCATATGGCTTCAAATATAGTAGGACCAAAAGATATGCGAGGCCCATGAAAATAGATCCAATAAAATCCCAGATCATATTGTCAAGTCCATTGAGGAACGTATTAATAGCTTTCCAAGAAGAAAAGCCATTATAGCAAAAAACGATAACATAAACAGACGATATCTTTCATCCGAACTGAATTTAAGGCCCATGCACAGATTATATTTAAAAAGTATGAGCCAAACCAACATAGTCTACTAGATACACCAATTTAAGCCAAAAGTTTCCTACACATATTATCGACGTGTTTTGTGGAAAATTTTAATTTAAGGTTTGGCCACCCTAGAACAGTACTTGCAAAACTTGCGACATGCTTGACAACAAGATAAAATATACCCAAGATGATGAAACTCTAAACACACTGAATTTGGAAAATAAAGTGCACCTGACCAGAGCTGATACGTTCTATAAAGATTTAAAGAAAAGACTGCTTTAGCTAAGGAAGATCCCAAGTTGAACTCATGTCATTTGATTTTGAACAAAACATGCCCCCACATGTTCCTTCTGGTGACGTTTTTACAAACGCCAGTTGTTGTTTTATCCATTTTGCATCCATAAGGGCAGCGTTTCGAAGAGTTTTTTATGTTTTGATGAAATAACGGGTCGGAAATCTCCAAATGAAGTGATAAGTTGCTTACATAATTTTATTAATAACTACATTGATCCTCAGGTAACAACCTTTACCTTTATAGTGAAAAAATGTGGCGCAAAACAAGAACTCCGTTCTGTTCAGTTTTGGCAATCTTTCTGCTATAAGGAAGATTCAAGAGAATAAGACATCGTTACCAGAACCTGGGCTTTGTTTTGCTCTGCGACAGGTCTTTTGCTCTTGTCAAAAGAAAAAGAAAGAAAGAAAGGGTTTATCTGCCAGAGGAATGAGTCGCATGATTAAAAACACCAGTAAGAAATTTATTGTTAAAACTGTTACGCAAGATATGATTTTAAACTATAAAGAAGTTCTTGTGCCATTTTTAAGAAAAGCAATATTAAAATAGTTCTGGTGCAAAATTCACCCTATCGAAAAAAAGTTATAGAGTTCAGTGATGAACATAAGGAAACTGTTACGTGCTCAGAGTCAGCGAATGGTTTAGTCACTGAAGATTTTGTTCTTCTAAAGAAATCTTGTATACCGATTTTTCCAGAAGTACAAAGTAAGGTTTATAATGCCCCATTGCCTTTAAAAAAGGATAAGCTATTAAATGTTATGGAATTGGCCAGACAATATGTTGGCAATGCTGAAATGTGGTACTACGAACAACTTGTACCTGCAGAGACACAAGAATGCCAGACATCTGAAACAGAAGATGAAGATCAATAACCTTCTAAAAGAATAACCTGTTTTGTAGTAGTATAAACATTTACAAAAACTACGTGAAAACTTCTCTTTATATGCTTTTACCAAAAAAAGAAAATCAATAGAAACAAAATTTGAATTTTTTTTTTCGATTTCCATGTTTGTAAAAATAGAGCTGCCTGGTGATTGCAGCCACCTTCAATTGTAAAAGACAAACACCATAATGATGGCGATAGAAAATTACTTATTAAAACATCAAACAATTTAACAAAACTTAAATTAAAATTATTAGACAACCCTCACCCCACGCCCCACGATACGTTCGCCGCCCCGGTGGTTATTTTCTATGCATCTATTTATTTGCATTTAAATTTTGCTCAAATAGTAATCACATAAATTGATTAAAATGAAGGACAATAACGCTCTCACACTGGACCTTTCGTTGTTTTAATTTGCATAAACAATTTGTTGCTCAAATAATTACTATAAGTAAATTTGTTCCCGCACTATAATTAACAATAAATTGAACATAATCGAATTTGTTGCTAATATAAACAATAAAAGACGACGGAGTCGATGTGCCCTCAGGGACTTTTCTTTTAAACAATGTGTTGCTCAAATAGTTACTTAAAATGTCACTATAATTAGCAATAATTTATACCTGATCAAGGATGCTAATTATAAACAATTACTACGAAAATTTGTTCTTCAAAATTAACAATTTTATACATAATCGAATTTGTTGAATTATAATCAATAAAAACGACGGAGAATCGATGGTTTCTCCTAAAGTTTTCTTTATTTTAATTTACATAAACGATTTGTTGCTCAAATAGTTACTACGCAAAATTGCACAAAAAATTTATACATCGAATTTGTTACTAATTATAAACAAAAAAATAACGGAGAATGATGTTCCATAATTTTTTAATTTTTTTTTGTTATTAAAAAAGCACTAAATTAAAATAATTTATACATAATCGAATTGGTTGTTAATATAAACAATAAAAACTTCGGAGAATAATCTCTCCACGGGACTTTTCTTTGTTTTGATTTAAAAATTGTTTAATTATAAAAAAAACGACGGAAAATCGATGTTTATAATTTGTATAAACAATTTGTTGCTCAAAATGAGGCACAATGATTTTCGTTTTTATTAATTAAAACAAATTGATAGAGTATAAATTATTGTTAATTATAGTGCAATTTACGTAGTAACTATTTGAGCAAAAATTGGCAAAGTAAAACAAAAAAATTTTTTTTTTTATTGTTTATAATTAGTAACAAATTAGATTATGTATAAATTATTGTTAATTATAGTGCGAAGAACAAATTTACGTAGTAATTATTTGAGCAACAAATTGTTTATGCAAATTAAAACAACGAAAGGTCCAGCGCGAGAGCGTATCGATTGTCCTTCATTTTCTTAGTAACAAATTCGTTAATCTGTAAGTTATTGTTATTTATAATGTGAAAATCAATTTTACGTAATTACTACTTGAGCAGGGAATTGTAAATGCAAATAAATAAAGGCAATGAAAATAACTTGCACCGGGGCGGCGAACGCTTCGTGGTTATCTTGACGAAGTGGGTACGTCAAATAATTTTAATTTAAGTTTTGTTAAATTGTTTGATGTTTTAATAAGTAATTTTCTATCGCTACCCTTTTTTAGTGAAGCTCAAATCATGTCTTTTACTATTAATCATAAAACTAATCCTTTTCAATTCTGAAAGGATACATAACTTTTTTTGCAAATATCGCAAGTTATTATTACTATTTTACAGCAACAAATTTCCGCCTGACGTTCGTTCGTTTTCTTCTACGCAATAAGTTTTTTTTGGGGGGGGGGGGTCCAGCTTTACGTTAAATTGGCCCACCCACTGTTCTTATTTACTGCTGTTCTTCTTGCGCAACAAATTAGTACATAATTAGCACTACTTTTTTTAATAAGTCGGATTTTTTTTCTGTTGGCGGGGGGTCCAACTTAATGGACGTTTACCTATATTTTATCAAATGGCTCATCAACGTTAACCAACTTCACACCCATATCCGTAACCAGGGTTAAGTAATATGGGGAGTTATACCTGGGATCTGGAAGGTTTGATAATTCCGCAGGATAGATCAGAATGTGGTGGTCCTCCAAAAAATTTTCAGACCAGCACCTTACGTAACGCCGTCAAAAAAAACATGACTCAATGTTTAGTTAAACACGAAATTGATTCAAAATTCTTACAGCATTCTTACTTTTCTGCTAAAGTCTTACAGCTCATCAAACACCATCCGCCAAAATTGCATCCGAAACGGTAACATGTGTATAAGCATATTTGATTATATTTGGTTTTAAAGCCAAGTTTTGTTTACTAAATTCAGATTTTTTGCTTAAATACAACTATTCAAAAACATAAAGCCGGATTTACACTTTACGAACTGTATTTCACTAAATTCATGTTGTTTATTCAGAAATTTTTTAAACTTTTATGTTTAACATGGAAAATAATATACACGTCACGAACTGTTTTTTTTAAATTAAGATTTTTTCTCGTGTAACTTTTATATTCAATTGTTCCCAAATTAGTCGAATGTGTACCTTACTAACATAGGATTTAGAATTTTTGCAATAGGAACTTTTATGTTTAACTGCATTAAAAATGGTTACATTCACATATTCAAAGTTGATTGTCTTTAGCTCTAAACTACTATTTTTTTTCTAAATTAAGATATTTTCACATACAACGCTTATAATCAACTATTCCCCAACGTAAGAGTCAGAGTTGCACTTTGGAAACTGTACTTTACTAAATTGAGGAATATTTTGAAATTAGAACTTTTATGTTTCATTGTATAAACGAATTTAAATTAGCTAAGGATTAGAATGTGGTGGTCCGCCTCCAGAAAATTTTTTCGCTCTTAAGAAACATATTTTAAAGTATTTACAAATTGACGTGTTTTTGGTATTGTGTATTAGACCCGTTTGACATATTGATATTTAGTGCTGCCAACAAATGTGATGACGCCACCAAAGCATAACGTCGTCAAAAGCAACATTACTCAATGTTTCGTTAAAAACAAAATTAATTTAAAATTGTTACAGCATTCTTACATCGCTAATGGTAATGTGTATAAATATATTTGATTATGATTGTCCTGAAGCCCAAGTTTACATTTTAAAAACAGTTTTTTTTACTAAATTCAGATGTTTTTACTCAATTAAACAAATTTTTGTTTTATGGCGCAATGACGGTTTTCGTACTCGAGCCCTTTTCTCACCTCAAAATTTATTATGGACAATACTAACTATACAAATGGCGATCTCACAAAAATAATCTAGTAACTGTACAACAATAATGTAACGTTAACGAATAGATAAAATTCAACACAGAAATTATGAATTGTTAAGCAGTAAAAACTAATGTAGCACAAATAAGTAAATAAAAGTTCTAATAGACGTTCCAATTGCACTCAATCTTTTTTTAATGTGTGCGAAACCCAAATATGGAATTTGAAAGTTCAACACCTCATTGTAGAAGGGACCACCTTCAGGCAATTTGTAAAAAAAAGTTTAAATTAGGTGTCAAGTGTCGAATCTAGCGAACTCAACAACAATTATTTGGCAATTAAAAATTAATTTTCTTTATTTCTTTAGGGAGGAACCATCTCCACCCAGATAAATTATAAAAACAGTTGTAAGGTCTTATTTATATTCAAAATTAGGGTGAGAGATTGGAAATTGAAAGCAATAAAAGCACTAACGTGTTCATGGCAACTAAACAAAGATCAATTTCTAAATCGGTCGAGAGCGGAAGACCAATGTCACATAACCATAACTTTTAAAAAAACCTTCCCAGTAAATGTAAAAATGTTCTAGTACTGATTGGTACTAAAAATTCAATAGTAAACCGCATCTGTTAAAGTTGGTATAAATCGTTCAGCACTAAAGAGCTCTAACTAACAACTCATTAAAAAGTTAAATGTCAAAATCTATTGCATGTAAAGTGCTAACTTGATTCAAATTCCAGTATATGAAGTAAAAGAATCTGACAAGCACACTTTAAAATTATTAAGCACTAATTTATACCAAAAATCCAATTTTACTCGTTGTAGAGGGGCCATGGTCAGAAAAATTACAAAAAAGGTTAATCTCGTACTTATCTATGGGAAAAGTTTAACTTCAATTTCACACAATGTATGGTTTATCATAGTTTATCATCAATAAACCAATTTGTGTTAAAGGTTCAGTTCCAAATTTCATCGCAGAAAGGCCCATCTTTAGACGAAGAATTCTATTGTTAAGGTCGTACTGTCCACAATCAATTTTTTAATTTTAAAACCATTAATTGCTTTCAGTAGCAGGGTTAGAAACTTGTGACCACTAATGAGCACTAACGGGTGTTGTTAAAATTATATAAGTATTGTTTGTGCATATGAAAGAGTGATTGTAGTTTAATTTCATGGTAGCTTTTACTAGAAGGGTGAGAAATTTGAGAGCACTAATGAGAAATATGTGTTGTTTCTTATGGAGGTGTGAACATAGACCTAATTCTACGTGTTTTACCTTCTGAAGCAGTAGTGGTAGTGTTACATCACTAAATAACACTAATGCAACATGTAGATGATGCCGTTGACCTGAAATGGATCTTCAGGTTTATTGTTTTTTGCTAAATATTTAACAAATGGAAATATTCCAATTTCGTTCATTAGTGTCAAATATCTACATATTATAAATTCCTCCCCCCTGCGAACAATGCTCAGCGTAGAGGCATTGCATGAAAACTTGTCCACTTAGAATAATTTGTATACTTGAATAAAATATACAGAAAAAATATTTTCTTTAGCTGGGAATCGAACCAAACTTTCCAATTACCAGTTGTAAGATCAACGAATTTTGGTTAGAAAAAATGTATGTTACCAGAAAAAAATTAGTAATTGCATGTGTTAATATAAAAATGCAAACTTTCATGATTATTACTCATAATTAAAATACTTATAAAATATTTGATAATATTTTTATTGATTATGGGGCACTTGCGTACAGAGCATTTGCGTACATGTCAAATTCGGAGGCACTTGCGTACACAAGGAAAGGAGAGATTACCAGGTAAACAAAAATCCTTTTTAAATAGGTATTTGCGTACAACAGCAATAATAAAATGTAAGAATAAACTTTCCTTCGCACTTTGTCCAGGTTTAGGACTGGCAACCTATAAAATTATTTTCTTAAATACCGAACCAAGAAACTAATTCTATACATTGGCGTGTTTAAAAGTTTTTTTATTTTTTTTATTTTTATATATTTTTTTTTTTTTTACTTTTTTTTGTTTTTAAATTTTTTTGTGTTTTTTTATTCAAACTTAGCCATATAGGCAAGAGGTTTCAAACATTTTTTTACATCTTTAGTACTTTCAAAAATAAGAACGGTCTTTTTAATCTTAGCATCTACCTGTACATACTTTTTTTCCTTCTTTTACCAACAAGATTTAATTGGGCTCGTTTGAAAATAACCTCAGCGAACTCAGCATCTTCTTTTAATTTTTTAATAAGTTCTTTGATTGTAAGAGTGTTCTTTTTTATTGCTGTACCATCCCTCGACAGCATTATTCGTTCTGTGTCTTTTATTATGACAGTTCCAGTCTTTCAATGCTATGTGGGGATTTTATAGCTACTGCTCTACAAAATAATCAAAAAATTGGGAAAGTTTTGCATGGGTAGGTGTATCTTCCTGTATACTTAACCAACCATCTTCTACTTTCGATTGGAAGATAAGATAAAGCAGCACACTTTCGTAGAGTTAATCGTTTTCATCATTTTCTTTATACTTAGTTGCTTATCCCAACTCCTGTATTTTCCGCTAAAGACTGATTAAGGTGGAAGTTACAACCATTGATACAAACCAATCGAAACACATTTTTAAGAGCCGCAATGGCCGTTTGTTCAAAATCCAGGGATACCGTTTTCGGATTCCATTTTGCCACATTCTTCACTATCGTAAACCACTTTTCATAAGTCCGACGAGTTTTGTTGTTAATCAAAGCATACGTGACAGGAATTCTATTAGTTTCTTCAGTAGTGCTGCCAATGTCAGCATGAATGGTGTATATGTGTTTAAATTGTTTGCTGCAACATTTAAATGGCCCATCTATGAACAAGTCTGAACAAGTTGATGAAGCTTCTCCGCCGATGGTGCTAGAAAACACAAACAATCTATCTTCTTCTTCTTGATTGTCGAATAGTAGAAAACTCGTACTGTCATTCAATTGTAAAACTTCTTCCGGAAGAATTATTTCTTCAGCACTAACAGGCTCAATTTTCTTACCTTGAGCATGTCGTCTAATACGGTTTAAACTTGATCTTGCTGAAAACATTGTGGGCATTTCAGTAATAAATTCGTAACCGTGATTGAATAGCGGCCCAATTTCTTCGTTATAAATTTTTGAAGTTGATTCTTCTTCATCTCGCATGCGTTTCTTCACAGAAGCAAAATGGTTCTTCACTTCTGTTTTTGCAGACAAATGTGCTCCGAAACAGATAAAACTTCATTGCCACGAGTTTTTAAGGTTTGTAAGGTTTTTAAGTTTCACAGCCAACTCACTACATCTTCTTTATTTGCACGGTGTTTTCTATACTGATATCCATCTAGTATTGCTGAAGGTTTTCTTTTCCTCGTTTCTATAATCTCTAGTTGAGACATATTACGCGTTGAAATTAAAACTACGTCAATTTAACTCAAAGGCAAGCAGACAAAAATTGAGAGTTCCCTATTATTGCCAATTATATACCATATACCTAATATCCACTAGATATTAGACAGGAACCAATCGCAAGAAATAATGAAAATACTAATTACCTACCCCTCATTTCTCAGAAAGCTTAGCCTTTTCCAATAAGTCTTAATGGGATTGTAATTAAAATTAAAACTTGCATTTTTAAAGAGCATTATAGATTGTACGCAAATACCTCTATCTAAAACAATTTTTTTTTGCCTGCGAATCCCTCCTTTCCTTATGTACGCAAGTGCCTCCGAATTTGTCATGTACGCAAATGCTCTGTACGCAAGAGACCCGATACCACTTTGATTATGCATACGTTAATATTTTCTAAATATCAACAAATCGTTCATAACACTAAATACGTTGCGTATTTAAAGAAAATGCACAGAAAAATATTTTTTTCTATCAAAGGAATCGAACCGCTATCTAATCCTAATTGCGGTTCGATGTGGTAGTTAGAAAATATTTTTTTCTGAAACTACCTTAGAAACAATTACTCTCGTCTCTAAAAAAGGCAAGGAAAATTGGATTTTCCTCGCTAGTGAGGAAAGAAAAAAACAATATTGTCGCGTTAATAATGACATTTAAAATTGGAACATACCCGTACCAATCTCTTTATTCCGCGTCTACACAACTAACCTACAAAAGTGACAAATTAGTTCTTTTTAGTTAATTTGTACTTCCTAAATAAGCAAGAACTAACCTAAAAAATGAATAACTTGTCGCCAAGTCTACATTACTTACTACATACATGACAAGTTTTGTAGCGAACGTCATTACTGCATTATGATCATTTTTCCATTTCGATTGTAGTTTCAAAACTATGTGTAAAACTCCAGAAAGAAGTCATTTTTCAATTCGAGTTTGACACACGAGCGTAACGTGTTAGTGAATAAATGTGTTAATATATTATGTAATATAATTACATATAATTTTTTCTTAAAGTCACAACAAAAGTTATCCTTTTTATCCAAAGCAATTGCATATTATTGTATGGTTATGTTTATTCATTGATTAAAATTATTTAATTTTTATGCAACACGTTTGACTAGGTTCAAAGTATGTATGCAATATAGTGTTATTTTTCCAATTATGGTAAATACATTTTCGTTTGAAGAAGCGCAATGTTTTGCGAAACGTAACTTTACCCTTTTATTTATATTACATGCAATTAATATAATTCTTCAAATGTTAAAATTATTACACAATTAGTGTTGCATCTCATAAATTATTAAATTTCACGATTATCACTCATAATTAAAATACTTATCTTGTAGGTATTAAATCGTTTTTTATCTTCATATAAATTTATACGTTCTCACTAAATGGTAATATCTTTATGAATTACTTGAGATGATTTCAGAAATTTATTTTGACATTTTAATGACAACAACTGTAATAATTGTTACCGAAAAGTACAAATTGATATAAAGATAAATAAAAAAATACACGATATAATACCTAAAGATAAGCATTTTAGTTATAAAGTATGTGTAAGATTACCTTTATAGTAAACGAACACGTGACTACTTCCGTACATCCGGAAGTGATGTCAATATTTTCATTTCCATGTTCGAAAACTTACCAATATTTCTTGTATCGGTTTACAAAATGGCTACTCCGTGTATGTTAGTATATGCCGTCAACTTCTTAAAATTCAACTTGAGAAATTATTTCAATTTTGGTTTTCATGTTCAAAACGGGAGTAAGTGCTTTGTTGTTATGACAACGGCGCTCAGCGTTTTTTGGATTAAAACAAATCGCCATAGCAACTACGTGAAGGGTCGTCGTACAACTTAAAAGTTGTAGCAGTCGTAATCGTAAAAGCATAATAAATTTCTTATCTAACAATATCCTTACATTTCATGGTCTACTTGACTTTGTAATTTTAATTAACTTCGATTATGAATTATGACCATTATATGTTTTGCACTCAATACTATGTTCTCCTATAATACTGTTTTTGTTATTTCAACGTATTCAGAATCACTGCAATCTCTTGAGAATTTTTTCAAAATTTATTGTCATATAATATTCTTTATTCAATCATCGATGATCGTTTAATTTACCAAGAAATTTTAATTAACATTATGGAATGCGACCAAACCTCAAACAAATTGATTCATATTTCCGCATACATTCAAAACAGTTATTAAAAAATAATGTTCTTTAATTAACATAAAATTTAATTAAACGCGATGTTTTATAGAAAGACAAAACGGAAGCATTCCTATAATGTGTGAATATGCGTGCCCTAAAGCAATTGAGATGACACGGAGTAGTTGACATTGTTGTAATGAGATCCCATTTAACCTTTAACTCGAAAATTATTATAGTAAATGCACAAAACAAAAAAGTTTTTTAAATTGTTACATAAACAAATACTTTGTTCCACAAATTGTTATTAGTTCGGAGGTTTGAATTATGTAAAACCTTTATGCATTATTATTGCCTTTTAAAAGTTTATGGTGATTTTAAATCAAGATAATGAGATTACGATTACGCGTTTCGCATATCGAACAATTTCGTTCATGTTTACTTGTCGAAGTAGTACATTAAGTAAGTAACGAAACACGTATTTCGCATTTGCTCTTTTTCTTTTCATTACTTCCGTCAACCCGGAAGCATCATATTATTTATTGTTGAAAGGTTTTAGATTACAGTAAACGCATTTATCACCATGATATATATTTGTGGTTGTATACAGAAGTTTTTGTTTTATTTTTTTTAATTTGTACAAAATTTTCTAAACTGCTATCAATTTTCCACTCTTTAATTTAGATTTATTACATATATAAATCATCAGGCTAACGGTTCCAGTAAGTTGAAAGAATGTTTTAAAATTGTCTCCCTCTTTAAGACCCTTACTCTGTTAAAGGTGGTAAATCTGTTGTAATCCCTCCTAGTTAATGCAATACGTACAAGATATTTAAAATACCCCTGCTCTTATCGCGAGTTCCGGAACTATTTGGGAACATTTAAAGTAAGAGAACTCAACTTTGTCATTTAAAATTAGACATTTTTTATTGCGTAAATTGCAAAAGTGCAACTGATTTAAGAAGTTCAGAAGCAATTAAAACTTTTAAAATTGGCTATATTTACTTCTTAAAGCAAATACTCTGTCTGAAATGAGTAAAGTAAAATCTCCTTTGATGATCAAAGAGTGATAAAATACCGTGAAACATGTTTTTAGCCACCCTGTACATCCACTTGAATGCAGAATTGAATTATAAAAGTACCTATTTGAATTAAAATTCCTCAATCTCACGTATCAAAACGAATAGATAAGCTTATCTAGTTTTTAGGATTGTTACTTATTTCTGTTACAATTCAGTTACGGTTTATTGTTAGTCATCTCATTTATCTATTTTATTAACTCCACTCTATGATTGTTTAATTAAAAGTTCAGAAATGGCTGAGAAAGTACAGAATTAGTTAGTGTCTCTAATATTTAACTATTTATTTACAAGTTACAACAAACATAACAGAACTTGATAAATAAACATAACACTGATAATTAAGTGAGCTTGAGTATGAATTGCAAGAAAAGCTAATAAATGAAGCGAAACAGCCTGGGATTAGCAAATTCAACTATGTTAAGTTAGCTAACTAAACACATAAATGCCTTGGTGTCTGACTCGATTTGTTTAATATTTTTTATATTTGATTAAATTAAAACAATCGATCACTTTGCAATTAGCGACGCTATTTTCACGCAGGTTGTGGAACAGTTTACAATCCCAACTGGATTCATGCGATTTTTTGATTTATTAGTTTTTGCTTTAAATCAAAAAAATAAACTAAAAATCCTGTACTTCGTAATCATTCCCGCTTTACGTATTCATATGAAATAAACGCACTTTGAATGAAAATTTTACCTCACCATTTTAGATTTTGCTAAAATTTGGTGTACTCATAGTTGGTGCTGAGACTAAGGGAAATATCAAATTTCAATTTTTTATCTCAAACCGTTTCTGAAATATGGGCTATGTACAATTTTCAAAAACTAGCCAAAAAAGCGTGAACAGGCGGGAGCCTGCTATAAATAGGGTTACCATAATATTTTGAGGCCAAATCCGGACGTAGGATCTTCCGGGGGGTCTGGGGGGTATGGAATACCCCACAGGGAAGCGGGGGGTCCGGCGAAAATTTTTTTAAAAAAACGGGCAGTTGTTTTTAGCTATTCTAGGACGAATAAAATGACTTCAACTCAACTTGATTTTATAGGTTTACATTTAAAAAATTTATCATAGAAGGCTGATCGAAGCGTATCCTAGCAGCGGATCACTGGTATGTAAGTGCAAACACTAACAATCCGTCGGTTTACAGTCAGCAAAAATCAGACAACAGTTGCCATCGACCAGTGTTGCCAACTGTCAAGCAACGGTGCGTGCATCCAGTAACACTTCTAAACGGGGAAAATTAATTGCAACAATCCCTTTACAATTACATGAAATGCTTACATAAGAATATACAAAAACATCAATCAGTGTTCATATTCTGATGTCTTGGAACTATTTTCCAAGTTTTAGTTTAATCTGTGCTGGGTCCAGGGGCAGATTCATCAATTTTCCTTGCTTCGTATTTTTCATTAGAGCTGACTTTCTTCAGAAATGGCTTGTTATTTTTTATTTGGTCGTGGAACTCTGAGCATGTCATATCACTATTTGCCTTGATAATTAGCAGGTCCCTGACAACTGCACGAGATAATCGTCCTCGTTCAGCTGTCCATATTGCTCCCATCATTGAAAAAATTCGCTCAGCTGGAGCTGAAGTTCCAGGCAGACACATGGCGAATTCTACAAGTTTGTAAATATTCGCAAAGGACACGTTGCTCTTGGAAACAATTGTCTCCACTTTTCATTAGTTTTAGGGGTTTCTTCTTTTGGCAGGGCGTCCCATTCGGGTCTCAGATTCTTCAAAATTTGAATAAGTGCTGAACGTTCATCAAATAGCTGATCCACATTTATTGAATGTGGTATGACGCTGTCTACTGTCAGAGCACTGTATTCCACTTCATCCCAAGAAGGGTCATGTTGTAGTGTCAACCATTTGAAATGTTTAGCTTTGGCAAAGCTGCTTTCCCAAAGTTTCAAGTAGCTAATGCCAGCTTCATAAAACACTTCAGTACATTTTAAAAACTCTTGTTCCTTGACGTTATTAATAGCTTTTTCATTTTTCAATTTCCTCAGTAATTGTTTAGCAGCAAACGGTATGAAATGTTCAGCCTTCCTTTCTTCCAGTTTCGCAAGTAATTGTTCATATACTTGCGCCGCTTCTGTAGCTGATATTTGATCAGACTCGACTTTCAATATCAATAGTTGAAACATTTGCAGACATCCGTGAACAAATGTTAAAAACAGTTCATTGAATTGGTCTTCAAAAAATGATTGAATTGTTGCAAGGCAGTTGTCAAGTGATGAAAAATATGCTTTCAAGGGCTCAAATAAAGCCAATATCCTTTCTACTGCCGGCATCAAGCTTAAAAATCTTGTATTTCCGTGGGAAAGGATCCGTTTGTACTCCACTTCTGCAGATTCACAAAATTCTTTCAAAGCAGTCACTCTGACAGTATATTGGAAGAAGTATTTGTATACACTGCGTTATGCAGAATGTGCGCCGAACATCCAATGCCAAGAATTGGCCTTGAGAGGGCCTTTTGAAGTTTGCGGAACACATTTCTTTGGCCCTGCCTTTTAACACCACCAAAGTTGGTATTGGTGTTGTCAGCGCATAAGCATACGACCTTGGAGTCAATAGAGAACTTTTTGATGCATTTTAAAACATGTTCAACTAGAATATCAGAGGTTTCACCGGGAAGTTCATAAAAAAATAACAGCTTCACGTTAACACCTTCATTTTGGTTAAAATACCGAACACAAACAGGAGTCAATTTAACCTCTTTTCTGTTTGAACTGTCGATCGTTAGGGTTATGAAATTTGCATCCTTCAGATCTTTGAGAAGTTTGTCAAATATGTAAGGGGATATTACATTTACAATGATTGCTTCGGTTTTAGTACGAGCTCCCGAGAATTTCGGTTCAAAAAGCTTTTTAATAAGTTTGGCGTTGCAATCAGACGTTTTGAAACTAAGCCCATACATTGCAGTATGGTAGGCAAAAGTAGCTTCTTTTGCTGAACATTGCAACTCAGCATCAGTGGCATCAGTATTTTTGAAAAATGTTTTAATACTTGCCGAGGACGCTGCTTGATTCGCTTTCTTATGTCTTTCAGTCTGCAAATGGTTTTCTATGCCATAGCGTCCACGATGTTCCACCGAAAATTCCGAATTGCACACCGTACACCTCACGCGATCATTGCTATTTCGGCACTGTCTCAGAAACTTATATTCTTCTTTTAGTTTGTCGTTAAAAACACACTTACGCTTCGGCATTTTCCCAATTTATAACACTACTATTTACTATTAATAAAAACTACTTAGAATAATAAAATACTGAAAACTAATAGCATAAATAGTCTAGGAATTGACGCAGACCAGCAAACAAAACAGTAGCACTAAACTGACTGAACGCACTATATCCAAATAAAATGGCGACAGGAGCGGATTTATAGATGTCTATGGCGTGCTCGCGTAACGCTTCTGCTGCAGTCCTGGTGCCCAATGTGACCAACCTATGTGCTGTCTTGTATTCGGTTTATATCGGTAAAATCCGGATAATTTTTAAATTCGGACGCCAAACCGGACACATGTTTAAAATCCGGACTTCCGGACGAAATCCGGACGGATGGTAACCCTAGCTATAGACCTGTAGGAAATGTAATGTACATCGATTTTCTCTTTTGAATTGGTTAGAGTACATTGTTACCATGCTTTTCGTGTTTGTCACATATGTTCGGAATGACGTCACATTTTTTTCAAAATGGCCGCCAATGCCATGCACTATGCTGCTATCATTGATGTATGATATCATGGAAATAATGCTAGATACAGTATTTTATGTAGAGTAAGTATTTTTATAGAATTAAATTTACTATATAACTGTAAAAAAATAATGACGATCCGATTTAAAATGGCTAAGTTACAGCTATGAATGTGTCCACGGGAATACGATATAAATAATTCCTAATAGTAAATATCATCACCAGGTTTTAATAGAACATTTTCTAAGACAAACAATACAAATGACTATGTAACAGCCAGAAATAATCAAAAATTAGTCATCTCCAAACCCACAAGGATTTTTGCATTGATTTTCGTTCACATTACATTTACAAAATCGCGAACACGGAATGCTGCTAACACGGCAAGGAGATACGTTCTTTAGAGCACACTTTTGGCATGTACAGGGAAAAGGATACTCTTCTGGTAAGCTCACATCACAAATTACTAGCACAAAGGTATCACTACACAGTTCATAGCTATAATTTAGTGGATCGAGGTCTTCCTTATCATTTAGTACATTGAACCATCGGTGGCACTGTAAATAGGCTCTCATTATATGAAATCTCAAGCTTCGTGAAGTTGGCGCTAATTTTTCAAAGTTAACATTCTTCTTGTGGTAGAACTAGTGATTTCGAAGTTTATCTGAACTGTCAAAAGATTTGTTCAAAACGCTTACAACGAACGCTTCCGTTCCGCATCACTGATCATAGACTGATAAATTATGTTTTCCGAAATAAGTGAGCAAATGTGGTGTTTCTTTAACCCGGATTAAAGCGGTATGTTTCGTACCGACCTTGCTTGTTATATCACAACCGGTAAGAGCATGTACTGCTGGTAGGACATTTATAACTTCAGCAGATAAACGGTCTGAGATTATATGTACCGGAACAGCACGTGACGAATTTCCAGGACCTCGTAACACCCATAACTCAATGACTCCCAACAAATATATGAACGTCTTCAGTTCCGCTAAATGATTGCAAACACTCAAAAAAAAATTCTTGTAATCGTTGCTTATTTGTCGATGAAGCCCAAAAAGAGTTCATATTCTTTGGAATGGTAACTTCAATTGGTGATTCTTGTTTTCTTCTACGTCTTTCGTGAGACTTGATGCTGTGTTCTTTATATACGTCTAAGACTACATCCACCCTACCTGAATTTCCATATATGCCTTTAAAACGTCTTAATAATGCATCCGAAAAATCACCAAATGTAACCAAATCTGCTTTAGACGAAGCAACAACTCGTGCTTGATACATAAAATCAAATACTGTAACGGTTGAGATATTGGAGTCTGGTGTTTCAGAAGAAGGTTCTTCGTGCAATTCTTTTTCTATTTCTCGTCCTAATTCTGATTTATCTGATTTTACTAGAAAACCATCGTTAATGAGAAAATATGAGGTAGGAGTGATCTCAAATGAAAGCAACGTCTCTATGCAGTATCTCCGTTCTCTAGCTACATCCAACAGTTGGCTAGCATCTCTAGTATCTTTTTCAAGGTTATGTTTTTGAATCACTTTTACGTGTTTCTTCACACTCCTTGGAATGATAGCATGTATTGATTTCGTCTTCTCGACAAATCTCTCCTGTTTGAATAACTGGCAAGCATCTTCGCCCAAAGTAGCGCAGTTAGTAATCATGGAAGCATATTCATCAGAGAAATGATTTCCAGTTACAATGTTGCAAATGTAGTTCAATGGCTGTCCAATATCAAAAGGAAAATGTAATCCATTATCGTTTGAATACTCTTTTCATCTAATCTTGTTCTTGCAGGAGAAAATTCATGGTGAAGAGAGTATTCATCATCTTGAACAATACCTGAAATTCCTTTAAGAAATTGCGATATAACAACTTTCTCATGCTTGATTAAATCTCTCCAAGCGACTGCTACCATTTTCCTAGTGATTTCAATAATTCCTCCTTGACTTTTTGCAGGTTTATTGTACATTTGCCCAAGTGCTTGGTGCATTGCGACAACACTGAATTTACGGCATCCGTGTTCAACAGTAAATTTACCACTCATGAATCGGTCGTAAACATCTGGAAAACTGTTTTGAAGCTGTGTGCAATCTTCATAGTACACGGATCCCCATCTGCAATAGTTTGTCCTATCGAAAAAGAAGAAAATAGGAATATCTCTGCGAATAGCGGATACATGCAAATTCCAATTACTTTCCCTGTCTGCACGCACTAGATCAAGTATGATAGGGAACAGATCGTTCAGAAATACATTCCAGTACTTGAATAGTAAGGACGTCTTCACTCCATTATTAACGAATGCACAGAAATCTCTGTTGAAATCCTGCATAGATGTTGCAATATTCTGTTTGTCCGCAATTGCATCATTACTTCTTTTCTCTAAGCTACATTTATGTAATGATTCTATATGCTGAAACAGTTCTGTGTATTTGTGATTACCTTCATTTTTTAGAAACTGTAGCCACTGCAATCGCTGCAAAGCTTCGAACAGTAGTGACAGCCCACGAATAGACCATGAATAATGACTTCCAGTCATAACGTTCTCAGCAACTTTAGGACCATAAGTCTCTGTTTCTGTCAGGATTTCTTTCACTCCACTGTTTTCCAAGTTCTTTCCAATGCAGCAAATAATTATTTTGTAAGTGTGAAAGCTACCTAATCCTATAAATATATTTACGAACAAACTGGGAAAGAGTAGCTGTATTTCCTTTGCGATTCTGTGCACACCTTCATCACACCATAACGCATCATTTTCCTACCCAACTTGAGACAATGCATCTTGAAAATTCTTCATTGTTGTGTAAATGGTACTGACTTGTGTTACTAGATATGGCAAAATAGGAATAGATATCACGTTCGTTACTGGTTTGAAATCTGTTGTAACCAGTGAATTGAAAGGACTCCACGACGGCATGTGTGATGTTACTGGTAAGGAACAATTTGGAACGTTTGCTTCAACTAGGAAACGTGAAAGAAAATGTATTGTGTTTGACATTTTGGCACACGTGGCTTCATCACTCTGCACAATTTCTTGATCAGATTTGCACACAAAATCTTTGTGAATGTTTCCTCGTTCTTTAGGTTTTTGGACGGGCAGCAGTTTCTGGCACTCTAAAACATTATCAAAAGTTCTTTTTCTTGGGTTAATGTTGAATTCCTTCGTATTTGACATAATACGTTCTTGCTCTAAATCTTTGTTGTCTTGAAATAACACTAGTACTTCCAATGCCAGAGAGAGTATCCTCAATTTGATCAAAATTGTCCATTGCTCCACTTAATATTGGTTGCTGTAATGATAAGTTACTTAACAGTGGGGCACGGTTTTCTCCGTTTCTGGTCACTATTCTGTTAGCCAGTAGATTATCATGACGCTATAAGCTATCGTAACTGCAGCGAAGACCTAAACGATTGAGAACATTTATCAATGACTTAGATCTACATGTTTCGTGCACAGTTTGAGCTAATCCAGTATGGAGTGGAGTTTTCCTCTTACCGTAAAAGAGCAAGTAATACACAAGTTGGAAAACAACATCACACTTGAGTTTCTTGTTTTCTGATTCCTTATATCCAGGTACAAGTTAGCTGAAGAACCTCTGCCAAAGCATTGGTCGATTTTCTTCATATTACTTAAAGGCGATTGACAAGTCATTTGCATCGCAAAATGTACCTTCAAGACCACAATCGAATGCCTTGCATTCTTCACGTAATTTTTCGCCACATGTCTTGATTTCATCGTTGCATCGAATTTTGTCGGCCATCCGTTGGACATCAACATTGGACGGGTATACTAACTGAGATATATTTCGTTCCCTTGGATATGCGAAAATGATGTTTTCGCCAAATTGGCCAATAAGCATACCTTTCAACTGTTTGTTTGATATTGCTTTGTCAGTAAGGCAAGCATTGTTCATGTAATCCCTCATTTCAGACAATAGATAACCATGATTGCTTTGCGGGAAATTAAAGTCTTTGAGTAGTTTTTGTAATGCAGCATCGTCCGAATCACATTTACTAGCTTCGGAAACATTAAGACACTGTAGACGTTCATTACGAAGGAGATATGTGTTCATACAGTTGCAATGATACAAAAGGTCAGCAGCAAAAATGCTGTATTTATCCAAAAGTATTCTCTTAAATACATCGTCTTGGAATGCGTTTCTTACAGCAAGGAATTGTTCAGCACGGTTGTCTTCTTCAATTCTAAAAAGGTTTGCATCTCTTTTAAATGATTTACAGTTACAAATTATGCAGACACATCTCGGCTTAGTTTCAATCCGACTGCGTTTCTTCTTCGAAGCTGACTCAATACTTTGCTTTTCTTCCTTTATTTCAGGTTCAAAAATTCTGGTTGACTTTAAAGTGTAAGTTCTGTAACATGTCATATGGTACACAAACATATCTTGGGCGGTAACTTTAATTGAAGAACACACATTGTCATCAATTTTTTTGGATGCCACGTTCACCTTGTCTCTACCAGCTTCTGTTCCATACACCTTTGTCTTTTTCACGTGTTACTCGTCTACAAATTATGCACGAAGATAAGTCAATTGGCTGCTTACACGGTGAGCGTTCCAACTTTATTCTTTCCATTCTTCAAAATCAAAAACTTCCTGTAACAAAAAGAAAACATATTATTTTTTTTTATGAAATGTTTCATCGTAGAACACATTCATAGCTGTAACGCAGCCATTTTAAATCGGATCGTCATGATTTTTATGCAGTTATATAATAAATGTAATTCTATAAAAACACTTACTCTACATAAAATACTGTATCTAGCATTATTTCCATGATATCATACATCAATGATAGCAGCATAGTGCATGGTATTGGCGACCATTTTGAAAAAAATGTGACGTCACTACGAATATGTGACCAACACGAAAAGCATGGCGACAATGTACTCTAACCAATTCAAATGAGAAAATCGATGTACATTACATTTCCTACAGGATTATAGCAGGCTCCTAGACTAGGATTCAAATCGCTCTAGGAGCTGGCCTAATTGAGCTACAGAGAGCTGGAAAAGGTGTCATTTTGCAGCATTCTTTACGCTCTTTCCAGTGACATACAACATAACATTAGGTTCTAATTAACAAATTTATTCAAAATACAAATTGAAATTTTGATTTAATTTTTTTCAAAAAAGTACATAATTTATAATTTTCAAAATATTTCCATAAATACTTAGTAGTGTTGTAAATCACATGGCAAAATAAAAATGTGGGATGATGATGACTTCATGATGAAAAAAAACTATTCTTCGCTCTTGTTTTTCACTGATAGCCCCGTTTTGATCAAACCTACTTTTAACAAATACGAATTTAATTAAAATATAGAGTAAGCTAACAAAGGAATATCAGAAATTTCAAAATATCATCTTAAAACAAACCTGTATTGGAATGGTGCAATAAAATTGTTCTGTAATACACTATTTCTATACCTATTTGGAAAATATATGTTTTTATCTTGTTACCTCAGAGGGATGTGGTTGAAAAGGCCAGAAACGATAATTTTGCGAGTATTCGCCAATATAAATATTTTGGTGTTTTATATTAGACTCGTGTGACATTGATGTTTAGTACTGCCAAAAAATATGACTACCTAAAATATTTTTAATGCATCACTGGTGTTAACGCAAAAAATTATACGTATCACTAGTCTAAAACGTCGGTTTTGCGAGTATTCGCAATACACATGTTTTTGGTGTTATATATTACACCCGTTAGACACTTTGATGTCCAGTTCTGTCAACGAATATGATGAGGCCACAACAAATTTTGTGTATCATTAGACCAGGAACGATAGTATTAACAGTTGGTGGTACTATTAATATTGTTATGCGGTTCTTTTCCTGTACTTGGGGTGGTGCAATAAAAAACCTACCTTATAAGACTTGCTCTTTAGTATACTATTTTTATAGCTATTTAGAAAATATGATTAATAATTATATTTTCATTTTGATATCTCAGCAGGGTGTAGTTGAGGTGTAATGAATTAATAACGTCAGCACAAAAAATGTTGTGAATTATACGTCCAGAAACAATACTTTTATGAGTATTCGCAGTGTGCAACGTTACTAATGTTGTTAGGCGGCTCGTTTCGTATATTTGGGATGCTGCGATTATAACCTGCCTTATGCACTATTTTTATACCTTTTTGGAACATATAATTAATTATATTTTCATCTTCGAGTAGGATTTGATTGAGGTATAATGAATTAATAACCTTAGCAGTAACATTAGACCGGAAATCATAGTTTTGCGAGTATTCTCAATATACGTGTTTTTGGTTCTCTATATCAGACGCGTTTGACGTGCTACCAACAAATATGATGACGCCATCAAAAATGTTTTCTAAAACATTTTTAATTCATCATTTGTGCCAGTACTAAAAATTATGTACATCACTAGTTCCGGAACGATAGTTTTGCGAGTATTCGCAATACACGTGTTTTTGGTTCAGTTTATTCGAGCCCTTTGGCATAGGGATGTTCAGTGCTGCCAACAAATATGATGACGCATCAATGGTTTTGGAACAAAAAATTATGTGTATTAGTCCAGTAACGATAGTTTTGCGAGTATTCCCAGTATACCCTTGTTTTTGGCGCTGTAAACATATTTTTAATGAATCTTTGGTGTCTTGTGACTAGTCCAAATAACTATTTTTTTCATTTCAGCGCCAGAAAATCTAAATTCAAGAGTTATTACTGGTTGTTTTTAGGCTGTCTAATAAGAAATGAAAAATTAATGGTTTTTACGAATATTATTTTAGTGTATGTGTGGTTACAGAAATGGACGCAATACATTTTCATCTAAAATGGCAGCTGTCCTAAATCCATTACATCTTGATATGTAAGAAACGTGCTACGTTTTAAAATAAGATCACTCTTTAATGGTCACCTTGATTTAAAACCAATAAAAAACAAACTTTCACAACGTCTACATCGAAAAGCCATCACCATTCATCATCACCAATGTTTACTTAAATGAATAATTAAGTATAAACACACTCAATTTAGAAAAAATCTTAACGGATTTCACTGTTTAAAATTAATTAACTTTTTCTAACACCCACTTTTAATTGTTATTAAGAGAAAGGCGAGCATTACTCTGGTATGTTTTTATTCAAGTAACTAATTCCTTTGCATTGACAGTCAATCGGTGATTCTTCAAACGTGAACAATCGACCGATCAGGACTAGATAAAGGTCTTGGACCTCTCAAATACATGGCACGTTACGGAAAAGGGTCAATCGTCAAATCATCCTATTCACATCATTTTTTTAAGTGAAGGTCACGTACGTAACTTCCAATACTGTACCATTTTAGACGATTTGTTAGAGCATTATTATAAATTCGCTCATTATAAAAAGGCGAAGTATACTTTGTACTTGAAACACATGAAAGATCCTTGTAAAGTTATTCAAGCTGTGAATGTGTAGTTAGCTGTTTAAACAGTTTTCGCACTAATTTTCTGCCGTTCTTGCAATCAACAATAAACTGAGATTTAATTTAAATTAAGGTTACAAATTGGCTTCAGTGGTCCAATCCGTTCCTAATATTTAACCGATTAATACACGGTCCGTTACATATAATTAATTGCCCTGTTGTATAATTTGTATAAAAAATCGATGCGGTGTTGGGTATCATAGTCTAAAGAAAAACCAGCTTTTAAGAGACGCGATGGTCATTAAAAACGGGCAATAAGGGTTTTAAGCACAATAAAGTGCTCTAGTTGTAATTGTATCTTGAGCGCCATAAATCTTTTCTCTTACCACAAAATTCAAGAAATAGGGCAAACACAAAGAGTAAATGTGAAAGTCAGTCAAGTGTAGCTTTACTCAAGAAATTGGTAAGGCGGTTTAAATACACTTCCTTTTCACACTTTCATGACGAATTTTTCCTTTTTTTGCAGTTAAATCTGTATACACTTAAATAAATGGCGGTTACTTTTTATCTATGTATAAGCATTGTGAATTTTTCCTCTTATTGTAATGTTACAACATTCTTGTGTAATATAGGTTGCGGTAGGCGAGTCCTTCTAGTTACGATCAAGATACTCTCCTTTGTGATCCAAATAGAATCTCTTTGTGAAGTGTTTTGTCATTTCTTATTCTATTGTGTTATACGTAGACTACGAGTACTCGAAATCTAATTCAATTAGATAGAACGATGAGAAAGGGAAAGAGCGAGAGAAGAGTGAAAAACGATAAATGTAATTACATATGTCATATTTTGTTATTTATTCAAAAGTCTTTTATTAAATCGTTTCGATTATGTTGACATTAGAAAACGATCGGGGTTATTACTTTTTTCTTTTGGTTTTGATGTTTTCAATATTTATTCAAATTTTGATTTCAGTTCTGGTACGTAAATTGTAAACCTCTTTATACACAAACAAAAATAAATTACATAAAACCAATTTTAGGGAACTCATTAAAAATAGCAGCTTTGTATATAGTAAAGCTCTTCTATTTTTAAAATAGCAAATTTAGTAATTAAAAGCTGCAGTTCGTTAATGATGGCAGCAATCGAAATAAATAGATTTGTGTGCAAATCGAATTGAAACAAAAGTTTATGGTTGCCGAACAAGGTTTTGCCGCACTCAGCAATCTTGTGTAATTAATCTTATCATACCATTAATGTTGTTTCGTAACAAGAACTAAGTTCAGCAATATTTTTACCTTCCAACCTACATATACATATGTAGGTATAGAAGGTTATACAATCGACTTTGTTTTCACTATCGCTTATTAATTTTTGGCCAAGTTTCGGCCCGAATGTCTGGATGTATCTGTCTCCAGAACGAAAACACCTACGTACTTAAAATTTTGTATTTAAGCTGGTTTTCATTTTGCTTGGAGCAGCTGTGAAGAGGGGGGTTTATTATGGGCAGTTTTTGATTTTTATCATATATGTCTCAAACAGCTGCATTTTTTAAAATATAAAAATACTTATATACAGGGTGTTTCAAAAATGTTCCGATAATTTCTAGGGTAAATAGAATATTAAAAATTAACGTTAGTGTGGTTAATAAACATGTATCCGAAAATGCCTTCTTAACACATTCATGGACAAGACGGCATATCGTCGGCTTAATCAGCAAACTGCGTAACTCCAGTTTTCCTAATTACTCAGGAGAGACAAAAAACCGTTTATATTTTATGTAATTAAAAAAACTATGTATTTAGGGAAGACCATTGATCAAAGTAGTTGTCTGAGTTGCTCTCGTGACGTCTGTATCTAATATTTTATGAATTAATATTTTTCCATAAAAAATGGAGTTACGCATTTTTCTAAAAATAATACAAAAATAAGTTTAGAGATAGGTATTTTGTATCAGTAAGAAAACAACAAAATTTCACGAGAACGAAATAAATTTTATTGCAAAATTAAAAAACATTATTTTTTCTACACAATTATTTATCATAAAAAAGACTATTCTCAAATCGGTTAAAAATTCTTTGATTAGTCGTGGGGCAGCTTATCATAGAAGTCGTGATTATCTAATTCTATAGTTTTTTTCATCTCTTGTAAATGTTTAAATTTTTCAGTTTTAATTTTTAGTCTGTTCTTATGAAGCTGAGGTAAGTTTTTAAAATTAATTGGTACAACTTTAGAAATATTGAGCCTCATTGGCAAAAGCTGCCAATCATGTACATGTCGGAGTTTATAGAAAACGCCATTATTTGATGAATACTTCAATGCTTTTAGATCATTTACTACCGGTGAACCACATGTTTTACCTGGCCTAATGGAATTAAAATGTTTTATTTCGTCACATTTTTTGAAGAAATTATGCTGCAAATACTCCACTTTGTATGGTGTCTTCTGGCACGCTGTCTTGCAAATTTGGACATAGTCTGCTGGGACGTTAATTTTTTTGGTTCGGATTTGTCTCTCAATAACAGAATGAACATTATCTACCTCCATCTGGGTGTGTCCTTTTTGTAAATACTTTTGGATTATTGTGACATTTTTTTGCATTGCACAATTAAATAAAGCATTTGATAACGTTGCGTTTCGATTTTGATAGCCGCATCCATCACTGTAGATAATTATTTCCTTGTCTTGTACTGGATATACATCAAGATGGCTTTCCAAAAAATGTATTATAATGGTTGTAAACTCATTACTGGTCAAACCACCTTCCGACTCATTCCATAGGTAACAGTAGCCTTGCTGACGTTTAATGTCAAAAATTGTAAAATTATGCACAATTAATTTTGTTTTGTAATATAAACTTGAGACGTTGGATTTGGGACAAAGTAATACTGACTGTAAATCCATAGTAAATACTTCATTGATGGACCCTTTATCTTTCGATTTTTCCTCCTAGCTTCTTTTTCATTTGTACGTGTTCATTGTACTTTTCTTCCGTCAAATTTCCAGTCTCAAATGCCACACAAATGTCACATAAATCTTTTTTGGGTCTATATAAAGAAAGTCTCTTGTTATCAAACTCTTTGAGAAACGTTGCAATTGATAAAGGGTTTTCATCTCGATTTCTGCAAAATTCTGTTTTATAGAGTTGAAACAATTGGGACTTAGACATCCATACTGGTTCAAGATATAGTTTTGATGTCGACGCTCTGCAGTAATGAGATTCTAATTTGGGTAACGAATCAAAAAATTCATGGAGAGATTTAATACGCAGATCTTGCGTTTGCTTGCTACCAACTGATATTACTTCTTTACTGGTTTCAATGTCGCTTTTTGCCCAATTCTTTATAACCCAGTCTTTAACACCAAGTGTGTTCAGAAACATAGTCTTGCAAACTCTGAATCTTTGTCGATCCAAATAAAACATGTTAGAGTATGATCTTCTTGAATTTTCATTCTCACTCCGTTTGCGAACTGTTTGATTAACAGAAATATGACTTTTTACAAACACTTTCTTCTCTTTCCAAGTATACTCCCAAAATCGTTTAAATATATCGCTTCTTTCTACTTCTTCTAACTTTCTACATTGTAGTTTGGACTTGTTTTTGCTCAGCTTACAATTACAAGGCACTTGCAGTGATCTAGGTTGTTTAAGCAAATTATACTTCCATGTCCCATTTTCTTTCTTCTTTCCTAAATACGATTCTCCCTTTTCTCTATTTTGACGATTTTTGTTGTCATTCCATGTTTTTTTGTTTACAGCATATTTTGTAGAACGTGTTCGTTTTCGAAATTCGTCTTCTAGGTCCTCTCGCGGAAGTGGATTATGCGAAATAGACTCTTCTATCTGTAAACTTTCAGCCTCAATCGGATCTGCAATATAGTCTGGATCATCAACATTGCGTTCTTCTGATTCAATCTCCATATTGTCTACTAAGTTTACTCCTTGTTTCTTCAAAAACTGCTAGTATCTTATCTTGATCAACTTCCACTTCGCTGCAATCAAAATGTACGTTGCTTTCATTATACTCTGAGTTATTACAGCACTGGACGTTTATTTGGTCTAAAAAGTTGCACTTAATTAGTAAAGTTAGTTTCTACAACTACTTTGTAACCTACTATTATTTTCCAAAATTACCACTTCAGCATTTTCAATAAGTGAAATTGGATCCACATCATCACACTCTGGGTTATTAAAATCATTTTTAGCATTAGTATGTTCATCTTCAATTAGGCTTAGATTTATCTGTTCTGATCTATTATTTTGGTTATTTTCGTTATCAACATTAAATGTAGAATCTATGGGTAAATTTTCTTCCTTTGTAGCCAGTATCTGCTGCTGATTTAAAGCCAAAAAATTTTTTTTTATTCTACTAGACATTTTTTGTTCTTTTTAATCTGTAAAAATCATACAATAATTCATCAAAGATTTTATTATTTCAAAGTAATAGGTGTTGTAACGTATGGCTAATCCATTTTAAGCAAGTACGGCACCAAAATAAAATTACAAAAAAATTACTAAGTAGGTTATAAAAGTGAGTATCTCCCTCTCAAAGCAGAGCAATAACACTATTAACTCCCCGGTGCATAAAACTTTAAAGAAAGTATTTTTAATTACCATTACTGAAGCTTAATTTATAATCAAAAGTAAGTAAAACATCTTACCTAATGTAGAATTAATCTGTTCGTATAGATTGCACTTATTTCACTTCAAAATCACAAGTTATTGCACAGCTGCACGTGTGTATGGTAGCTCTAATGACAAATAATGGAGTTAGGCATTTTTCTTACTGAAATTGGCGCGAAGGAGTTAGGTAGTTTTCTGATGCAGCCGTAGCTAGTAAACCAAATTTTTTATGGAGATACGGAGGATTCCATAGTGTTCGGCGGAAAATTTCACAAAAGATGTCGCCAAAATCCTATTTTGTACATAAAGTGGAGTTACGCAGTTTGCTGATTAAGCCGACGATATGCCGCGTCATGTGTAGGGACAAGCCGTCATTAGCCGTCCTACGTATAAATTCAACAGAAATCAAGACGGCATTCACAGGTTCAAAATGCACACAAAATCGTATGCATACGTTCCGACTGTCCCAGAATAACGAATAAAATAACGTGAAATGGTTAGAAAACATTATGAGTCACTTGTTTAGAGTTCTTGTGTTACAGACTTGCTTTTTTGCTTGAATTGCGATAAAAAAATTTATCAAAGTAAGTTTTAAGTATTATTATTATTTTTTGTTGAGAAATGGATAAATTTGTAAACAAAAAACGCCTTGCTTTTTGAATGGATTTTTGAAATACTTAATATCAAAAAAGTAAGGTTATGTTAAATTGAGATACATATTAGTAATTATTTCGCTGTTGATACCTATAAAAATTCATTTATGATAAGAAACATACATATTGCACTGTTTTTTTATCTTGGACAGTCCACGAAGGCGGTGCCTAAATATTTTGTATCAAAATTAACTATTATACTTTTACGTATATCAAAACTACCTTATTTATAAGGTAGTCAAATGTTCATATTTTACTTTTTATTTTCTGAAAGCCGCATTTATTGAGTATTGCTGATGATGAAAGTTTGACCGGTATTTTTTTATAACAGAGAATGGACAAAAAAGAAGAAAAAGAGAGACGTCGTTTGCTACAACTAATGGAGGAAGTAAGTTCGGGCGAAACAGAATCTGACGTGTTCAGCAACGATGATGATCTTGCTGATCCAACGTTCGCAGACGACACTGATTTTGTCGATTATTCAGAGGGTTCAAGCGATATCCCAGAGGACACACACATTGAGAATGAAGAAGAAATGGAAGTCCAGAGTGAAGAAATGACAATCGAGCTTGAAGCAGAAGATGTAAATGAGGCAGATAACGAACCGCAGCAAGTAGAAGGCAAGATTACTAAAAAAAGGAAACGTAAAAAAAATGAAAATGAGTGGCTCCATAATACAGCTCCTATTGTAGATTTTATAGACTTGTTAACTTAAAAGAAATGAAATAATTTTAATTTCAATTTTTTATGATAACTATGCAACCTCTTTTTTATACGTTCGTAACGAAAACAGGCTACATTGTAAAAACAAAAACAATAACCTATGTCAATTCAATTTCAGTCATATTTTTTTAATTTTTACATTTATTTCGCTTTACATTAAAAAACTATGTAAAATTAAATTTTCTTTATGAAATACGTTTACACTTTTCTTATAAAATTAATCGTTATTCAGATAATGAAAAAAATTAACACTTAAATTCTACCTTAGGAATTTTTTTGCCGCTAAATTACGCGTCATATCAAAAAATTTCAGAACGTAATTAATCGATATCTTTAAGGTGTATATCTAGCTATTTTAATATCTTTGAAATATGCAGCTGTTTTAGAAATATTTGATAAAAACCAAAAACTGTCCCCCTCTCCGCCGCCGGATTTCTCCCAAAATCTAATCAGCTCTAAGTCAAATGAAAACAAGTTTAAATACAAAATTTTAAGTACGTAGGTGCTTTCGTCTGGAGTTATTATGCATACCAACATACATCCACACAGACATCCAGACATGATGACCAATCTTGGCGAAACTTGGCCAAAAGTTGTAAATTGAGCTAGTATGTCGATTTAGCGATAGCAAAAAAAAAGTCTATTGCATAACCCTCTATACCTACATATGGATATGTAGGTTGGAAGGTAAAAATTAATTAAATATGAACGAAAATGGTTAAACTGTATTATTGATATCTTACAGAAGCGGGCGACTTTGGATTTTTTTTTAAGTTAACATGTGTTTATGTCTATAAATCTCTATCTGATATGAAGCTTTAAACGTCATTATGACAAAAATTATTGTTTTTGTTTCTACAATGTTGCCTGTTTTCGTTTATAAACGTATAAAAAAGAGGTTGCATAGTTATCCTAAAATAATTATTTCTTTTAAGTTTTTAAATATTAACCGCAGTCTGAAATGAAGTTTTAAACGTCAGTGTGGCATAGATTATTGTTTTGGTTTTACAATGTTGCCTATTTTCGTAATGAACTTATTATAAAAGAGGTTGCATAATTATCCTTAAAAAATGTTATTCAAATTATTTCATTTCTTTTAATTTCCATTTTGTAGGTTGGAAGGTCGTGTGGTGTTCTACACCAGATATTTCTTATTAACTAAATCCAACTCATAACTGGATTACGTAAACAAACGAAGTCAATCCGTTAAGTATACCGGGGGTCACCATTAAGGTCGACCAGTGACCGTATTTTGGTAATAGATTATCGCAGATCTTACATGAGAAAAAGTTAGGAATAATTTTCAAGTATAAAAAAGATGTTGCATAGTTATCCTAAAATAATTATTTCTTTTAAGTTTTTCAATATTAATCGCAGTCTGAAATGAAGTTTTAAACGTCAGTTTGACATAGATTATTGTTTTGGTTTTACAATGTTACCTATTTTCGTAATGAACTTATTATAAAAGAGGTTGTATAATTATCCTTAAAAAGTGTTATTAAAATTACTTCATTTCTTTTAATTTCCATTTTGTAGGTTGGAAGGTCGTGTGGTGTTCCACACCAGATATTTCTTATTAACTAAATCCAACTCATAACTGAATTACGTAAACAAACGAAGTCAATCCGTTAAGTATACCGGGAGTCACCATTAAGGTCGACCAGTGACCGTATTTTGGTGATAGATTATCGCAGATCTTGCATGAGAAAAAGTTAGGAGTAATTTTCAAGTTCGTAGTATGGACGCTATAGTGAGTAATGAGTACAATAAATTAAAAAATCAAGATTTTCCACCGGTTGTCTATTTAGTGTGCAGTCGCTCCTCTGGTGTAAGGGATAAAAAAAATGTAAATACAAAAATTATACAGAGTTATGAGATATATATTTTAAAATTAGTTTCACGTTTACAGTGTGATGCATAAATACAGGTCAGATCAAACTAATGTTTTTTTTATGGAATACTATATACTTACTTGAAATTCACATTCCACGAACCAAGAACGTTTATTATTTCGTTTTCTTTATTATCATTAGTGTGTTTAACAGGTCTCGATATCCTAAAGCTTCCATAATTCTTCAGATTGTTTTCTAGTATTTTAAAAATATCACCGAATGGTTGCTGCCTCTCAGGATAACGTCGAAAATATAAGTTTAGGGCATTTTCTTTCTTTCTTTAATATTCGATATACGCACATAACATATATTTTTCATAGTTTTCGTACACTATTTTATCCATAGCCTACTAGACTATTTATTATGTAGGTATTCTTATACATCGTACGATTATGAAGAAAAATTAAGAAGATGCTCTAAACTTGTGATTTGCATATTACTCTGAGGGGCAGTAGTCATCAGTGAACAATGTAAACTTTCATTTCGTTTTCTTACCTGATAATGCATGGCCTACTACTGATTTAATATAAAAATTAGAATTATTCACTTATTTCAATAATAAACTATATTAAATGTTATATGTATGAAAAGACAATTAAAAATGCAACATTTTTGGCTAAAAATATACAGGGTGTTCCATTTAAAATGAGAAAGTTGGACCCGATAACTTTTTGACTTGACCCGGCAGATGCGATTTTTGGGCCGCATAAGATTCTACTTAGCAAACTAACAAACTTTCATAGGAAACATTTTCTTCTATTGTTGGTAATAAAACGTACAGAGTACAAATTTAAAATCGCCAATTTTTCAGTTTACCCCCGTATCTTCTAAACCAGAAAATATTTCAAAACTCTACTTTTACCATTTTCAGTTTCTCTCAAATACATCTCATGACACCTATAACAGTTTTTTGATAAGTTCAATAATTACAGAGATAATCAGTAAAAGTGTCGAAAATGGGCAACCCTGTACATTAAGCTCGCAGGAAAGTGTCTATCCTGCACTTGTGGGATTCTCACACTCGGGTTGGCGCCTTCGTGTGAAAATTCCGGCTGGTGCGATATCTACCACTTTCGTGGCTCGTTATGTAATATACTATTACAGTTGTGACGTTATTGATTGTAAAACATTTTAACATAATTCAACATAATGCGAATCAAAATAAAGAGAAACAAAGAGAGAAGTAGTGCAAAGAGTAATGTGGAATAATGCAGACTAAACCACTGCAATTCAATACAGGATAAAGCGAATCAACAAAGCAAAGTAGAGATTAACATAACCTAAATCCCAATGGGTTGTAGACACAAAAAAGAGCTCGAGTTACTGTCAACATAGTTTAAAATTTGGTGACGTCTCAAACAATTTTCCAAAATATTTTTAATGGATTAACAACTTCAGTGCAAAAAAATTGTGTATCATGTTTGCCAAACTATCGTTTCTGGCTTAGTGATACAAAAAACGATACTTAATATAATAGCAATCGATGAAAAACGATACAAAATAATCTCAAACAATACGAAATGACACCAAGCGTTGATAAACGAAATGTAACAGAATAAAAGCAAGCAAAAAAAAACGAGATAGACAGAGTAAAAGAGCTAATCCTACAATCAATTTTTCAACGCATTTCATGAGACCGTATGTCTTAGCTCTTTTTTAATTTGCAATGCTAAATTAATTTTCAATTGTGACGTCATTCGATGTAAAACAATTTAACATAATTCAACACAATGCAAATCAAAATTAAGAGACGCAAAGAGAAAACTAGTGCAAAGAGAGAATAATGCAGACTAAAACAATGGATTCAATGCAGGATAAACCAAATCAAGTCAAAACAAACTACAGCAAAGCAATACAAAGCAAAGTAGAATAATGTAAAAGACGTAGTGTATTCTAAAGATGTGGTCTGTTTCCTTGAACACCTGCTTGTGATAGATGAAAGAGTAATAACGAAAGTTACTCCCTACCGTATATTCAGGATATTCGCAAAAAGGAGGTATATTAGTGACAACATTACAACCTATAGCCTTAACGCAAGAAATAATTTTTTTCTTCCGTATAAAAACAACTAATGCGCTTTTTTCGAAGATTAAACGAAGAAGGCGTAACAGTCATCGCAACCTTGACAAGAGAATTTCGGATTTATAGGTGTATGTAAATTTTGTGAATTCATTTTACTTGTAAGAAACTGTAAAACTTTTGTAGGGCCGTACTCATAAAGATAAATGTTAAGATTATATGGAGGGTTTATGCGCGTTTTCGGGGATGGAGCGTAAAATGTTTCGATATTATCGGCTATTGGACGTTCATTACTTTATTTCGCGTGTATAGACAGATAGTTTTTGAATAACATAACCTAAACCCCAATGGGCTTTAGACGATCAGTTCACACACTCACACAAAAGAGGGTTTTAATGGCCAGGAGTTGTCGACAGTACTAAGACTTTCGGTTGAATAACTACATAAACTTAGGGTGCGTGGGAAGGAGTCGATGTAACAAATATACACACCACCAAATGCCATTATTCCGAATAGACCGGAAATTTTAGTAAAGTGGCCGATCTGTAGCGTGGAGTATTCGTACTTGTAAAGCGATTTTGTTTTGTTATTGAAGTTTGGGTTTTGTGCTAAACAAGCGAGCATAACGAGAACTTAATTACGAAGTAAATTTATAGGTTAACTTGAATAAAAGAATGTTCCGAAACTAATAACATCCCCATGCCCATGCGTTTTACGTTCTAAATTATTTTCGTTCTACTACTCTGAAAAAGAGAATTAAAAGTTTCTCGCGAATTTGCTTGTTTTTTTTTATATATCAGAGAAATGGAAAAAAGGGGGAGCGTATACGTTATAGCCAAAAATTTTCACGGAAGTCCGATTATCTAACCGCGAACAACGAGTAAAACATAAAAGACCATTATTCAAGGAGTTCCACTCAACTTTTCATATAAAACTACAAAGATATCTGATAAAATTCCAATATTGATGGCGAGTTCCGTTAGATTTGACAAGAAATGGAAATCACAAACATCCTTATCGGCTATTCAATTTGAAATCTAATTTTACCAACCGCTATCTTTTCAGCCTTAAGCTAAAATTCTTACGAATTTTGCGCGAAAAAAAAACTTTGATTATTGCTTTTCGCTTGCGAATTTTTTTTTTGACATATGAAGCATTACACTTCATTACCATTGATATTGTCTCCTTTTAAAAATGAATGAATTTTCGAAGTTTTTAACTATGGAAATTTGACTGTCAAATGCAGATTGATACAGTCTGATCAAACAGAAATAACATCGTTTCGTATGCAATTTAAACTTTAATAGTTTTTTAAATCAAATCAAACATGAATACTCACTTGAGTACAATTTGAAATACTTTTTCATTTTAGAATAAATACTAAGTTATAAGTAAATTTTACGTGTTAACTGTCATTGCTATTCCACGTACTAAGCGCTGAGAGATGTTTTGTAAATCAAAGTCGTAAATTATTTATATGAATATAATTCATTCCTAAGCTCTATTTTTAGCATCTAACAAAAACCGTACTGGAATAATTAATAGCAACCGCATTTCGATAGCCAAACTACCATTATTAGCATTAGCGGCTAACGAGGTGTAGTGATAATCTAGCTATAGAAACGCCTATTCAATTTTTATATTTGAGTTTAGTTTGACTGTTATGTACTATGAGCTGTATAAAATTAATGTGTAAGTTGCAGCAAAATTTACCTACAAATAAAGAATTCTACATTTTCCTAGTTTTTCTTATTGTTACAATATCCACAAATAAACACAGAAAGAAACAGGAAGAATGGAAGAAATACCGGGAACGGTAGGTACGTAAATAATATAGTCAGTTATAAGGCGTAAGTCAATAGAAAGTCCGACATTGTATATTTGAAAAATAAATTATTATAATTATATTTAATATAAATTATATGTAATAGTATTAACCTCTTTGTGCCCAATTTTTGCAAAAATGTTATTGTGTTAAAATGCTTGTAATGGTACTTCTAGTAGTTCTTTATAGAAATTTTTCATAATTATTGATTATTTCCAAAGATAATGATTTGTATCATATATGATACAATGGGCATTGAAATATAAATAAAACAAGATTTTTGGATAATTAGTAATATCAGCGTTTATTGTGAATTTATGTAAAATATGCTATGCTTGATAAGGCATTTGATATACAGGGTGAGTCATTAGTGCGCCGTCGGAAGATCCTGGTTTTATTATTAAAAATAAAAAAAATGTTATAGCGCCGATCTATATCAGACTTAGATGTGCATCGAATAAAAATAGTTTCATCCCTATAGGGTGTTCCATAATTGCAGGACCGGGCTCAGCTTTGTTTTGTTAAATGGAACCCTATATTTATTTATATCAAATATCCTATTATCGGACGAATGTGCGTTCTAAGAAGTATTACATGCGTTTCTTTTACCATTTCGTTGATATGATGGTTATCAACGCATGGAACTGGTACAGAAGAGACTGCAAAAATGTTAAATTAGCAGAAAAGGACATTCAAGACCAGTTGAATTTCAAAGCCAATATAGCACAAAGCTTATGATTGCAAAATAAAAATCCAAATAGGAAACGTGGAAGACCATCGACGAGTAATGGATGTGATAAAGTAGGAGTGGAACATGAAAAGAAGAAAAAGCGAGGTCCAACAGCACCAATTCCCTCATTCGATATCAGAAGGGATAATATTGCACATTGGCCAACTGTTGAAGACAAAAGACTTCATTGCAAATATCCCTGCTGTAAACGGCTATCTTTTACGAAATGTACAAAATGTAATGTACATTTATGTTTACAAAAGGAACGAAGTTGTTTTGTAGAATTCCACATGTAAATACGTACATATACAGGGTGAGTCATTAGTGCGCCGTCGGAAGATCCTGGCTTTATTATTAAAAATTAAATAAAACAAGATTTTTGGATAATTAGTAATATCAGCGTTTATTGTGAATTTATGTAAAATATGCTATGCTTGATAAGGCATTTGATATACAGTGTGAGTCATTAGTGCGCCGTCGGAAGATCATGGTTTTATTAATAAAAATAAAAAAATGTTATAGCGCCGATCTATATCAGACTTAGATGTGCATCGAATAAAAATAGTTTCATCCCTATAGGGTGTTCCATAATTGCAGGACCGGGCTCAGCTTTGTTTTGTTAAATAGAACCCTATATTTATTTAATTTTATTATTATTTGTCTTGTTGAATGCTAAAAAACGGTATTTCGTTTTTAAATTTATTTTGTGGCGTTGCCAAGTTAGAGCATTTTTTCTTTAAAAAAGTGAAAATTTATACCTTTACTTAAATTGTTCTGAAGACTTTAATTTTAAAAGTAAAACTGTAAGGTTTGGCAGACGGGTAAACAAGACTTTGCTCTATCTTTTGACCTTCATACTTCTTGATTATACTATACTGGGTGTTTACAAATTATGGTCAATTTTTGAAAATTTGAAATGACCATAACTTTTGGTTTTTAAATGGAACACCCTGTATTTTATCATGTCATCGTGTTCTGTTTTTAATTATCTTACTTTTTTATTAAGCATGTAATATACCTAACGTTACGCGTTCTCGAAATATTTAAGATTTGTTACAAAATTAATGACAATTGTGACAAACTGGACGGTGTATACAAAAGTAATAAAACAAACAAAAGAATTTGTATTTGAAAAATCATAAATTATTGAGAAAATTATAATAAGTTATAACTAAATTAAATGCTCGATGTGTCCACCATTTTCTTGCAAACAGGTGTGAGTTCTCCTCAAAAAGGAATCTTCAACATTTCACAGCATATTTTGGTTAACCATTTGAAATGCATTCCGTATTCTAATTATCATATCCTCTTTGGTGGTAGGAGATTCTTGGAATACTAAGCTTTTAATATAACCCCACAGGAAAAAATCTAGTTTTGTCAGATCAGGAGTCCGAGCTGGCCATCCTACTGGTCCTCCTCTCCCAATCCATTTATTGGAAAGCGTTCTGTATAGATGTTCTCTAACAATGGGGAGGCGCACCATCCTGCTAAAACCACATCCTTTAACGTATATCTAACGGAATTCTTCAAGGAGCGGAGGTAACTCATTTTGAAGAAATTCAAGATAAGTTTGACCATTAATGTTTCTTTCAACAAAGTAAGGTCCAATTATATGGTTCCCTACTATCCCGCCCCACACATTCATAGACCAGCGATTCTGATGATCTATTCTTCTAATAGCGTGGGGATTTGTATTGTCATAATAATGGAAATTATGCCTGTTCACAAAACCATTTTTGTGAAAGGTTGCTTCGTCGGTCATCAAAATGTGTTTAAAGAAATCATTGTCCTGTCCTAATCGTTCCAGTGGCCACTGGGAGAATTCCAAGCGTCTTTGAAAATCATTTGCATTCAGCTCTTGGATTAGTTGAAAATGGTATGGATGAAATTTATTTTTTCGAATAATCTTGGAAACACTAGTTTGACTAATACCTAAATCAGCACTGAGGTTTCTTGTGCTAACGTTTGGATTTTCCACTACACTGGTTAGTACCACAAATACGTTTTCTTCGTTTATAACCCTTTTTTCTCGTTCTTTTCTTTCGTATTGTACATGTCCTGTTCTTTCAAATCTTTCTTTGAGTTTTTCAAATATCCTTGGATCAGGATGCCTGCGCTCAGGAAATCGTTGTTGATAAATTCTGGAAGCAAGAAATGAATGTCTTTCACCTTCTCTCAAAGCATAGACCATGTCAATACATTCATCTGGTGAAAATTTCATTTTTCACACTAAACTGAGGAACTAGTGAATGACGTTTAAGCCAAACGTCAGGAATTATAAATCGCAGACCTTCTGGATGCCCTTTTTACACTTATTGCCATATTATAAAATTATGATTTTAAAAACTCGAATAAGAAGTAAACCTTTGTCTATTAGTGTTTATTGGACCATATTGTCAACAAGACATTTACGATTTGTAAATATTCAAAGCAAAAGTCATGATTATTTTATTAATTTTGCAACAAATCTTAAATATTTCGAGAACGCGTAACGTTAGGTATATTACATGCTTAATAAAAACGTAAGAGAATTAAAAACAGAACACGGCGACATGATAAAATACAGGGTGTTCCATTTAAAAAACAAAAGTTATGGTCATTTCAAATTTGAAAAAATTGACCATATTTTGTAAACACCCAGTATAGTATAACCAAGAAGTATGGAGGTCAAAAGATAGAGCAAAGTCTTGTTTACCCGTCTGCCAAACCTTACAGTTTTACTTTTAAAATTAAAGTCTTCAGAACAATTTAAGTAAAGGTATAAATTTTCACTTTTTTAAAGAAAAAATGCTCTAACTTGGCAACGCCACAAAATAAATTTAAAAACGAAATACCGTGTTTTAGCATTCAATAAGACAAATAATAATAAAATTAAATAAATATAGGGTTCTATTTAACAAAACAAAGCTGAGTCCGGTCCTGCAATTATGGAACACCCTATAGGGATGAAACTATTTTTATTCGATGCACATCTAAGTCTGATATAGATCGGCGCTATAACATTTTTTTTATTTTTAATAATAAAACCAGGATCTTCCGACGGCGCACTAATGACTCACCCTGTATATCAAATGCCTTATCAAGCATAGCATATTTTACATAAATTCACAATAAACGCTGATATTACTAATTATCCAAAAATCTTGTTTTATTTAATTTTTAATAATAAAGCCAGGATCTTCCGACGGCGCACTAATGACTCACCCTGTATATGTACGTATTTACATGTGGAATTCGACAAAACAACTTCGTTCCTTTTGTAAACATAAATGTACATTACATTTTGTACATTTCGTAAAAGATAGCCGCTTACAGCAGGGATATTTGCAATGCAGTCTTTTGTCTTCAACAGTTGGCCAATGTGCAATATTATCCCTTCTGATATCGAATGAGGGAATTGGTGCTGTTGGACCTCGCTTTTTCTTCTTTTCATGTTCCACTCCTACTTTATCACCTCCATTACTTATCGATGGTCTTCCACGTTTCCTATTTGAGTTTTTATTTTGCAAGCATAAGCTTTGTGCTATATTGGCTTTGAAATTCAACTGGTCTTGAATGTCCTTTTCTGCTAATTTAACATTTTTGCAGTCTCTTTTGTACCAGTTCCATGCGTTGATAACCATCATATCAACGAAATGGTAAAAGAAACGCATGTAATACTTCTTAGAACGCACATTCGTCCGATAATAAGATATTGGACCATCAAGAAGATCTCCACCGCCCATAAACTGATTATATTATCTATTTATGGCAAAAGGTTTTTGTATTGGCACCTTCTTTTCTGTCCCACCTTTCGGTTACAAGAAGAGGCTCTGCACTAGAGAAAGTTGTAGCCAAACTAACTGCCCTCTTATCATACCATTGCACGAATTTTGATGTCTTCAACTGTTGCTTCCACTTCTTCTTAGCATCCTCTGATCTTTTTTTTCATTTCTTTATCGCTGGTGAACTATAACCCTGGAAACCTGCATACTTTTATTGTTCCTATGGCACCTATACCTCTGTTGTGTAATTCTACAAATAAAAGAGACGACGCAAACCAGTTGTCGAAATATAGTAAGTAATTGTTGTCGTTGGGCAGTATATTTGATCACTGGAGAACTATATTAGAACTTGCCCTGATGACCAGGTTTAGGCAAATTTTACCGATATATATATATATATATATATATATATATATATATATATATATATATTATATATATATATATATATATATATATATATATATATATATATATATATATATATATATAAAATTATATATGGTTCCAAATACACCACACAATGCAAAAATTTTGCAACTTCATTTATGGTGCTTTTTGGGGTTTCATGTTTTTAGAGCAGATTTTCCTTTGAACGGTACAATTTGTTCATCCACGCAAAACATCTGCCCTTGCTTAGGTATAGTCTGAGATTTGGAAACGCTCGCGCGAGGGAGAGAGGACGTGGAGCGAACTAAACGCTTGTCCCGTCGGATAGACAGCCGCAACGCACGGCACAACGTCAAAAACTATCATAGACTATTGCGAGACGTTCTGTTGACGTTGTCATCACGTTTGCGGTCCCGCTAGACCGCGCTGGACGGGGTCGATTGGTCCGACTACCTCAGCTCCTACGAGATAATCCGCCGAACTTAAGCATATTAGTAATCGTAGTGAAAAACTAAAAGGGATTCCCTCAGTAGTGGCGAGCGAACAGGGAGGAGCCCAGCGTCTAATCTCACGGTCCGAGAAGTCCGATCGAGATATATGACGTTAAGGAGGATCCCACACATATTTTGTGTTTGGATGTGTGGATGTATGTTAGTGTACACGTTAACTCTAGAACGATAAAGCAGACTTGGTTGTTTTCATTTCTCCTGGAGCTGATTAGATTTTCGGAGATATTTATGGGCGGAGACTAGCAGCATCGGAGTTTACTAGCAGCAGTTTTTATCAATTATTTCTGAAATAGCTATATATTACAAAGATATAAAAATATCAATATATAGACGGTAAAGATATCGATTGATTATGTTCTATACAATGTTTTGTTACGGCGCGGGAAAAAGTTCCTAAGATATATTTTAAGTGTTCAAAATTTTCCAATGTTTGAATAACGATTAATTTTATATGAAAGTGTGTTAGACATATTTGTTAAAGAAAATTTCATTTTACATAACTTTTCTTTATAAATGTTCTTAATATAAAGCGAAATAGGTCTAAAAATTAAATAAATATGATTGAAAATGCTTAAACTGTATTATCAATGTTTTATAAAAGCGAGCGCCTCTGGAATTTTTTTAAGTTAGCATCAATATGTCTCCTTATGTCTATCCGACATGAAGTTGTTAAACGTCTATCTGGCATAGATTATTGTTTTTGTTTTTAAAATGTTGCCTATTTTCGTTATGAACGTATTGAAAGGGGGAATGCATAATTATCCTAAAAAAAATCATTATCAACATTATGTCATTTTTTTTAATTTGCATTTTGTGGGTTGGAAGGTCGTGTGTTGCTCCACACCCGATATTTTTAATTATACATCTCATTTTCAACTTTGGGACTAATTTTGTTACAAATTATAGTATGAATAGGGCAACGTTGCCGTAGCTGTTTTTTTTTTCTGGAAAATGATTGGATTAACGAAATTATTAAAGAATAAAACAGTTTTGAAATGAGTCGTCATGCCAATAGGCATTCATTGACATTGTATTCAACAGCTATTTGTATCAATTGTCCAGAAAGGGTAAGCTTTGCTAGTAAGAGCAGAATTGCTTGTAACTGCCGGTTGACGTTGTTTCATTACAAATATTTACACGTCATACTTTTTTTAATTATAGTGGGAGAACTGAACGTGAACCACTTTTAATATATATGACAATTGCAAATTGTACCAAACTAAAGATTTTAACGTTTTGCCGGCCTACGCCTAAAACAATGGGTTTTTGTACTATTGTGAGGATTCGTCGGACGGAAGCACAAATAATAAATTGAGACTAAACTTTATTTTGGTAAAAATTGTATTTAAATCATTTAGATTTTAGAGCACATTCTGTGTATTATAAAAGTGGTTTTTATTCACATATTTTGTGTGTGTATAAACTATAAATAGAACAGAGTTGGTTAAGTTAACTATATTTTTTAAAATGTTGTGAAAAAATCAAGCATTGTTTTCAAGTCAATCATGTTAGCCACGGTGTACTGAGGAATACATTTGTCAATAATTTTAAAGAAATTAAAGAAACAAATAATAAATATAAGATTAGAATGCTCTTTTGTAGTATACTGACTATGCCAAATCAGCATTTTTTAGACTCACTTTATTGCAAACTGTGGCACAGAGTAGCGTTGTCGTAGTTTTTATTTCTGAAGAATGGTTGAATTAACCATATTGTGTGTGTGTGTGTGTGTGTATTAGGTAAATTTTGGCTGAAAAATAATGTATGATTAAAGAGTGCTTTTTTTAGCGTATGAATATGCTAAAATGTTTACTTTTAGAACTAAATATGGTATACATAAAGCAGCGTTGCTGTAACCGAGAAATGGGTTTGAACAATAGTAGCGATGTTGTACCTGTTTCAAATGAACCTTCACATCATTGTTTTTAAGACAATGATACATTTTGTCCATAAATGAATGTACACCATATACGCTGTTCCTGTACGCCTTGTACAATCTGCTTCTGTACACCCTGTTATACGTTTCTGAACAGCTGTTATTTATATTGTATTCTAATCCTTTCCTGAAACGACCACTACACACTTCCACATTCTTATTTATCCAAATTGAGGGAAAGTGTGCATGGGCTGTGCGTATTCGGCTAGTAGGGGAAACTGCAGAAGGGTCTAAATTTGTGAGGTTTTTTTTTATTAGTGCACCAAAATGATTCCTCACATTACATTACCAAGTTACCATAAACCAAAAAAGGGCCAATGGAGTTTAAACCTTAAAATCCTTCAGCAACTACTTGACCGACGTCTTAACCTACCGATACACACTAACTGCACTACACTCTTACAGTTTTCAACAGCCTGGAAATCAGGGTCATGATACCAAAACCTCACTTTGAATGGGGTAATTTTCTGCGTCTACAGACCAATTTCCCTCTTTTGGTACTTCGGAATATGAATTAAATAAATTCTATCCAGGGAACTTACAGATTAACTAGAATCAAATGTATATCGTAAGGTTCGAAATCTTATACACTATTTTTTACTTACATCCCAACAGTTACACAACCCGGAGTGTCCGTGGCGCTGTTTGTGGATGACACTGATTTCTGGGCCATGGAATCGAACAGTATTATACAGTATTATACAAGCAGTGCCATTGCCTCCCGCGAACGCTGAATCCTAAGATGAATACACAGACTTTGTTCAGATACCCAATAACCTCACTATGCACGCAGTTATACCATCGATAAGAAACAGGATACAAACGCTATAAAGAAGCTTTGCACACCAAAGGATCTTCACTACCAGAGATGACGTTACCATACCTGATAAATATCCTTACAGACCGAAGGGGTACCAGAATTCCTAGACAAAGCAATTAATTGAAACCACACAAAATTCATAATTGTAATCATACAATATCACAAACATATCGCTGCAGCCAACCTCCGAAGAATGACCAGGGGTCTGGAGAGAAATAAGACTCCTAAGCAGTCCTCTACAAACTAGGAATAAGTAATTACTATACGCATGAGCATACTATCAAAAAAAAGTGGTGGGGAGCCAATTCAACTACCAAAAATCTTTCGAGCTAAGATTACCCCTGGAAAAATCGATTTATTGTTAGGTATCAGGTCTTGCTTTTGGTTATCTCTCTAGGATTCAGGGGTCAATGTGATGTTAGGGGGTGCTTTTCTCTATAAACATTTCCTCTATCGTAAGTCTGCGAAAATCAGGCTCACACATCTTGATTACCGATTCTTAAACGTGTGTTTCTTCCATGCTTGGAGGTACAACCGTGATAACACCTGTAAAATTCAAATACTTTGTTAATTTTTGTGCAAAGCCATCGAGTGTCAAGATAAAATAGAACCATAATATTCTCAGCTATCTAAAATTGAAATATCGATATTCAGTTTGGAAATCTTAAAGTTATATCGCTGAACCACAGTTCCATCTATAGATAAAAATGTAATACATAAATGTTTTATTTTCACTAATTAGTGTTTTGCCTGTGCGATTCTGAAATTGGGTTTCAAAAATGTTTACTGAAGAAATTTTCAGGTCAAGTGAGATGTATTATGAAAGCATACATATTTATTATCACCAATACCATTTTGACAAAAGTGTCAAACATTGGAAAACCGATGTTCAGTGTGGGAGTTTTGAAGTACCTTTCATTGAAATAGTTCTTAGCACCGCAGTGTCATCTGTGTAACGTGTTTGGGTTATTATACATAAAGGTTTTATTTCTACGAATCAGTTTTTTATCTATACAATTCTGAAATTATATCCTTAAGAAGGTAAGGTTACATTGTATATCATGATTAATGTGTCTACCTGCAGATGACGCGGCGATGCAAAAAAGCGCTTGACAATGGAAATTTTGGTGGGTTTGTTATTTCATTGAGTGCAATCAGAGAACGTGAGCATATACAGCTACGCTCCCGATACGCTACTGTAACAATCCTTACGTCGTCTGACATGCACTTTGGCACTTCTCCAACTTTCAAATGTATTACCTGTCGGTATTGTCGGCATCCTCGCATTTTCGTGTTGCGAATATAAATATAACCTCTAAATTGATAAATTTAGACAAATGAATTTGTGGCAAAAATTTACATTTGCGTTTTAATCAACTAAAATAGTAATTGTTTATACACTTACCATTTTCTATAATTTTTACTAACTCACCGTCATCACATACCACGTAAGTTTCTGTCATATTTTCAGGTTACCTTTATAACCAGGTTATGTCAGAATTGAAATACGATTACGATCAATCCGCTCACCTCAAGTAGCGAAAGCAAAATGCGCTACGAAAAATGGCGACCGCTACGCAACACGTTGTAAAAGTAGCGGTCCTAAAAAGAGACTTCTTCACAACAGTTTTGTAACTGTTACGTCCGCTGAATGCACCCATTAACTGCATGATATAAGCTGGAAAAACGACAGGTGTCCACATACAGATGGCGCTGCTCCATGTAGAAGTAAAAATGTAATATATAAAGGTTTTATATTTACAAATTAGTCTTTTGCCTGTAAGATTCATAATTATTGCCAATATAATTTCGACCAAAGTATCAAAAATTAAAACCGATATTCAGTCTGGGTGTTTTGAAGTGCTTTTATTGAAATAGTTCTTACCGTAGCGTCATTTGTGTAACGTGTTTGCATTATACATAAATGGTTTTATCTCTACGAATCAGTTCTTTATCTATACAATTCCGAAATTATATTCTTAAGAAGGTAATGTTACATCATATATCATGATTAATGTGTCTACCTGCAGGTGGCGCGGTGATGCAAAAAATCGCTTGTCAATGAAATTTTGTTTTATTTCATTAACTGCATGATATAAGCTGGATAAACGATATTCACTTTGGGAGCGTTAAAATGCTCCAATTGAAACAGTTCTTAGCACATCAGCGCCATCTATCTAACGTGTTTGCGTTATGCATCAGTGTTTTATTGTTAGAAATGAGTTTTTTAACTATACAATTTCGAAATTATGCTCTTAAGAAGGTAATGTTACATCATACATCATGATTAATGTGTTTACCTGCAGATGGCGCGGTGATGCAAAAAATCGCTTGTCAATGAAATTTTGTTTTATTTCATTAACTGCATGATATAAGCTGGAAAAACGATATTCACTTAGGGAGCGTTAAAATGCTCCAATTGAAATAGTTCTTAGCACATCAGCGCCATATATCTAACGTGTTTGCGTTATGCATCAGTGTTTTATTGTTAGAAATGAGTTTTTTAACTATACAATTTCGAAAATATACTCTTAAGAAGGTAATGTTACATCATACATCATGATTAATGTGTTTACCTGCAGATGGCGCGGTGATGCAAAAAATCGCTTGTCAATGAAATTTTGTTTTATTTCATTAACTGCATGTTATAAGCTGGAAAAACGATATTCACTTTGGGAGCGTTAAAATGCACCAATTGAAGTAGTTCTTAGCACATCAGCGCCATCTATCTAACGTGTTTGCGTTATGCATCAGTGTTTTATTGTTAGAAATGGGTTTTTTAACTATACAATTTCGAAATTATACTCTTAAGAAGGTAATGTTACATCATACATCATGATTAATGTGTTTACCTGCAGATGGCGCGGTGATGCAAAAAATCGCTTGTCAATGAAATTTTGTTTTATTTCATTAACTGCATGATATAAGCTGGAAAAACGATATTCACTTAGGGAGCGTTAAAATGCTCCAATTGAAATAGTTCTTAGCACATCAGCGCCATATATCTAACGTGTTTGCGTTATGCATCAGTGTTTTATTGTTAGAAATGAGTTTTTTAACTATACAATTTCGAAATTATACTCTTAAGAAGGTAATGTTACATCATACATCATGATTAATGTGTTTACCTGCAGATGGCGCGGTGATGCAAAAAATCGCTTGTCAATGAAATTTTGTTTTATTTCATTAACTGCATGTTATAAGCTGGAAAAACGATATTCACTTTGGGAGCGTTAAAATGCACCAATTGAAGTAGTTCTTAGCACATCAGCGCCATCTATCTAACGTGTTTGCGTTATGCATCAGTGTTTTATTGTTAGAAATGGGTTTTTTAACTATACAATTTCGAAATTATACTCTTAAGAAGGTAATGTTACATCATACATCATGATTAATGTGTTTACCTGCAGATGGCGCGGTGATGCAAAAAATCGCTTGTCAATGAAATTTTGTTTTATTTCATTAACTGCATGATATAAGCTGGATAAACGATATTCACTTTGGGAGCGTTAAAATGCTCCAATTGAAATAGTTCTTAGCACCTCAGCGCCATCTATCTAACGTGTTTGCGTTATATATCAGGATTTTATTGTTAGAAATGAGTTTTTTTACTATACAATTCCGAAATTATTTTCTTAAGAAGGTAATGTTACATCCTAGAGTATGATTAATGTGTCCACCGGCATATGACTCGGCGATCTAGACAAAAGCGCTTCTCAATGAAATTTTGTTTGGTTTGTTATTTTATTAATCGCATGATATAAATCGGAAAAACAATATTCGGTCTGGAAGCCTTCAAGTGCTCCAATTGAAATAATCCTCAGCACCGTAGCGCCATCTGTGTAACGTGTATGCACTATTATACATCTGGGTTTTATTTCTAGGAATGAGTTTTTTATCTATAATACGAAATTATATTCTTAAGAAGATAATGTTACATCATAGATCATGATCATGATTAATGTGTCCACCTGCAGATGGCAAAGAAAACGCTTATCTACGAAATTTTGTTTGGTTTATTCTTTCATTATGATATCTTATTTAAAATTAAATCTATGTAGAGAGTATCAAATTTCCCGATTTCTGATTAGCAACGCCACCTACGTAAATGTTAAAGTGCATAAAGGAGCATTGACTTTTTGTAGCGCTGTAAACACTTTTTCTATCATTACGATTCATTGGTGAAACTAAGATGTCCTAAAATGAATTTTTTTTGCACTTTGTATTTGAAATTGTATTTTAACCATTTACTTAACCTAACATCAGGTATTTTTGTGAAAATGTAAACTATAACGAAAAATTTAAGCGTGCCTTCGAAAATCTGCACAAAAAGCCTTAATTACCTTCTGGCGGTCTTTTAAAATTGTATCTATTTATCTTTTCTCAGAACCGTAGGTATAATACAACTAATGAAGATTGCATTTCATGGTCTTCAATCTTTCTAGACGTTTGACTTATATAAAGTGTTTCGAAATAAAAATGTGTCCATTTCGGTGTAAAAATTGTAGTTGCGAACGTGCGACTGCAAATAGAATTAATTCCTTTTAAAAAGTTGATGACGTGATATTTTATGTAGGTGTTTCAATGTAATTTGAGAACTTACATTTTTAAAATAACACGAATTATAAATTAGGGGTTATATTAAGAAGGCCCACGTTTGGCTAAATCCCTTTTTAATAATTAGTAAAACCGAATTAATTATAAAGTGCTAAATAATTGTAAAGCATTATAAAAAGGCTTTCTGTTCCCTGTATAAAATAAAGCCGTAATCAAGTGCAAATACGATCCATTTCGAGAGTATATGGCCTACTACTTAGTTCGTAATTGTAATTCTGGATCAGAACCTCCATTTACGTTTATTGTGATTTGGGTTAGATGAAGACCTCCAAGAACTCGACTTTGTGGCTTTAGTTTCGTGACCAACTTAAATTGGTGATTATATTTATTACGGGTGGTCAATGATGATAACGTTTACGGCTATTAAAATTATATATACACGCTTTAAAGCGCATCGTAAAAAAAGATGAGAAAGATTCGATTTCCTAGAAAAACTACATTTGCGGTTTTTTAATTGGTCCATAGATTTATCAAATTCGATTTGGGTTATCGAGCATATTTAATGAATCTAGCTGAATTATAATATAATGAATAATACATGGCAAAGTTTAAGGAGGCGTTGTTGGTTATAAAGGTATTCTTAGAATGTAACAAAGCTGAATACCGGTTTTTAATGTCCACCCCTTCAACTTTACACGCTAAAATTCCATCCTACAAAAATCCTTGCATGTCCTCGTCAACAGGGTTTGATTTACTTAGGTGCAAGTATTAGTCATACAATTTTAATTATATTAAGTACGTTCTAATTAAAACATTTTTATGAAGTGTATTTAACCGTCGAATGTCAACGTCAACGGTTTTTACGAAGTGTTTTTAATATCCTGAGAATAGAACAAAGGGTATTTTACATATCCATACGTGTGGTTTGTAAATAGCAATAATTCTACCTTTCCGTGTAAGCTACACTTTCACAAACTTGACAAAATCCCAATTGCTTTACAAAAGAGTAAAGTAATACAAATTTCCATTTAATTACACGGCCCAAAATTTTCAAGAACGAAATTCTTTCAGTTAGACAATTAATAATTATAGAGGGTGTGGTAAGACTTACTACAAAAAACAAGATAAATGGAAATAATTTTGATAATGAATAAAATAAACAAAACTTAGGAAAGTTATATAATGTAGTAATAAAAATGTGAACAGTTATATATAAATTAAAACAAATATTACATCAAAATTAATGACGTGAACAAAATGGCTTGCTCGCAACAACTAGCTTTATTTAGTGATACATTAAAATTTATTATACGGATGTTCGGGAAGGCCTTACATAAAATACCCTAAAAACATAATACCAAAAAAAAAAATTACATCTTTAATCAATTTTGGTTTATTCTCAAATTCAAAGTATGAGTATAATTAATTTCAATTATTTCGAGACAGAAAACTGTTTACACAGTTCATATTTTTAACTATAAAACAAATCACTTACAGTTTGTCCAGAAGTAAGCAGTAGTAAAGAATTTTAATGGGAACCCTGTTCTTCACACCATTCCATAGAACTTACAAATTGCCATTTTACAGACAGACATCTATCACAAGTCGCAATTTGGTTTCAATATGGCCCCGCAAGTTCTAAATTCGATATGGCTGCACTGTGACAATCGATGAATCTGGGAATCACCTAATGTAACAAACAAAATAGGTATTTTGAGGATGCTATTTGTACTATGCGTTTTGTTTTTCTGTCCCTTTCCATTCTTCTGTAGTCTGAGATGTGATTTAATGTTAAAATTTAAAAAGTACTACTTCCTATTTAAGATCTTTGAAAATATGACATTTCCAAAAAAATTAAAATGTGTCCTAATTTATGATACATTTTCATAAATAACTAATCGAAATGTTTATCTCATTAAGTTGTTTGACAAAAGTGTATTAGTCATCATCCCACTAAGATAAAGCACATGGGTTCCGAGGTAGCTTAATGGAATGAGTTATGGCCCTTAGTTCAAAACCAATAATTACTAAAGCATTTGTTGTTTAACATCAAAAATCGGAAAATATACGTCATTGTGGCGCCACCTGTTTTGAAATGTCTAACGGGATACGTCATGAACACATATCTAAATTTTCCCCTGCATTTCTCCCAATCATTTCAAATAATTTTTTCCGTGTGCAAACAAAAATTTTGCCACAGTGTAGGAAAACAGTTGGATCAAGCCTCGAGCCATAATTTCTGAACCCATGGAGGTTCAGAACTTATTTACGTATTGTAATAGTTTTTACAAAATCCCCATGTCCTTTCAATAGACTTATATTACTAGCTAAAAAATGAGGGTGGCTTGTCTAGCTGCACCGAATGGTATGGTACGCTATCCATAACCAGAACACAATTTCCGGGTAGTTTGGACAACGCGGGAATTAGATGTTTAGTCACCCAATTTTGAAAGCGGTCTCCATTTATAGTTTTAACCTCGCGTGTAAAATGGCATACTTTTGCCTTTAAGCTTGGATGAATTACTTTTGACGTTAGAATCGTGCACCCAACGATACATATTAGAACGATTTTGATAAACCCATATTTCATCTAGATACACAAATCTGACAGGTTGGCCTGAACTTAGAAACTATAATTTTGGCTACATAGACGTTTCACTTCACATAAAATATTCTGTCCATTGACACGCTTGTGTTTGTAACCCATTGATTTCAAAATTCTAAATAATGTCGTCGCTACCCTAAAACCCAAAGAACAAAAATCTTGTGAACGCCGAGTCCTACGAAGAATACATCGACTACACTATAGAACACCCAACGAATTCACCATACAATACGTTAACATCATACCTATCACACAACGCCTCAAAAGACTGCAAACAAACTACACACTCCGTAGGATATTCGGTGAAACAGAAGCTATCAAAAACATCCTACGCATTTCACATACGCCCCTTACCCACATCCAATACATAAGAATCCACAGGAGAAAACCAAAAATAAATTCAAGCACCCTACAACTATCCTGACCCAGAAGATTGAAAACCTCCCCGAAGAATTCGAAGAACTCCTTGATGACATCCCATATGCCATGAGATAAAATCGAAGACAACCACTGCAACGACCAAGGAATCGAGTCAATCACACCACGCACCTCATATACACACCACATATATACTCCCAATCCAAACAAAAATAATGTAATATTATATTAATAATTACTTTGTTTTTGCAGCCACTTAACAGCAGACACTACATTGTATGCACGTATACAATACACACAACAATATATCCCCACTAACACAAAGATCCAGGACTGAAGAGGAAGCCTGAACAGTCCACAGGAATAAGCATTAAGAATAAACAACACTAACAATAAGCATTCTAACTAATAAGCATGCTAACAAAAAAAATAATGTCGTTCGGCCCTCATCAAAATCGAAATCTGTTTTAACGTGATGATACAATTTGCCGAAAGCAAAATATTCATTTTTCGAATTAAACTGCCTAATTAGTCGTAGATCTTTCCGAAAGGTAAAATCCCAATTCAGGTTTTCCACAATATGTCAACTTTCCTTTATGATATTTTGGAGAGTTTGCTGTGAAACCTAAAACCAAATCACGCTTAATGTGTACACGAAAAAGTGAGTGTTTACGTACTTACGTACACCATTACGATAACTTCCCCATTACTTTTCCCCAATTGTAACGGGTGCCTTAGAAAAGTTCAAATTTCGCGCGAAACTCTATTACATTAAATAGTTGTATTATTATTTTTCTAGATACAGAAATGGTTGTTGGTTATTTGTAAGTAAATGCAATTAATATTAAGATGAAATGCTGGAATTTAGTTTCAATAAGTATTTACGTATTTCATTATAAAGCTTTCAAATAAACTCGGCAGTTTGCAAAAGCATAAATGATTTGTTGAAAGAGGGGAAGACGCGGTAAGAGTCGCTTTAGAAGCGATCAGAGTTGGGCTGATAGTAACCAAAGAGGGTAATAGTCAGGTTACCCTAATTTTAAAAATAAAGTAATATAACATTTAGTGTATAATATGGACGAAGTGAAATTACCTTCCTTATTAAGATAATAAGAGACTAAGTAACACAGTGCAAATAGCGCCAAGATTGTACAATAGTTTAAAATTGCGTTCAAGGTTACACAATAATTAAAAATCTCGTTTTCTGTACGTACCGAAAGTATTCCAAGATTGTGTTTAAATATTGAACGATAAAAATAAATCGAGATTATCGATCTAGTGTAAGAAATTAATATATAAAGAACAATAACTCGAATTTATTGATGTTCAAACAAGAAGCGTTGCTGTTCGTTACAGCACACTAATCGTAGTTAAAATTGAACAATTAAAGTTATAGTTGACTATCATAAATATATCAAGCAATTATTTACGAAAATCATAAAAGTGTTGCAAAGAAAATTGCAATAGTCTTAATCCACAAAAAAGGTGTAAACAAGATATCGTAGGAACAAAAAAAGCAAGGCGCCAAGTCCGCATTATAGGCCCAATTTCGTCATCGGCTTAGCCAAATTGGAGTTACATCATCGGCTTTCAACGAAACAACAGATAAGTGCGATTTTTAATAGTGTAAATAAACAAATGTTTATTTACTCAAGGTAAAATGTTTATTTATGTAGTTAATAAAATTAATAATTTTAATTACATATTTACTTCGAACTTATTCGTTCATAACAAAACTTATAATAAATTAATATTAGTCAAGTTGCTTTGGTATGTGTGAATCCTTGCCAGGCTCACATTCCATTAATATAAGTAATTTTATTGTAATCTCATCATATTTAGAATTTACATTAGTTCTACATACGTAAAGACCAAATTTGCATCGATTGGGGCTTGAATCTCGATAGCGCAGTACTCTAGCAAAGTATAGGACGTAGGTTCAAATCCTACGCGAGGTAAACTTTTTTTTTATGTATTTAATAAAATTAATAAACGTTTATGTTTTATTTTCTCTGAATTTGAATTTGAATATTAAAATTGAACGGAAAACATTCCATTCAATTTTGATAAAGGTTTTTTTTTGTTGCATGTTAGTATTGAGAATATTACTTATAATTAAAGGTTTGATTGTTATATGTCGTTGTCAACAAAACATTTCTGCACTGCGAATTTTAATAATTAAATAAGCATAACGTTTGATTTATTTTTATTATTAAAAACTATTAATATTAAAAGCTTATATAAATATTGAACATATAAATGCGGGAGGTACTAAACTAAAAAGGAATCCAAATAATAAGGAAAATCGAATTCAGTATAATTGTGGCGTTGATAACGATAATCATTTCTTTTTACACTTGAGCTAGCTGGAGCATTTTGATATGGTAGTAATCCGATGAAACGTAAAAAAGTTCATTTAAACAACTCAAATTAAATACCAAGCGAATTAAAATTAAACTGGTAGACGATATCTTTATAAATCAAACCCATTCAGCTTAAATAAAAAGGTAATTGTTTTAAGTCTCAAAAACAATATAAAATTTTCATTCAATGATTTTGACATTATAAATGGTAAAAGAATCCTAATATTATTTTTTGTAGCGGGGTGTAAATAAACACGAGTAATAACCACAGGTATTACGCCCGTTGCACGATGCATTAATTTTAAGATGCTTATATCACCTTAAAGTTTTCAACTTTGTATTCTTTGAGACTTGATCGTCATATGTGATACTTAACTAGACAACACAGCACTTTTGACAGGACGACGTCACATTGACTTCTTGTCATTTTGAAAAATGGGAACACCACTACAGACAAAAATTTCATGGCCTGCTCTATTGCAAAATAAAATGGAACAGAGTATATCCACTCGCATTTTGGAGGAAATAGTCTGAGCTATATAGCGAAATTTTTAAAAACTAGGTATATAATTACTAATTACAATTGTTTACTCAAAAAGCCGAAGGCCAACATAAAACTTCGAATATGCCAGGAACCCTATCTATAAAAACTAACCTCAAATCTGATTATATGTCAAAATTAATTTAACAGTTACCACATTTAATTCAAATGAACAGTAACCACGGATCACTGCATAATAATAGAAGGAGTCTATTGAATTTTGAGTGAATAAGTAGGGTTCCGCCGTATTATAACTTACACATAAATTTGTTCTGGGGTGTCTTTCAATTGAAATAAAAGATTTTCATTAAATTTCACAAAATAATTTGATACAACTAAAAACATTTTTCTACAAACGTCAAAAAATGACGAGTTCGCGCATTGATAACAATATGACACTTTTTTTATGTCCTACATTACCATAACGTGCGCGAAATAGTGTGAGAAATACATATTTCGCGCACTGCGTGTAAACTGTATGAGATTATTGTTTTAACTTTTGTGGTCCTCAATAAAGCAAAAATTCAAGAAAAAAATTATTTATTTCTAAATGTTTAACAATAATTAACACCTTTTACAAAGTATGACAAAATTTTACACTACCTTCTTTTATTTATAATTTACGATAAAAAACATTAATGGTACAGCCAGTACCCGACCCAATATTTATTCCTAAACCAGCTCGTGAAATTGGATTTTGGGGTTGGAAAACTATCCTTTGCCGTAGAGGTGGTAGCACTTGAGCCAAAATTTTATTTGATATTTGAATTTTATTATTCATAGAATCTTCCACGTATCCTTCGGCAACGGTCGGAGATTTCCATCCCCCGTGCCGCTTCAAACTACAAACTGCATATATCGCCCCCTGCATTAGCTAGAAGTGTAGCTGAAGTTCTCCGAAAACAGTGACCAGTGTAGGCATCAAAATTTGGTAATTTTAGGTATTTTGCTATTAAGCTAGGCATCTTTCCAATACAATTTATTCCGACAACTTGGTTAAAACATCGTGTTATTTTTATACTTAAAAAACAATCGGCGACTGCTAGCATAACTCGGACGAAGAGCAGCATATTTTCGGTAAATGTCAATATAATCTATATTTGAAACTTTAAAAATTCGTTTTTGTGTCGGGTACTTTAACAATCAAAATAGAATCTTTATCTTCTATGTCATCGACGATGATTTTAGTGAGTTCATCATGGCGGCAAGCACCCGAAATACCCAGTATTAAAACGACCTAAAAGGAAATCAATGACGATATTTAATAATTTAAAAAACAGAAAACAATCATTAAAAATGTACATTAACCATCAAATAGGTTTAATTATCTGCCTCTCTTATGAATTGATTAACTTCCTCTCGAGTTCATAACCTAAATTTCTTAGTATGGTTTCCAACTGACAACTTTGTCAACTATAGAACCAACTAGGCAAATTTCTTAAAATCCACGTTTTCTTTAACATTAAGTGTTGATTTCTACATAGAATATATTGCCCATAACGTGGAAGACTTCACCTTCTTAGACATTTCTGCAAAATATGCCAACAGCACATTTACGGATATTTTTATTGCTTTATTTGCTTCACACCACTCTTTAAATTAGTTATATGCATTTTCATACTGTCGCCTCCATTTTTCCGGTAAAAGATTTGAAATTACCGAATTGGCTGCATCTATCAAATTAGGTGGGGTACTACTTAGTTCATTGTCGCTCGAAATTTCCATTATTTTACAGTTAAAAATATCAGGTACTGGAAAACTGACGCAAGCAAAATGTCACTTTCAATATTGTTGTCAACTGCCATTTTATTTCTATAGTTACTGTGATTATTTGATTTGGAAAAACATTTTAAGCCAGTTCCACAATATTTTTTTGTATTAAACTAAGCATATTACTAACCTTATTTTAAAACAAACAATTTTAAGGGATATACATATTTTTATGGTTGTAGAAAAAAACTTGTTTGCAACATGTGCGCGCGAACTACTTTGGTGACTTAGACTAATTTTTTAACGAGGCGCAGCCGAGTTAAAAAATTCAATTCTTGATCACCAAAGTAGCATTTCCCGCACTAGATACAAAAATAACCATTATTTTTAACAATATTAAAATACAAAAATCCTCATTTTTAATACTAAAAAAAAGGCAACGTGTATCGAAAATAAATTAATCAAATTTGACGTTAGTGAAAAATATTATACCAACTTTGCAAAAATAACTCGCAAATCTAGGGAGCAAATAAAAAAAAAATAGATTATAGAAAATTGTATCATACATAACCTAAAACTGTTTAGATCATAGAAAAAAATGAGCAATAATAAATGTAATTAAAAATCATTATTAATTTTATTAAATATATAAACTTTACCTCGAGTAGGATTTGTTGTTATTTGTTGTGATTTATTTTTCTACACATAAACCAAAAACAACACTAACGAAACTTCACTAACAAAACAACTAACCGTAGGTAATACAGTCTTTTTATACGCTACACTGTACTGTATACAACAACAAAAGAAATTTCAGTTTGTTAAAACACCAAAAACGCAGAAACGGCTTTAAAAGCACGTCAAACTAATTAAATTTAGATTATGATGATGCATAGAAGTCTATGTGATGACGTTAAAAATTTTACCGCGTCTTTTCAGGAAGATCTCGTAAATCTCGAACGGTATCGAAAACAGTGCTGTTCCGCTATTAAAATTTTGTGTACCTCAATCTAGGGGATTTTAGTGCCAATTGAAAAAACTTGTGCCACACTGAATATTTGGTTTTCCCGCCGACTTTGAACAATCATATGTGAAGAATGTCATGTGTTTCAGCATTTGCATCACGTGGGGAAGCCACAGGAAAAAAATCAATTTTGCTTTATGAATTCTTATTATATAAAAAATGTAACTATATACATATATAACTATATACACTCAATAAAAATCCTTTAACTTAGAAACTTTATTACACTTCTACATATCTATTTATGTATTACATATGTAGGGTTTTTTTATAGGTTAGAAACAAAGTAGTTTATTGACAAAGAACCCTATGTTGTTTATTTAATCAAATGAAAAAAGATTATATTTACAAAATAAAACATTTATAAACAAAATCGCTGTGCCTAGCAAACATATCTTAATTGATAAACAATTAAGATATTTTAAAATAAAAGACATCTTATATAAACTTACAAAAAAAAAAAAATAATAATAGAGGCATATCATCACTATATCATCTTCTAGAATTTCTATATTCTCAATAGTGTTATTAAAATTCAGCATAATATTAGTTGGTTCAAAATTATAACAAGTAGTATTTCTTAATTGAACGAACTGTTTTAACTGCCAATTTATTTCTGTTCGGAACTTTTATTAAATTGATCTGTGAGAACAGTCGCTCAGCCGCAGCTGACGAATGTGGCAAAGCTAAAAAAGTATTTGTAACTTTAGCTATTGCAATAATGCTTTTAGACACTACCATATTTGGCTCCAAAAATGCAGCAAAGCGTAGTGCTTCTTTTTTAAACTCAAATCTACTTTTTATTTGTTTGCACAATTCAATGTAAAAATCTAGGGCACGTCGTTTAAAAGATGTGAGTCCACTCATGATTATCTGATTGTCACTAAAGAATAGTTCCAAGTGCGCGCCAAAGTACATTTCATCTAACTGTAAAAAAATGGACGGATCATGAACGTTTAATTTTTCTACGTTATCTTTGTATTTTTCCAAGACATTTCGTTTTATGAAAGACTTTAAAACTATTTTATATAAATTTGTGACTCTTTCAAGCAATAAAGTAACTTTTGGAGCTTCACTTTGGAACTCACGATTGAGTTTATTTACAATGTCCAGAATGTACCTTAGAAACAGCAAATAGCATTTGGTGGTTTTGTTATTAAAATTATTCAAAATTCCTTGGGCACTCAAAACCATCTCAGTAAGAACCTCATTTTGAAAAAATATAGTTAGTGAGTTCCAATGCTCCAAAATTCTGTTGCAAAAGTGAAAGTCATCGAGTTTTACTAATCTTTAATAGTTTCTTGCACAAAATCTTGCACATCTTTTAGTACTTTTTGAAGAATAATTGCACACATTATGAATAAAAGTCTCCAAGTACTCAGTAAGTTTTTTACAGGCATACGAACTACACAAGTGAAACGAGTCACAAGTCAACTCCCACTAAGTTATTATAGGGTATTTCATTTTCATCCAAAATATTTTTTAAACATCGGTATACACCGTGTCCAAGATAAGGATGCCCACTATGGGGATCTCGGAAACGGTGAGAGATGGAAGGTCGGTTAAATGGAACAAAAGTTGCGCATTTGAGAGGTCTGTATTTATGGTCTTTGTAGAACTCCAATATCTCTTTTAGTTTTTGAGATATTTGAAAAAAATTGAATTTTCTGATTTTCGTTTTTATTTTGTTCTGACCTTATTTGAAGAGCTATCAAGAAAAGAAGAGCACATTTTCATTGCCACTTTTCTAGCTCTGCTTAATGCTGTTATTCAATTTTTGATACAACGTTTCGTTTGTTTGCAACCATCAACTTTATTTTTTTAAATGCACGAAAAAATTATTTTTACCATATTTAAATTCTCTCCTTGATTCTGAATTCAACGATATATCACACTTTATATTTTTGATACGTTTCGGATGAGAAAATTCATATTCAATGTAAAACATCAAAAACGTACAGTTAAAACTAATACTAGAAACATTAGAAAACTGTAAAATTATTATAAAATAATGTTTTCTCATTTCCTAATGCCTGTTGCGAATAAAATAATTCACAAGTATGTATTTAGTGAAAATACTATTAATTAAACAGTTAAAATACATCTTCCGTCGTACTGATGCATTTGATAAAAATAAGTTGGCTTTATATTTTGTTTACCTACCCGTCATAATTGATTGTTGTCTGTATTACGTTTGTTTGGTGGTCTTTGAGTTAATTACATTTTGTCTTTACCTAAGAACAATATGGTAGGAGTATATTTTTCAAATAATGAAAAATTCGATATACTGACGTGTTACATTTTGTGTCAACATAATTGTTCTGAAGCCGAAATAATGTATTTAAACAAATATCCAGAAAGGCGTCAACCTCACAAAAGAACTTTTCGCACATTAGCAGTTAATCTAAAAGAATATGGTGCGTTCAAAAAACATATACAATCTCGCAAAAAACCTTGCAATGAAGAAAAAGCCAATACTGTTTTATTAGCTGTAACGGAAAATCCAGAGGTTTTTACTAGGAAAATTGAAGAGGCAACTGGCATAGCCCATTCCACAGCTCATTATGTTCTAAAGAAGGAGAAAGTACATCCATATAAATTAAGAATTTGCGAAGGACTTCGACCAGGTGACCCAGAAAGACGTAGAATATTTTGCGAATGGTATACACGTCAATCTCAAAACAATGAATATTTTCCGAATAAAATAATATGGTCCTATGAAAGTATGGTTAATAATAATGGAATTTTTAATCGTAGAAATGCTCATTATTGGGCAAGAGTAAATCCACGTCTGTACAAAACGGCCAAACACCAACACCGTTTCGGATTTAATATGTGGGCTGCTATATTCGGTACTCGAATTATAGGTCCTTTCATTTACCACGAGTCCTTAAATTCTGAACGTTACTAAATTTTACTCCAAAATGAATTAGAGATAGCTTTGAATTATTTGCCTTTCCAAGAAGTTGAAGGTTGTTGGTTTATGCAGGACGGTGCACCAGCACATAATTCCAGAGATGTCAGAGAATACCTGTCAGTTAGATTTCCAGAAATATGTATTGGCACTCATGCAAATGTACTGTTCTCTAGATATAACACCTTTGGATTTTTTTCTTTGGGGGTACATTAAAAATTACATTTATGGAAACGATATTGAAAACGAAGAAATTTTACAAAGATTAGTTCTCGAAGCGTTTGCTAGTATTTATTACTCCTCAAATGCTGAAGAATGTTTTAGATGCTACAGTTAGAAGATGCTATTTATGTTTAGAGAATAACGGGAATCTTTTTGAATATCTTTTGTGAGTTTATTAACCTTTAAAATAAATTTGTTTTTTATTTATGTATCATTTAAAATTACAAAACATAATTTTATAATAATTTTACGGTTTTCTAATGTTTCTAGTATTAGTTTTAACTGTACGTTTTCGATGTTTTACATTGAATATGAATTTTCTCATCCGAAACGTATCAAAAATATAAAGTGTGATATATCCTTCAATTCAGAATCAAGGAGAGAATTTAAATATGGTAAAAATAATTTTTTCGTGTATTTAAAAAAATAAAATTTATGATGGTTGCTAACAACCGAAACGTTGTATCAAAAATTGGATAACAGCATTAAGTAGAGCTAGAAAAGTGACAATGAAAATGTGCTCTTCTTTTCTTGATAGCTCTTCAAATAAGGTCCGAAAAAAATTAAAACGAAAATTAGAAAATTTAATTTTTTTCAAATATCTCAAAAACTAAAGTTCTACAAGTTCTACAAAGACCATAAATACATCCTCTCAAATGCGTAACTTCTGTTCCATTTGACCGACCTTCCATCTGTTACCATTTCCGAGATCCCCATTGTGGGCATCCATTTCTTGGACACGATGTATACCTTGTGCAGTAGCAGTTTGAACCTCAACGAAATCTAAAAAACATCATATACCTTGTTGATTTTAAAATATCTCACAATAACGGCAAGATACTTTTTTAAACTTATATTCGTAGATTCATCTACGATGAAGGAAAATGGGGTTTCTTTGATAAATCCAACAACTTCTAACTTTGCAGCAGGCCCCATAGTTATTTCAATTGCCTTCTTTTTTTTCATTTTTAATCTTTTTCCAATTTCAGAATCTGGGTAAACAGAAGAGCATAAAAGTGGTAAATGATCTATTTACACAAAATGGAAGATTGTGTTAAGCTAAAAAGGCAGTAAGTTTAAGTTCTGCAGACTTCACATCTTTATCAAGTTTTCTGACATGGTCAGATTTAAGGGATTGATCTATTTTTATAGTAGATTTGGCAGCTTTAAACCTTTTGACATGATATTGACTATTTTCATGTCGTTTAATATGGTACACACTACCTACCAGCTTTGTATGATATACTTTGCAGAAAATATGTTCATGCCTCTCTTCAACCCAATTGAATTTGGTTGAACAATCTGTTTTAAATTTTCTTGGATTATGTTTTCTGTTCTTATCCACCATTGTAACATTTTCAACATGGAATTCTGCAGCAGTTGTATGGGCAGCGTCACATGTATTTGTTTCTCTTGCAACAGAAACATGTTCGTCAGAACTGCAGCAAACAGCACTTTCCTTTTGTTGAAGTAATTTGCTTTCTTTCAGCTTAATTAAATACCTGCAACATTTTTGTTATTAGTTACATTTGACTCTTGCTAATATAAACAATTAGGTAGGTCTCAACCCATACAGATAGCATAACATAACCTCCATGTGTGCTTATTATACAAAATTATACTTACTTATTCATTATCGTGTCAGGTTGCGTTGACGCACCCTGTATGTAGGATGTTATAATGACGTGTATGACGTGTTTTGAGTGCGAATGTATTGAGTTTGAACAAAGAAAAAAATTTTTTTTTGTGTGTATGCATAATGTATGTGGGTGTATGATACGCCACTGGAAATTTAGGAGAAATATAATTCAGTATGTAGATACGTGTATTTGTATATTATAGAGACTTTAGTGTTGGAATAATTAGATTCTGATGAATGTAAATGTGAAGAGAAATTTGTCGATGGGACGATAATGTTTGCTACTGTATTGCTACTGTTTTGCTACCGTAAGAAATGGAATGTTTGAGGATAAATGAGTAATCTTTGCCAGAAGATGTGAGGGTATAAGTGTAGAATGTTTTAGAAAATATGTAGAGAAAGATTGGGTATGTTTAAGTGTTAATTTCAGAAGGTTTTCGTAATGTTGTGCAATTGTTTTGAGAATATATGTATGTATATGGAATTTGAGACCTTAGACGGTATTTATTTTTGCAAATGTTGCGGAAGGAGGTCGAGCGCAGGTTGGAGATAAATGTTGAAAGTTGCGTAATGGTCCAGAGTGGCTACTGAATGAATGTAATGACGAAAAATGATTTCTTCATGAAGTAATTGTAAAATTTGTAAGTAAGAACAAATATGGCGATGTATTGTAGTTATGAGCGTGGTTGTACAGATGGTAGTAACAGTTGGAACTATGAAATTTTGAGTGAATACTATTGGAGAATATAGCGCGGAAGGAAGACATGTTTAAAGATGGATGACTGAAGTTATAAATAGGAAAGTCAGGGATTGACGGGAGCTTTTTCGTTTTTGGCTGTTGCTTGTGGTGAATGTCGGGGAGACGCGCGCGAGGTGTAGTGTAACTTAGAATGGGTTAAGTTAGAGTTATATTTGTGAATAACATTGAAGGCAGTCATTGTTTAAACAACTGCGTAACCCGAAAGGGGATGAATCGTATAAGACATTCATAAATAGAACAATTAATTAAATTGAGGTTGAAGATAAAATTAGTTTGTTTATTTTCAAGAAAGTAAAAAGTGCATAAGCAGATTTATAAAAGATAACAGTTATTACGTCAGAGTGTTAAGTGCGGCGCGTGTTCTTGTAACGATATTTAGTTAAAATTATTTATGGGACCACCTTTAAGTAAACGAAATTTCCGTAGTAAATTAAGCCAATGTTAACATAATTTTATGTGACATTAAAAGTTTATTTGTGTAAGGAAGGACTAAACTTTCCTAAAGGTTGCTAGAAATTTTAAGAGGCAACCAAACGTGTGCAGATTATTACGTGTTATTGGACTATTTGTGAGTACAGAAAGGAATAAGTGTTTGTGAAATTGTGAAGCACTGGTTATGTGGCTTCATGCAATTTAAGGATTACAAATGGACTACAAATAATTGATTTACGGGAAGAAAGAAGAAAGAAAAGCGTAGGATAAATGGACAATTTTAAGTAAGGATTATATTTAAGTACTTTGAAAATTTAGTAAAGCACGATTATCTTTTTGTTTAGTTCATTTGCGTAATGTTGGGTAATTATTAATTAGTTTAGAAGCGAAAGGATAATCGTTCTCGAATTATGTTGTTTTGGGTTGTATCCACGTTGTTGTGGTATATGTAAATATATTTGTGTTTGTTTCTTTGTCATTTGTTTAGTATTTTATGCAGGCCAATATATAATTATATATATATATATATATATATATATATATATATATATATATATATATTTATCGTTAAATTTTTTTTTTATTCTGTTGTTTATTTAGCCAGATTGATTGCAAAAATTTTCATGTTAGTTTCCTTAGTGCAACACACAATTAACGGATCAGCTGTTGTTTTAAAAATTTCATTAAGTATAACAAAAAGTTGGAGTTTTGAAAACTTACGCATATTTATGAATGTCAGTACGATTCAGAAATGTTATGGAAATTAAATTAAATTTAAAAGATATCGTTCATGTTAGGAATTTTAAAAATTAATTACCGTTCCTTGAATGAATTTGAATGATCAATTTTATTTTGGAAGTTTTGGTATACGAGGTGTATTCAAAAAGTTTTTAATAACCTGGGTAGTACTAAATATATTTGAGTTTGAGTTGAGTTGTTTGGGACGAGTGTTTGTTTTAGAGCCCTCGTGTGAGAGTTTACTGAGTAAGCACAATCCTACTTTTCACAGTCAAGTAGGGTTAATTAACATCCAGCTTAAGACAATTATTTTAGCAAAGTTTCGATTGTGGTGGCGCCTAGAGACATATTTTCTCGGACTGAGCTGTTTGAATGTAGGTGTAAGGTGTTTGAGCATATTAATCATTCATTTTACTTAATTATTTCGACCACGCCCATCTCCCTGTTAGCTGGCTTGGCAACCCGCTTACATTAGTAAGCATACACGACGCCTAGTGCGGTTTGGACGTGTAACAATCGATCCAGTTGAACAATCGATTCCAAAACCAACTACTGTAATTAATATAATCGTATAGGTACGCCCAACAGCAGGAATGAACAGTGCAAATGCAAATCATGTGCAAACCCGAAACCAGGAAATTGACAATTTGACAGGTCGAGTTCAACGAACGTCGCTAGCCAGCGTTATGCAAATTGTAGTTGGCAAAAAAATCCCCAGAATTTTACTGCCAACTGAAACAGTATCTCTTGTTCACTCTGTACGGAGGAAAAAGTTCGTCATAAATTGTGCCAAATTTAATAAAGGGGTGTCAAAGTGCCAAATATTTTTGAGTGTACCACATTTGGCACAATTATGCCACCTTGAACACCACTGATCGAAAACTATCGAATCAAAAACATTAGTGCCAAGTGTCTGATCCACAAACTATTAAATCATTTTTAACCTTAAGCATACGACTTTCGTTTCTAAAGGGTTTTTTTCTATTTATGTTGGTGGTATTTATTCGTAATTATGTTAAAACTAATTATCTAATAAAACCGTTTATTGTACGATAAACAGAGTTCATTAAAAAAATCATATATATTTTCGTTTCTAAACTTAAGGAAATCAAAGTAATAAATTATGAAAACAAACTATTTTACGTACTTCCAAACCTGCATTTTCCAATTTTGCTTTTTATTCTTCATGAAGTTGATGAATCGAAATCATTTACATAAATAATAATGTGATAGATCATAATTCAATCTGTACTGAAATAACGATTGCCAACATCAATTACCAAAATTAGTTAATAAATCTTTATGTAAAAATGGTAAACTCAATGAAAGGTAATTGGATCGTTACTACTATATTAAAGTACCTACTAAAATGTAAAATAGCATAACACAAGGTACTCGTAGATGATAAATATTGGTAATAATAAAATTTTGTGAAGCCCAACATCTATTTTCTGTACGTTTGTCTATATCAATCATAGTCTTTTAAGCGATTTTTACTGTTTGTGGATAGAATAATATAAGCGTTATTAGTATGTAGAGGAGGATTGCAATTTTTCTGCTGAGAGAAACTTTTTCTTAGACGATTGCCATATTTTATTTAAAAATGAGACTTTTCCTTTCTCCCTCAATTTTACTACCTAATTAGTATATAAACAATTGTACAGTTACTTTTACGAAAAGTGAGTGAATTCAAAATAATACATAAAAGACTATTTTTCCCTTGAAATGGGAGTAATTAACGTTCGAGTTTTTGAGAACTTGTTAGATTTAATTATAAACAAAGAGTTAAGCAAACAACAGTTTCATAATTTCCAGTTGTGTACAGTCAAAAGGTTAAATGGCCATTCAAGTTCATTTAGTGAGTGTTTTTTTATTTCGCAATTTGTCTCTAATCAAGTTCTAGATTGAGGCGTAAAGTATAATCTGAATAACGCCATAATCGTTTTATAAATGGTAGAAATGCTAACATTTATTTCTGTAAATGTCAGTTTAATGGCAACAATTATTAAAAAATCGAATAAATGATTTAGTGGTGTTACAAAATAACGATTTCATCCTGACATGATTCAAAAATTGAACGAATTAATTATAAAAGAATTGTAATTCAATAAAGCTGGCGCTGTTATTCGTGACACCTCGTTAGTGCTTTATTAATAAAAAGCAGTTACCGCATCCTGCACTGTTTAGTACTTTATAATTGGTATTTGCATGAAGCAGACATCCTCTTATATAGTTTGGCTTCCTGCACCGAATTATTAGTGATTAGTTAGTGATTATTAGTACTGTATAACATGCAACGACACATCTTTTTTAAAAAAGAAATCTTGTACAGTTTTGACTTTCTACGCTGATTGAAACCTTAAATGACGATACCACGACAAATCCTTAGAGTTTACTTAACCAGCGCAGCCTTTGCTTTTTAAAAATAATGTTGTTTTTGCAATACTGAATCTCTTCACTGACAAAAAGTATTAAGGTTGCGCCCAGTGCAAGTGACTAGTGCTTTTTAGTGCACTGTCACGACCGTCTCTTTCCAAAAGCCATATTGTGCAGTTCTGGTTTACTGCCTTGCTTTAAATTACTAGAAACAGGATCACGGTAAACATTTAGTACTTTATAACCAGCATGATCTTTTGTTAACAAAAGTACTCCTTCTACAATATGTTGAGGTACTGCTTAGCATGTCCATGTCCAGTTCTGGTTTTCTGCAACGATTTAAAACACCATGGGCGAGATGACGGCAAATAGTGTTTTGTTCTGCAGTTCTAGTTTCCAACAATGATTCAAAGCACCGCCGACAGAATGACGACAAAAATTAGTGCTTTATAAGTAGCATCATTTCGAGATTTGTTTTTAATATGAATGCTAAGATATATATCCTATACAGATAGAAAGTGCTAACATGCATTCAGTTTCTGTTGGTATCTTAAAACTTACATCGACACTACCATCTCTATGTGCAGCTCTGGTTTCCTACACTGAAACAAACCACTGTATACGGGATCACAGAAAATAGTTAATAATTACTTAGTACATATGGGTGTTTTAACGCTTACGCCACCTGTTATTCTTTTATAACCAGTGTTGACGATTTTGTTAAGAAGAATTCTCTTGTTGCAATATACTGAATTCCTATACCTATGAAAAGCACTAATGCTTCAATCAGTCATAGTTTCTAATTCCTGTTAGTGGTATAATGCTTACATCGAAATTATCATCTCCATGTGCAGTTCTGATTTCTTACGCTAATTCAAAGCACAATCGACGGGATCGCGCCAAATAGTTGGTGCTTAGTTAGTGCATGTTAGTGTTTTATAACTTGCACCAGTCGGAAGATTTCTTTTTAATAATAATTACAATTTTGTAATGTGTTGAGTTACTTTTGTGATATTTTGACGCACTGGGTATATTGTGCATGCTACGCATTTCTGATCTATGAACATGTGATTGTACGGGGTCATTTTTTAGTGTATTGGTTGTATTGTTACGTCACTGGAATTCTCAATCAGACGATGAATGTTATTTAAAAGAATATTAGAATGGTGTATAAAAATATTGTGAGTTGAAAGAATTAAATTTGAATGAGAAATAATATCGATCCACTTTATTTGCGGGAATGCAGGTTCAAAACTGTTAAGAACGGGTAGCGTGAGTGAATTAATGGTATTTTAGTATTGTAATAAAATGCAGAAAAAATATGCATTTATTTTATTCGTATAAATGAGTTAGGGTTGCATAACGGGAAATTCGTCATATAATTCAAAGGTAAATAGCATTGAAATTTATTGAATTTTATGGTGAGATTTCGCGTGCACATGAAGTTAGAGTTTAGTTTTGAATATTTTAATGAGTGAATTTGAATGTCGTAATTAGGCATTTCATTTTTCGTAAACGTTTCAAGATGGCGTATATGTAAATCCTGTCAGTTATGTTTGTTTTTACTCAGCAAAATCATGTGACATTAAAACCTCTTAAGACTCGTACGTCGTTTTAAAATGCATCTGTACCAATTTACGTTGTAAAATTTAATAGTGCAGTTGAAACATTGTTTGCTGCCGTATCCCATGTTGGGGATGGAACATTAAAACCGTTTACAAGTTGATTTTGAAAATTGTGTGAGTTGTAAAGCTTTTCCAATAAAGTGAATATTGTATAAATAAAAAAATCCGCACGATAGTATAAGAAACTTTTAAAGTGATCCTTTGTGACTAAGTAGAAGTAAATGTAGTGTGTGCAATTCTAATGATTTATTAAAGGAGTTCGACCCCCTTAATTAAGGTGCTTCGTTTAAAAGGAGTAGGAAATTTATAAGTAAGAATAATTTTGTATATTGTTGTGTGGTGAAAGATTGATTTTCCTTACTACCTTCTTTTAGGTGTAGAGTTTAAGTCTGTTGTATATTTATGCACCAATTTCACGCTGGACGCGTCAAAATTGGATTAACTCAATGAACAAGAGCTAAATGATGTACCTCATGAGTGTCAACATTTGTGCTGAATATTGCCCAAAATTATACTTAGAATGAAATTCTTTTAGTTCGAAGTGCTCAATTCTGTGACCGCGAGTGTTGGTTAACATTTTGCCCATATTTTGTCCAAAATCTGTGTTGATACTCCGATTTCGTTTTGGACGCGGAGTAATCACTTCACACGATGACCAAAGGCTAAATTCTGTGCATGAGTATGGTTAGCATGTGGGTCGAGTATTATCTAAAATCTATTTTTGACAAACGTAGGTTTTACCTTTGCAGCCCGTTACAGCGAACATTCTGACGTCCGATAGAGGTATAAGTGCTGAAGTGACATTTTTGCGTTTGGTATCAATATTTTGTTGGGTTTCACTTTGTCTTCCCCGCTTTGGAGTCGCGGTAGCGCGAATCTTGCATAAGAAGATGGCTAATTCTAGCCTGAATTCAGCTAGGTTTTTTGTTTTCTTCTCCTTGTAGCATCTTCGATACATAAGCCATGCATTGATAACCGCGATGTCAAGTAGATGATAGAAGAGACGCATGTACTATTTTCGAGATCGCATTCAGTAACCATTAGCTGGCCAAGTTACCTTTATCTTCTGTTGCTTCTTCCTGTCAAATATTTCTTAACCATTTTCATGGGTTCGGTGCCAATAAACGGCGAACGTTCTTATCTTTCCAATAGACATTGTTTATCTGCGTTCCTTCGTAATTCGCCACAAATTCGCAATGTCTCCTCTCTTGAGTTTATTGCATTCATTTTCTGGTGGTATTTTACAGCATGGTATGCGATTGGGCCGAACTGTCCCAAGACAGTGAATTCGCTTCTGTAGTAAATAATTGATAATAGGAACCATAGTAGTTAAAAAAATATTTTATGATAACAGTTTAGAGGTACTTCGCGGTTCTTTCGGTAGCCGTTTACTTGCGCCATTTTCAGTTTCTGTATATATTGTGGCAAAATCCAGAAACGCTACACAGGGTATACAGCTTAGAACCCCATGTATGAGGTTTTAGAATATTGCTTTCCTGGCACACATTTTCTCATTAATTGATATCGTCTCTTCCGTTGGAATTGATAAAAACTTCATCGAAATCAAATCGATAATAATTGGTCGTAATTTATGAAGTTTATCACTGTTGATAATAGAGTTATCATTGAAATGTTAATTACTACAGATCCATCCCAATGTGTTTATTCTACTAATATCTGAAGTTTGAAGTTATTGAAGGTATCATTTAAGTAAATAAAGTGGTTACCGAAATGGCAGATTAATTGATTTCAATTCTCCAAAGCGTAAACAATAACACGAAGAAAAGCAAGAGAATAAAACTTTTTATCATTTGACACCGGCCTACTTCATTTTTTTTAAGAAACAATAACCTCTCTGAATTTATGTGAAAAAAATGAGTAATATTTTATTTTTTTGTGGTCAAACTAACAATTTTACGAGAAATAGTCAAGATATAAAAAATTTCAATTTGAATCCGTCTTTCTAAATCAATTTTTTAAATAGGAAAAAGTAGACGCATTAAAAGGTTCCGAGGCAAAATATTATAAGAGTTGATTTTTTCACCCCTTTGTATTAACATTGCAGGGTTACAAAAACCGTCAAACAATGTCATTTTATTAGCATCAATTATCTACCAAATTTCATTCTTCTAAATTCTTCTATAGTGGAGATATTAAATAATAATTTTTTCCTCTAACTTTATGCGACTGTAGTTTGGAGGGAAAACAGTTTTGAACAAAAATTTATGTAAAAGATCTCCCCTCTTAATTTTATGAAAGATCACCCTGTAAAATATTTCACATCAATTTTGAAACATCCTGTATACATACATATGCTCATTGCTGAATTATTGCTTGAGATTCCGTGATATCCCAGCAAAAATGGAGAAATTTTGGTATGGATAAACAACACATACGGCATTCTTTATCGACTGAATTTTAAGGTTAGAATCACTACGACATGCACAAACTACATTATTAGTACGGATATGCCCGATTCGCATATGGGACGGTACGAATTCATGGCATAGGGCCGTGTGGGGTAATAGCGGTCACCTAAGCGAAATCGTGTATAAACGACAAAGAATATTATGACTGTTAATTTAAACTATCACACTCTATACTCTTAACTAATGACTAAGCTGTGGAATAAAATTTAAATAGAAAGTATAAACTGCGAAAATATATAACGCAATTACTATCAAGTAGGCGTTGACCGGTATTCATCCACTCGGCGGGTAATTCCAATCAGTGCATTTTTAGTGCTTTTTAAATGGGTGTATTTCATATATATTTTATTTTTGAAAAAATAATAAGATAGACTCAACCTACACGACAGAATTAATATATTACTCAATTTACTGCCAATATAAAATAAAAACAAAACTTCTACACTCTTATAATGAAGGTAAAAACCAGAAAATGTTATTTTTTTATACAAAGGTCACATTTGTAGTTCTCGGGCGTATCCCACCCACTAGACAACTCGTGAACCCAACCACCGCGTATTACACAACGGTACCACATTTCATCATCTTTTCCAAAATCAAACACTTGATGTGTTCGCCTTGGTTATCGTTTTCAATTTCGTCCAACTCATCATCTTGACACATGTCGTCTACGTCTATATCATCTTCTTCAGAGTCACTCTGTAACAATTTTTTCACATTTTTCTTAAAACCTTTTTTCTTTTTTTTTTCACCAACATTGGTTTCTTATTTGTTGCTTTTACTTTTGCTGCTTTTTTTTTCGCCTGTTCTTCTAATTGTTGCTTAAGAGGCGAGTCAGTTAATATTTGCGAATGTTGTTTAGCTCGACTAACTGACTTTTTGTTGTTGCTGGTAGAAGGGACTGGTAAAAGATTGTAAAAAGATATTGTAGATATTTCAGATAGTGATTTCTGCTTCTCTTTGGATGTAGAAGGTCCTGCCTCACTGCAGTTATTTGAAGGATTGATGATGGAACTATGTGGTTTTTGGACTGAGTACAGTGGAGCTGCAACAGTCATTGGTGGAGTTTGTTCCCTGGAAAAAGATGGGCATTTATTCGTAACATCACAAATCGAAATATCAACATTTTCCATAACTACCATATCATTTGTCATCTTAAAAGTATCCGATGCCAGAAAATCCTCGTCGGTAAATCTATTGGGATCTATTGGATATATTCCAGTTGTTTCAAATCCAGAAATTCCAACAGCCATTGTAGCGATTCTAGAATAAACTTTGTGAAAAAGTTCTGCCAGATCGTAAGGGGTTATTTTTAATAGCGCCTTTGACTTCATGTACAAATCACATTCCCTTCGAAATGCAGCTTTTAGTGGTGAATATAGTGTTACATCTAAGGGCTGCATTCTGTGTGAAGCATGCGGTGGAATTGATAACATGCAAATTCCATTTTCTTTACTCAAGTTGTACGTTTTTAATGTTATGTGACTGGTATGTTTATCTAAGATAATTAAAGCTGGATTCTCTTTACTACATTTGGAATATGTTATAAAGTGCTTAACCCACTCAAAAAATAAATCTTCGTTTGACCAGCCATTATGCGCGCACCTATATTCAGCATATGGAGGCCCACTTCTGGATAGTAGAGGCGACATCCTCTTCCTGGGGAAAATAAACATTGGAGGTATATATCCACGTGCCGCGTTCATACAGCAAATTACAGTCACTGTTTTTCCCATCTCCCAACTTATTAGTCGTTGCATATTCATAAGCGATTCGCCTAACTTCCTTGGGAGTTACGCCATAATATAAATCTACATATATTTTATGCGATCTGCTGGAGCGGCTTCTTCCACGGATAAGGTAGTTGGTCTACCCATCTGTGGTGCAGATTTTTTATTTTTTGATTTTCTTTCCTGCAGAGTGCTAAATGGTATTTCGTATTTTTTGGTGGCTTCCCTTATTGAGTGCCCCTCTTCAATAAATTGTATAGCATTTTCAAGCTGTTCGGCACTCCACTGGGCCTTTTTTCCTATTTTGTTGTATTTTCTAGGCATCTGAAATAAACATATATCTTCAATAGTTAGGTATACAGGGTTATTACAAATGATGTTCATGATTTCAAGTGTACATAAATCTAGTTTTATTTATCATACAAAAAAATAAAATGGTTACATTTCAAGAAAAACTCAAAAAGTTTTATCCCAGATACCAAGAATGATAAATGTTCTATATGGGAACCTCTTGTGATACGACAGATGTTAAGCGTGTAATTAAGCTCTTGCCATACTTTGTTAAGAGTGTTCAGGTCGATTGTTTCGATGGCTCTGGTAATCCGTTGTTGGATCTCAGGTATACTTTCTGGTGGTGTATACACTTTATGTTTGATGTATCCTCACAAGAAAAAATCACAGAGGCTGATGTCCGGAGATCTTGGAGGCCAGTTCAAGAGTGCACCATCACTTGGACCTGCACGACCGATTCATCTGCCAGGCATCCGATTTTGAAGTTCAGTTTTAACATCCAGAATGAAGTTTAGGGACTCTTGTTCTAATTACGGTAGAAGTCATTCCGTCATCATGTCCAAGATTTATTCTATTTATTGTTTGTCCAACAAAGAAAAAAGGTCCGTACACTTTGTTGTAAGTAATAGTACAAAACACATTAACTTTCGGAGTATCGCGCAAGTGCTCGATGTAGGTGTGTGGGTTCTCCGGGCCCCATATTATGACATTATGTCTGTTCACGTTACCACACAAGTAGTATGTGGCTTCATCACTAAAGACTAAACGTTTTACATAGTTTTAATTTTCCATCAAGGCCTACATGTTCTCACAAAAAGAAAGTCTTAGAACTTTGTGCTGAAGTTTGTAAGGCTTGAAATTTATACGTTTACGTAAAATTTTCCAAACTGTCGGCTGTGGTATACCAAGTCTGCTGCATTTAACAGTAGATTTCTGTGGACTACTCGTAAGACTTTCCCTGACCTGCTCTACAGCGTCATTGCTTACTGACGCCCTTCCAGTTGATTTCTTTTTACAATTGCACCAATTTCTCTTAAAATTCAAGTAATACTGGCGAATAGGGTGATTGTTAAGAGGATCTTCATTAAATTTGGTTCTCAAGTGACGTTGCACACTAATAACTGATTGGTTAATGTGATGATCCAAAACATAAAGTGCATTCCTGTCTTCAAATTCAGCCATTACACAATTGGTTAATCCAGTAATATTTATAATTGAAATCAGGAACATCATTTGTAATAACCCTGTACATCTATTAGGTATTATTGTAATCATTAATACAATCAATATACCTACTATTATTATTGTATTCAAGTCTTAACATATAATAACAATAATAATAATACCAGTCATCTTAACATATACATACGTCAGGGCTAATACCGATAATCTTAACATATACATACGTTTTTGGCTAATAACGGTCATCTAAACATATAAATACGTGTGGGGTAATACCAGTCATGACCGCTATTTCCTCACCTGCTTTGACCGGCATTAACCGAAACATAATTTTATTAAAAAAACTTAACCTCAAAGTTAACCTTCACAACTCAGACGTTCGCCAATGCAGAGTATATAAAGCTAAATACTCCCGAAGAAGCACAATACAATAATTTACAAATTAATAATACAGTTTTGTACTTACATCGCTTTAAATTCTTCGGAATATTATAAGCAAAATGCACATCAACTTCATGTTGCTGATAATCAAATTACACTGCAGATTTCGCGGCCGCTCTCAATGCATCTGGTTTAAGACATTAGATACTAGATGGTGGCACGATCTTTACTTAGGAGCGCCATTTTTAACCAATTATTTTCCTAAGTGACTGGAATTACCCACCTGACTGGTATTACCCCTCCCTCCCCTACATCGTTGCGGAATGTGCAGGGATAAAAGGTCGTACAAGAAGAATGCACAAATATATAGGATGTACCATTTAAAGAAATTCGGCGCCACCGCAGTGTTGCCAGGTGAAATAAATAAAAATTTCCAGAAAAAATCCCCAGATTGAATGAAAAATCCCCACCTCTTTTTTTAAATACAAATTACTGTGAATAAGGGAGAGGGTTATAAAGAAAACAAAGTTGTTAGCTTAGCAATTAGCATTATTCATATTAATGTACAACTTAATGCCTATTACATAAAAACTTTGAATATAATATGTAAACAATACATAAAAAACTAAAATATATAACTAGCTCTGTACTATTAAGTGCAGCAAATCAAACAAATTTAATCTAATAGAACCGTGCCTTCATACATGGTAGAATTATGTTTTTTTAATAATTGATTTGTGACAGGAAACTTATAACAATTGGAATTATTTTCCATAATCAATCGTTTACTATGTAAAATTCCACTTAATGTAGTGGTGCTTAGGCGGTTACGTTGTTTGGTTTTATTTAAATGAATGGTACTAAATATTCTCTCCACACATGCACTACTATGTGGTAATGTAAAGATAGTATTAATAAATCTAGAGAGCTCTGGAAAAACAAGGTTACCATCGCCCTTCTTGGATTCGTATACCTCTTTCCAAAACTCCAGTTCATTTAAATTAAAATTAAATTCAACTGAGTTTTTTAAACTCCTAAATTCTATCTAATGCATTAAGATCTGTAACTATATTTGGGAACAGTACCCCTAATGGCTCAATACTTTCAACATTTTTGATAGATTGTGGATTGAGAACTGTCAATAACTTAAGAGCCTCTACTTCACGAGATTGAAATGGGAACCTCATATAAATTTGGTGTGCACCTTCAATAAGAAATTCAAGACATTTAAGTCTAAAATTGTGCTTCTCGCTATCAGTTAAAGTATTTGCATTTAATGCAGTTGTAACTTTTGGGCCTAAATATATTTGATCTAATGAAAGATAATTTTCAGGATTACGGTACTGTAACTTGTTTAATCCTACTTTGTTTAAAATATTATTTTTAATATAAAAACTCAGTAAAAGTTTGTAAGCATCAGCCATTCGTGGATAAATAAAATGGATTTTAGGCATTTCAGATTGAAACTCTAAATTCACAAAAATTGGAAGTACATACTCGAGAAACTCAAGGTAAAGTTTATTTATAGGGTTGTTTAGCATATCATTGATATCCGAAGATCCTGACGCTTGATCAAATGATTCAACTCTAAAATATTGTTTAAGTGCTTCAAATTGTTCTAAAACTCTACCTACTACAGAATTCAATGAGAGCCATCTTGTTTGAGATGGACGTAACATTTTATGCGGTTTAATATTTAAAAAAACTTGAAATTCTTTGTATTTTGACTGCCGTTTGAAAGAATGCTGCATATACGAATATATACTACGAGTCAATTTTTCAGCGGAATCTGGAATTTTCTGACATGCGTATGAAGCGCATAAATCCAAGGAATGACATAAGCATTTGATAACAAATAAATTAGGAACATCTTTTAGAAGGTGCGTTTTTAAAGAGTTGTTAACTCCCATCATCGTGTTAGCACCATCTGCTGCAAAGCCAACTAAATTTGTTTTATAAGGTACCTCGTTTTCATTAAAAAAATTTACAATTATTTTATATACATTTTGGGAGCTGGCATCTTTAATTGGAATAACACCAAGAAATTCATCTTTAATGTTAAAATTGTTATTATACCGAACCACTAAAGCCAAACTTTTTTCTGCTGAGATGTCAGTTGATTCATCTACTAACAGAGAAAAATAAGTGCTCTTTAATTTATCTATTAAATTGCCAAAACTTGTCTGTCCTAAAATGTTGTTAATAATAGCTGTGCATTTTGTCCTGCCACAACTCATTTCATCTACTTGTAAACGTTCCATTCCAGATTCACAGATTATGAGTTGCGTAAGATGGTCTACAGAATTAATGGAAATATTGTGCTCTGCAATAAATGCCGCAATTTTGATTTCATTTTGTTTCGCAATATTGGTTTTTACAGTTTTAAATGTTTTATATACATTCTTTGTGCCACTTATTGAATTCATTTTAGCAATATGTTTTTTTGCCATACTATGTTTTTTCGGAGCAGATAAACCACCAATATAATCTTTATTACAAATGCTACACCTAAAGTAATTGTTACCGCAGGGACTTAATTTCAACCAACTTCTAAATTCTTCACAGTGCTTCCATTCAGATCTGTATTTATGTGCATATGATTTCTTCCTTTTTCCAATTTTTTTTTTTGTTCAATAGGAATATCCATACCCTCTTCTGGGGAAATGCAATCCGTTTCTATTGTTCCTGGGCCTGTGTTACATCGTGGCTGCTTACTTTGAAGAATATCGACTTCGGAATGTGATGCACTCATAGGTTGTTCTAGGGTAGTGGTGCTCGTGCTGGGATGGTTTTCTTTTTTCTTATGTATTAAAAACTTTTCCATGTTGATCTATTAATAAGACAACATTTGTTAATCCATACAGTATTTTCTTAAATAATGATACAGTTAGGGTGACATCTACTAACTCTTGTGATTATCGTGACTGAACCCAGGTAGTTAAGAGGAGTCCGTAACAATCAAAATAATTTTAAAAACATGACTTTCTGGATCATCTGTACTCATTAATGATTACTTTCAAAGTTTTTTTAATTAGAAACTAAAATGATACTTGGCCATCATTCTCAGCACAAAAAAAATTGTAACTATGTATTTATAATTTATATGTACGTATGTGTACTTACCTGATAGCATAATATAACAGTATTATGCTGATAGTAATTCCCACAAAACAGAAATCCAATTATGATAGCTTTAGCTTTAGTTATCTGTGACTAGAAATAGAAAACAGAAAAGAAACATGCAACGAGAATTGTAAGGTTATAAATACCAATACCAATTATGTAAATAAACAACACACACTGGCGTAGCGTTTATCGATTAATTTGAATCAAATATAAAAACGAGTAAAACTCAGTCTATCGTTAGTGTAATTCAATGAAATTAAAACAAAGCCAATGCCAATTTTCAAATTCCCCAGATTTCAGTGATATCCAAAAAGTTTTCCTCATTTCCCCAATAGAGATTATTTTCCCCATATCTGGGGAAAAATCTTCAGACCTGGCAACACTGCGCCATCGTGTCATCTCCTATAATCAAACATAATTTTAGAAAGTGACCATTTGTCTCCTGAACGTTTCGTACAACTTTGAATTCTCCACCTATGGCACCGGAGCTATGCAGACCGACGTACTATTGCCGGACTCTGTATTTGGGCAATGTATAGCAAATAGATGGAGATTGGTTTCAAAGCTATATTAAAACGAGAATTATACGAACATTTCTAACATACACAAAATTCTTCGCTGAAATTATTTGGACCAGTAAGTATAATTAAGTTATTTTACTATAAATATAAGTACCCATAACAGCACAATTTGAGTGTAAATTATAAGAAGTACGGCGCCACCAAGAAACGTTGCGTGATTATATGAAGTGAAGCAATTGAAATTGAATTGCTTATAATTTCTTTATAGTCAAGTGCTGCTCATTTTGTAAGTTTATTAAGAGAAAAATTAGAAAATTAAATGTAAAGAACTAATTATTGGCAACACGCTAGAAAATTACCATAATGATACTAATCGGAACAAGAAATTGAAATCAAACATTCAAATTTTTTTTGGTTTTGTTTATACGAAAACACGTTTTTTACTTGGAGCTTGTTAAACTAGATTAATTTAATTTTAATGTTCAAAAATAGAGAATGGTGTAAATACGTAAACAATCGAAACTAGAAATAACAACAGATCGCATTCAATTGTTTCCATACTAAATAAATAAAACGTGCTACACACTCTCTCATCATCGATATCTCCGCATTTAAAAACCGGAAGCTGAAAAAAAGAATTGGGTGGTTATCGGTGATAAATATTATTTTTAATAATACGGCGTGGTCCAACGATTGAACGTAAGCAGGTCAAACAAAATTAGTGTAATTATTTTCCAAAATTTCGCTATCATTTTTTATTGAATGAACGAGATCTCGATTTCGGACTTTGTGACATACTTAATCGAGTAGGTGTGACGATGAAGAAAGTTATCGTGTCAATTTAAATGTTTAATTATAATTATTATTACGAAATGAATTAACGCGTGACTGCTTCACAATTCATAAAGATTCAGAAAATATCTCGCGGTTGCCGGAAATCCCGTATGAGATCATCTCATTTGGAAATCATTGCAGTGATTTTCTTGACAAAGTGAGTCCTTCCCTTTAGGCGACTCTATTTTGCGGTTAAAAAAATAGGATGGAAAGGGGTTATAAAGAGATTGTGTTTAACTTTGTAACTTACAGCGAAGATTAATAGATACGTGAAATTATATGACAAACGTTGATTAATGACAGTTTTTCCTGACATAAAGAAGAAATTGCGTGGCCACATTCTATCATAAGAACTTAAGATGGATGGCGCATTTCCTATACAGCCTAAAATAACTGTCTTTATTCGGAAAGGGCTTATCGTTTTCTTGTATTAATTTCTTTTGCGAGTCTTGCAAATCTCTTATATTTATGGGATCGGTAATTTTTTTTTGTTTGTCTTCTTATTTAATATCGCTTTTTTAACTCTTGTTAAATCGTGTAAGAAATTTAATGCGTACTGTTAAATTTTGCATTTAGATTGTAACACGAAATGTGTCAAGCACGTATTACATTAATTTTTTTTATCAAACACTACGATACGAATGTGATCATACTTTATATTCCACTATCGTGTGTTTTTTTAATACAAATTCAAATTATACATGCAGATTAAATGATATGAAAATTAACTCATTAGCTTTATAAAAAATGTTTTTGATACGACATCTATTCGAATTAGATTTAAAATTACTACAAGGCCTAGTTCCCCCTCTCTTTCTACTATTAATTATTATTAAATATTTGTATACCAGCAGAGTTACTAGATTTACGCATAATTTTCGTTTCGTGATTTGCATTCTCAAAGTCCGACCTTTATTATTATTCATCACAACGTAATTCTGTGACGTAGTGTATTCATATAATTGCCAATTAAAAAGCACAATGAGTGCTTTCAATTGATACCCTTTTAGGGAGTTCGAAAAATTAAGATAGGTTTCAATAAAAAAGGGCTCAAGTTCTATATACACAAAAATGCTTTGTTGTTTTACATCTTTTCGGAATATTCCATAATATTTATAACTGGAAATAACATCAAATATACAGGGTGACCCAATAGTGCGGTAAAGTTCTTTTATAGCGTTATTATAATAGATACGAAAAAATTATGAAAGCACAATTGTTAAGCATCTCAAGGTGCATAATCCAAAATTATTTATAAATATACAGGGTACTCTATAAGTTCAAACCTATCTAAACATACCTTTTTTTAAATGGCATTCTATTTAAATTGCATTCATGTTATGTACAGAATTTTAAAAAAAGCTGATTAATTATAAACATTATGTTTCAAATTTTTACATTTATATACCCTAAACCATTTTAGGACCTAATCCGATCATTCAAGATGCTGTGAATTAATTTTTACTATTAACTCCGCCATTTTATTTAAATCTGTATTACGTAAACTACTCTGACAGTGGTCTTGAGATATTACGCAAGCAGGGGTGTTTCGTTAGTAACCTTGAGGTACTTAAAAAAAATGATTAGTGCCGGTAGAGAAGTAGAAGGTCTGTACTGTACTTTGTACAAATTTCACGGCAAAGATGATTTTAAGACTTTATGGCTGATTTAAAGTCAGAATGTGAACATATTGTACAAAGTAGACGTAGTAATTAATTTTACAATAAATCGAAAGATAATCGGTCACGGGTCAAGTGACACAAAAACATTTTTAAATATAGTGAGATTTTTAGATGTACAGAGTGTCCCAATGATGTGGTAAAGTTCTTTTATAGCGTTATTATAATACATACGAAAAAATTATAAAAGCACAATTGTTAAGCATCCCAAGGTGCATCATGCAAAATTATTTATAAATATATAGGGTACTCTATAAGTTCAAACCTATCTAAATATACCTTTTTTTAAATGGCATTCTGTTTAAATTTGCATTCATGTTAGGTACAGAATTTTAAAAAAAGCTGATTAATTATAAACATTATGTTTCAAATTTTTACATTTATATACCCTAAACCATTTTAGGACCTAATCCGATTATTCAAGAAGCTGTGAATTAATTTTTACTATTAACTACGCCATTTTGTTTAAATCTGTATTACGTAAACTACTCTGACAGTGGTCTTGAGATATTACGCAAGCAGGGGTGTTTCGTTAGTAACCTTTAGGTACTTAAAAAAAATTATTAGTGCCGGTAGAGAAGTAGAAGGTCTGTACTGTACTTTGTACAAGTTTCACGGCAAAAATGATTTTAAGACTTTATGGCTGATTTAAAGTCAGAATGTGAACATATTGTACAAAGTAGACTTAGTAATTAATTTGACAATAAATCGAAAGATAATCAGTCACGGGTCAAGTGACACAAAAACATTTTTAAATATAGTGAGATTTTTAGATATACAGAGTGCCCCAATGGTGTGATAAAGTTCTTTTATAGCGTTATTATAATAGATACGAAAAAATTATAAAAGCACAATTGTTAAGCATCCCAAGGTGCATAATCCAAAATTATTTATAAATATACAGGGTACTCTATAAGTTCAAACCTATCTAAACATACCTTTTTTTAAATGGCATTCTGTTTAAATTTGCATTCATGTTATATACAGAACTTTAAAAAAAGCTGATTAATTATAACCATTTTGTTTCAAATTTTTACGTTTATATATCCTAAACCATTTTAGAACCTAATCCGATTATTCAAGAAGCTGTGAATTAATTTTTACTATTAACTACGCCATTTTGTTTAAATCTGTATTACGTAAACTACTCTGACAGTGGTCTTCAGATATTACGCAAGCAGGGGTGTTTTGTTGGTAACCTTGAGGTACTTAAAAAAATGATTAGTGCCGGTAGAGAAGTATTGTGCTGGTGAATTACATTCTTTGATACCATCTCCGGCTATCTTTGCGAGAAACACTCGGTTCGCTCATTCACATCATCTCCACTTGCCGTACCAAACGGGCGCAATCCACATTTTTCTACACGGCTTCTAAACTCTGGAATGATCTCCCTAGTTCCTGTTTTCCTCTGACTTATGATATGAGAAAATTTAAGGTAGCTGTTCATAGGCATCTATTGGCAATTCATTATCCCTCTATCCATCCTCCTAAGTGTTCCTGAGTGCTTTAGCACGATAGGCCTTATTTAGCCTGTTCAGGTCCACAATCATAAATATATATATATATATATATATATATATATATATATATATATATATATATATATATATATATATATATATTGTACAAAGTAGACGTATTAATTAATTTGACATTAAATCGAAAGATAATCTGTCACGGGTCAAGTGACACAAAAACATTTTTAAATATAATGAGATTTTTAGATATAAAGAGTGTCCCAATGGTGTGGTAAGGTTCTTTTATAGCGTTATTATAATAGATACGAAAAAATTGTTAAGCATCTCAAGGTGCACAATCGAAAATGATTTATAAATATACTGGGCACTCTATAACTTCAAACCTATCCAAACATACCTTTTTAAATGGCATCACATCTTTTATTGTATGTTTGAACTCGGCTCGTTATTTCCTGATATGATATTTGATTGGAGTATACCGAGGATTTTAAAAGTTATGGGCACTTTAAGGTTAAAATTGTCAGTGAAGTTTAACCAGATCAATTATGTTTCGCAATTATTATACTTTGTATACAGGGCAAGTCAAAACGCAAATCTGAACTTTTCTCACTTAACTTCAATACAACACCCTATATTTTTTGTGCTCTCTAGGAAGCCACTAAATAACCATTTCATTTTTATTAACATTTCCCTATACCTAACTTCGACGGTTTCTGAGATATTTTCCTTTTATTAACAAAATCCAGTTTTTTTATTTAATTTTTTATTTTATCAAGTTAGCTATAAATTACACGAACTTTTTACGATCTGTTTTGGTAAAAATCAATAAATTTTCTTTTTATCTTTCCCTATTTTACTTTAAAATACTTAATTTAAAATTGTAATAATATAAATAATATAAATACTTTTATTAAAAAACACTAAAATGGATTGTGATTTCATCATAATTTGAATCATTATTCAATAAGCGTTCTTTTTTGTTATGTCTGGCTTTAGTAATAATAAACACGTTATAAAATTAAATTATAAATTTAAATAGAACTAGTACCTACTAATAGAAACTCATTAACAAATAATATCGAAAAATAAAAAAAAACAAATGATAACTTTTAGCACAATTGTTCAAAATGGCCTCCATTGACATCAATACAATGTTGTAGTCTTTCCTCAAAAGATCGTTGCACATTTTGAAGCATTTGAACATTAATAGTTTGAAACACGTCTCGTATTCTTTGCTTCATGTCTTGCTACGTTGGCGGTGGAATTTTATACACTTCATTTTTAATGTAACCCCACATAAAAAAATCAATTTTAGAAAGTCCCGGTGATCTAGGAGGCCAGCTAAACCTTCCTATCCATCTGTTCTGAAACACGTTCTTCAGGTAGTTGTGAATTGGAGCGGTATGATAAACTGGTGCCCCATCATGTAAAAACCACATTTGATTGCGTATATTACGGGGAACATATTGCAAAAGTAAAACATCTAAATAAACCCTACCATTTACTCAACCATCAAAGAAATGTGGTTCTACTACATAGTCACCTATAATACCGCCCCAAACATTTATTGACCATCGTGTTACGGTATGATAAGGATTATTTGTTGAATAATAATGAAAATTGTGTCTGTTGACACACCTATTTCTATGGAAAGTGGCTTCGTCACCAAATAATACAAAATCAGAGAAGTCAATTTGTCGATGAACCTTGTCTTGAGCCCATTCACAAAGGTTTATTCTTCGTTGATAATCCTCATCTCGTAATTCCTGATGGAGTTGAAAATGATAGGGATGCATTTTGTGTCTTTTGAGAATTCTATGCACAGAACTTTTACTTACATCAAACTCCATTGCTATTTGGCGGACACTGATATGAGGATCTTCTGTAACTTTCAAAAGCATACTACCTTCATTTGTTTGATTTAATGCAGATTTGTCTATTCCCCTTTTTTCATAAACAATACCTGTACGTTTAAATCGTTCAATTAATTTTTCGAACGATTTTTTTGTCGGTTGTGTGCAGTCAGGAAATCGTAGTTTATACATTTTTGTTGCAAGTAGGATATTTTCGTCACTTGCATCAAATACCAGGACGATATTAGTCATTTCATTTATTGGAAAATTCATTGTGAAACTAAACAATTCAGAACAACACAACACAACTTCAGATTAACAATAATTCTAATTGTTACCTAATTGTCAACGTTTTTTTTTGCAAGTTAAAGTGATCTAGATTTTGTGATAAAAATTATTGAGAAGGTTTAAATTCTTGCAATTTTACATTAATAATTTTAAAATAAAATAGACAAAGATAAAAAGATAATTTATTGATGTTTACCAAAACAGATAGTAAAGAAGTTCGTGTAAATCATAGCTAACTTGATAAAATCAAAAATGGATAGGAAGGGCGGACCGTTTAGCTGGCCTCCTAGATCACCGGGACTTTCTAATACTGATTTTTTTATGTGGAGTTACATTAAAAATGAAGTGTATAAAATTCCACCGACAACCCAGCAAGCAAAGAATACAAGATATGCTTCAAACTATCAATGTTCATATGCTTCAAAATGTGCAACGATCTTTTGAAGAAAGACTACAACATTGTATTGATGTCAATGGAGGTCATTTCGAACATTTGTGCTAAAAGTTTTCATTTGGTTGTTTTAATTTTTTAATATTGTTTGTTAATGAGTTTCTGTTCTAGTTCTATTTAAATTAAATTTAATTTTATGTGTTCTTTATTACTAAAGCCACACATAACAAAGAGCACTTATTAAATAATAATGATTCCAATTATTATGAAATAACAATCATTTTAGTATTAATAAAAGTATTTATACTATTTATATTCTTACAATTTTGAATTAAGTATTTTAAAGCAAAATAGGGAAAGATAAAAAGAACAATTTATTGATTTTTACCAAAATAGATCGTGAAAAAGTTCGTGTAATTCATAGCTAACTTGATAAAATAAATAAAAAAACTGAATTTTTGTAATAAAAGGAAAATAACTCAGGAACCGTCGAAGTTAGGTCTAGGGAAATGTTAATAAAAATGAAACGGTTATTTAGTGGCTTCCTAGAGAACACAAAAAATATAGGATGTTTTGCTTAAGTTAAGTGAGAAAAGTACAGATTTGCGTTTTGACTCGCCCTGTATACAAAGTATAATAATTGCGAAACATAATTAATCTGGTAAACTTCACTTAATTACAAAAAATAATTTTTGCCATAAAATACAGAAAATTGATAACATTAGAAAAGATACAGGGTCCTGAATTCATGAAGATTTTAACCTTAAAATGACCATAATTTTTAAAATCCTCGGTATACTCCAATCAAACATCATATCACAAGATTTGTAAAAACGAGCCGAGTTCAAATATAAAATAAAAAGTAGGTGATGCCATTTAAAAAAAAGGGTATGTTAGGATAGGTTTGAAATTATAGTTGTATAAATAATTTTGGATTATGCACCTTGAGATGCTTAACAATTGTGCTTTTATAATTTTTTCGTATCTATTATAACAACGCTATAAAAGAACTTTACCGCACTATTGGGACACCCTGTATATCTAAAAATCTCACGATATTTAAACAGATTATCTTTCGATTTATTGTCATATTAATTACTACGTCTATTTTGTACAGGTTGTCCCATTTTGGTTGTCCTCGCAGGGTATCTCAGTTATTAGCAAAGATACAGAGATGCGGTTTTCGCGAACGTTGGCTACTTTTTTGTGAAACGAAAGATGACACAAACATAATTACTCTAGCTCTTCTCATTTTTGAGATACAGGGCGTTTTTGAAAAAGTTGCATTTTGAGACAGCCCCCGTATCTCAGATATACGATAACTTATAGAAAAAGTGAAAAGTGTTCTTTATATAATTTTTTCCGTAGAATGCAGTGCTGTTTTCAGAATGAGTATACGGGGTCAGGTCAAAAAGTTATCGGGATCAACTTCATTTTTTTAAATGGGACACCCTGTCTATTTTCTCATAATTAAATTTTCCTTGTTCTAAGCATTTCAAATATGTATAGCATTCATCATTTTTTTATACAAATAGCGCAGTATTTCAAATTATTAACTGGATTTGTTAGTGGCCTTTGGTACTGCAATTGTTTTACCATGGCAACTTCATTTTTTTGACATTTGTCAATATTTGCAAATTTGTTGATTGTTGAGATCCTTATTGTTAGTAAAGTTTTCAATATTCTTTTCGTTATTTTGAATTTTTACAAAGTTTCAAACCATGGCGAATAATTTAGGGTACGAGAACTATGAGAAATTAGATATGATTGGGGTTTATTACCAAACAAATTTTAATGCAGAGCAAGCGAAGGAAATATATTTTGAAAGGTATTTATATTTACTGGAATGTTAGTCATCATTCTAGTTAAATAAAATGTGAATATTATAGATTTCCGGAAAGAAGGCAACCGTGTAAAAAAACATTCATTAGGTTAAAACAAAATTTGGAAAATCACGGATCGTTTGAAAGGCCACGCGCCAAAACATATAGAAAAGAAAACGAAGAAAATAATGAAATAAATGTCCTTGCAGAGGTCACTGTTAACGAAAATTATACGTCTTGCAGAAAAATAGAAGAATCGGTGGGCATTTCAAAAACGAAAGTATCAAAAATATTTAAAAAATACCATTATAAACCATATATACCTCAAGTCGTCCACCACTTGCATCCGGGTGATGCTCAATTGCGTATCGATTTCTGTAGATGGTATATTCAGAAAAGTGAAGAAAATGGTAATTTTGGTCGTTTAGTTATATGGTCGGATGAAAGCCATATAAGCTCCGCCGGAATTTACAATCGTGCAACGAATCGTTTCTGGTCTAACGAAAATCGGCATGTTACCGTGATCCGTCAGCAGCAAGGCAGGTTTGGGTTCAATGTGTCCTGTTTCATTTTAGGAGGCAGATTAACATTTTACATGTTTGAAGGCAATTTGAACCATCAACGATATTTGGAAATTTTGGACATTTGCCTTCCAGAATTGATTGATGATATTCCGTTAGCCCAGCTAAGAGAGGTTTATTTTCAGCAAGACGGGGCACCTTGCCACAATGCAAGACTAGTAAGAGATTACCTCAATACAATGTTTCAAAACCATTGGATTGGTAACAATGGACCAGTTAATTGGCCAGCAAGGTCCCCAGACCTATCAATTTTAGATTTGGGGCTACCTTAAAAATAAAATTCATCAAAGACGGTATGAAACTCAAGAAGCTTTGATGAATGCTACAAGAGAAGCCTTTGAAGAACTACGTTTAAGACCCCTATTTTTATTAAGATCCATTCAAGAAATTCTTCGGAGATGTAGGATTTGTCTTGACCATAATGGTCAGCAAATTGAGCAATATTTATAAAATTTTAATTCTTCTTATTTTCGTTTGTCTCTAAATTTATAAATAAATACATCCAATATTTATATGAGTTTCAAATCAACAATTCTGGAAATAAAATAAATTATTTTGCCGAAATTTGTATCTTCTTCAATGACATATAATTACATAATGATGGTTTTCTATATTAGGCACAAAAAAAACAATAGAAGATTACGAATTCAAAGCCTACTAAGAAATTCAGTTAATAATACAAAATACCACGCTATTTATCAAAATAAGTGATAATTGTTATATATATTTGAAGTGCTTAGAACAAGAGAAATTTAATTATGAGAAAATAGACAGGGTGTCCCATTTAAAAAAAATGAAGTTGATCCCGATAACTTTTTGACCTGACCCCGTATACTCATTCTGAAAACAGCACTGCATTCTACGGAAAAAATTATATAAAGAACACTTTTCACTTTTTCTATAAGTTATCGTATAGCTGAGATACGGGGGCTGTCTCAAAATGCAACTTTTTCAAAAACGCCCTGTATCTCAAAAATGAGAAGAGCTAGAGTAATTATGTTTGTGTCATCTTTCGTTTCACAAAAAAGTAGCCAACGTTCGTGAAAACCGCATCTCTGTATCTTTGCTAATAACTGAGATACCCTGCGAGGACAACCAAAATGGGACAACCTGTACAATATGTTCACATTCTGATTTTAAATCAGCGTTTAAAGTCTTAAAGTCATCTTTATCGTGAAATTTGTACAAAGCGCAGTACAGACATTCTACTTCTCTACTGGCACTAATCATTTTTTGGAAGTAATATCTCTAGACCACTGTCAGAGTAGTTTACGTAATACAGATTTAAACAAAATGGCGGAGTTAATAGTAAAAATTAATTCACAGCTTCTTGAATGTTCGGATTACATTCTAAAATGGTTTAGGGTATATAAATGTAAACATTTGAAACAAAATGTTTACAATAAATCAGCTTTTTTGAAATTCTGTATATAATATATGAATGTAAATTTAAACAGAATATTGATAATTAAAAATATTTGTAAGATAAAATTGGTGTATGTACATGTGTTAAACAGATTGTTGAAAATATGCAAAAAAAACTACACAATTTTAAACAGTTGAAAATAATTTTCTGTTACAAATAAAAGCATTAAAAAACATATAACAAAATTTTAATACAGGTTTGTACAACTTTAAACGGTAGTGTAAATAGTTGCTGAAACATGTCATCTCGCCTACTAAAACTATTAATTTAAAATTTTATTCATAAATCAAGAAAAATATTGCAATGCACGTTTGAAATTATGTACATTTTCAAAAAATAAAAAAAAGTTTGATGTTCCTTAAAGTCTCTAAATCACCTTTACCGTGAAATGTGTACAAAGTACCGACCGTTCTTGCCTGCAAATTTTATAAACTGTTTAAGAATTTGAAGCACAAAAACACTTATTGTTTTATAGTTTCTTAAGATTGCTCATGATCGATACTTACCGAATAGTACAACCATAAAAAATATTATTTTAATGGTTTCTTGAAATACTGTGTACAGTTAATCAGCTTTTTTAAAATTCTGTATATAACTTATGAATACAAATTTAAAATGCTTAAACACAATATTGCTAATTTTGGTATAAAATTTTTTTCATTATTTTAAAAAATGTTTTTTGTTTATTTTCGTTTTTGCTATTTTTAAAGTTATTTCAAAAGATATCGAAAAACAAAAAGTACTTTCTCATTGCCAGTTTTTGTGCTCTACAAGATAGTGTTTATAAATTTTTTTCCGACGTTTCGTTTGAGTAAACATCATCAACTCTATTGTTTTATGTGGCGCGAAAACAACACACTAATACACCCTGTGTTAGATTTTTCACAGCCATTTTAATGATGGATAACAGTGTGATTGATTAAAAACGTTTCGACAAAAAAAGGTTATTTTCCAATTTCGTTCATTCTTTATTAGTAAGTTTGAACAAAAAAGCAATTTCATAATTATTTTAACTTTTACATAGCTTACAAAGGTAAGCTATTATTATTAAGAACGTATCACTTTATAACAAATAAATAAGCTCTTCTTACTGTTGAATGTAAACTCAGGTTCCATTTCTGGGCCAATTTTTTAAACACTGCGATAACTGCTCTCAAAAGTCGTTCTTCCGTTTCGAAATGATAAGCGTAAACTAGGTCTTCTAAGTAACCCGGAATAAACAAATCCAATGGGGTTAAGTCGGGTGACCGCGCTGGCCCTAAAACGTTACCACAAGTACCAATCAGTCTCACTGGAAATTCTTGGGAAAGGTACTCTTGAACCTGTCCAGCGTTATACACTGAAGCACCGTCTTGTTGAAACCACAAATTTTGTATATACTGTAACGGCAAATTATTCAGACTTTCTTCCAACTGGTTATGCAACAAGTTGAAATAACTTTCCCCTGTTAAGGTATTGTTGTAAATAAAAGGTCCTAATATTGTTGTTGCAAGAATTCCGCACCCACACGTTGAATCCAAATCTTTGTTGATGTTTGGGTTCCTTTTTTAGCCGTGGGTTGTTTGGTGCCCAATAATGGGTGTTATGTCTATTAAAAATCCTGTTAGTGATCATTCCGATCAAATTATTTTAAGAGGAAAATGAAAGTCAATTTTACATTTTCTGGTATACCATTCACAGAAAGTTTTTCTTCTCATTTCATCTCCAGGTCGAAGTCCTTGGAAAATTCTAAATTTACTTTTTCTTAGAATAAAATTGGAAGTAGGAAAGTGGAAATTAGAAAGTACTTTTCGTTTTTTGATATCTTTTGAGAGAACTTCAAAAATAAATAAAAACGAAAATAAAAAAAATATTTTTCATAATATTGAAAAAACGAAAAAAGATAATTGACTTTTGTAAACTCCCCCTTGCACAACTTTATCGCTAATTTAACGGACATGGTTTCTGAGATCCCCGATGTATGCAAATTTACATAATAGAGTTATATAAATGAACATTTGCATCGTACACAGTATCTATCTGATATGTGCTATAATGTACCAGAATTCTTGGATCTCGCATTATTAAAAACATATCATGTCACCTACTAAAACTATTAATTTAAAATTTTATTAATAAATCCATAAAAATATTGACGATATACAACGTTTGAAATTATAAACATTTGTGAAAAATAAGAAATATTAATACCCGCATTTAAATATTCATAGATCCTGCACTATTGCCTTGCCGAATAGTGCAACCACAAAAAAAACATTGTTTATATGATTTTGGGATACTGTTTGACCCCACTGCTATGCCATTACCAATATTTTTTTGAAATTACACCAATGTCAAGGTCACTCGCCTACGTAATATCTCAAAAACACTCAAGGTTGTTTACGTAATGAGATCAATGTATTCTAAAATGTAAAATTATTTGTGATTTCTGTATATAACATATGAATGCAACATTGAAATGTCTAAATATAATGTAGATAATTAAAAATATTTATAAGAATATATAAAATTACTGTACATCTGTTTTCAACTGAATGTTAACAATATCTAGAAACTATAAAAAGTTTAAACAGTATCTGATAAAACATCAATACAATAAAATAATTCTTAATACAGATTTTGAAAATTTAGGCAGGTGTAAATAGTTATATAGGATCATTCATTGTGAATGCACATACGTTAGTGGTAGAGAGAGGACAACCATGAGGTTCTAAATAACGGGATTTAGATTTTTTATAATCATGATACAAGGTGTTTTATCTATTTTGTGCAATTCTTTATTTCATAACTTAACGAATCACACTGTACAAGCTTTTTATATTTACAACATATATATTTTTTTCTTCAATGTGGTGCCGTATAGACTATACGTAAAAAGTAAAATCCAGGTCCGGACTTGAAAAATTATCAAATGTGCTTCAAAACAACACCCTATATATTGTAATGTTGAAAATTTGGTATTTCCGCATGCATTTTTTTTAAATTGAGTCAAATTTAAATATTTCGATGTGGGGTACAAATTTATAGAAGACTATTTTTTCCCAATTAAGGAATTTTAACTAATAAAATTATTAATCTTCTTAATTTGTGAGTCACAGTCTTAATTCAAACGCATTTGGCAGGAACTGCTAACATCAAACACTAAGTTTCAAACGCCCTGTATGTGTAACAAAATTATGATTACGTTTATTAAATATGTTAAATTTTAAATAAATAATAGAGAGAAAAGATTTACATTCCCAAAAAAGTTCAAATTTAGTTTGAGAATCGTCAACGCTGCAATGATTCTACTCCATAAATGTATAAAACTTCAAAATACAAAAGATTGACAACTAAAGATCTATTTATTTTTTATTGCTCAAAGCAGCCACCATTTTGTTCAATTCATTTCTACACTGTTTTAGTAAGATATCTAATTGATCTTCTGATCACAACTGGTTCATTTTTTAACATTTTCCATCAAATACTTTTTGCATTAAGGTGGAGACTCATAAATTAATAGAATAATACAAAGGTTAAATGCGGAAAGGCCGAGCACATATTCGACACGGTATTTGTGAAGAACTCAAAAATTGAGCAAAATGTATAGATCGCCCTGTATTTCGGTTATAAAGAATATGAAACCCATTACATGCAGGTTATTTAGAATTAGCTAGATGTTCCCTATCTACCCCTAACGTATGCGCATTTCCTAATGAAAAATTTTGCATAGCACCCACCTGTTCTGAGACAAATATCTACAGTATAGCAGATTTATAGTTAGCTAAATAAAATATTTTACGCATTACAAATTGGGTGTTACAAATCGTATTTATAAATTTTATAAAAATAAAAGTAGGAATCTACATGCAAAATTATCAAGATTAAATAAAAATATGGACGATATGCTACGTGCTCACATTTAAATATTCATAGATCCTCCAATGTATATTTACCAAATAGTACAATTACAAAAAATGTTTTAATTGATTTTAATGATTGCTAAGAATAACCCAAAGCCGCATATCTCCTCTCCTCTGCCGTCACTAATAATTTTTGAGATTACTCCATTATCAAGGTCGCTTAATTAATACCATGAATCGCTTAGGTAATATGTCAAGATCATTGTTATGGTTGTTTACCACCTATTAAGACTCTTGATTAATGATGTAATTAGATAAAAGACATATACATTACAAATTTGGTAGAAGAAAAATATTGAGGATATGTAACGTTTGAAATTAAGTACATGTTTACAAAAAGAAAATAATAATGCCCACATTTAAATATTTATACATCCTGGAATATTTACTTATCGAATAGTATCACCACAAACAGAAATTTCTTTATTGATTTTATTGATTTCGCGCTATCCGCGCTACTCGGCCGTTACTAATAATTTTTTGAAATCCCTTCATTGTCAACGTCACTTACATAGTCCGTGGGCCGCTTAGGTAATATCTCAAAATCACTGTCATGGTTGTTTACGTAATATATATTAAACAAAATGGCGATGTTAAATATAAAAATTGACGATTTGACGATCCGATTAGATGTTTTATAGTTTATAAAGTTTAAAATCCAAACTGAAATGTGAATATAGGTTTGTAAAAATGTAAACAACAGGTGTAAACAATTATACAGGGTGCACTAAATTTATTTCGGGAAATTTTGGGAAACGTTAAAGGACGCAGAAATAACTAAATGTCGTTATGTTAATATTTTTTTTTAGTTTAGTTTTATAGCTACATAGCGTTGAAAATTAACATATTTATATATATATATATATATATATATATATATATATATATATATTATATATATATATATATATATATATATATATATATATATATATATATATATATATACACCGTATGTCCCGTTTCGAGACGCACCATATTAATTTCCCATGTTAAATTTTATTAACAAAAATTGTTCAGTATTTCGGTCTCAACATGTTTTGTAAAAAAATCCCAACTTGCTTTTAAAAAAAAGGCATATTTTCAATTTTACATTAAACAAACATTTATGGTTGTTATTTTAAATAAAACAAAATACACAGGTTTGTTTCAGTTTTTTCATGGCAATTTTTTGTTTAAATCCGGTAACTAGTAAATGCCTTACAATATTCATCCGCGAACTGTTGCATTCGGTTTTTGTTTAGCTAATAATGGAAATTTATTTGTAAATTTAATTTAGATCATTTAACTTCGTTTTCTCCTTTTAATTTAGATGTTAAATTGAAAATATGAAAATAAATTTTAGTTTTTTCATGACGTGTGATTTTTTGTTTAAATGCGATAACTATTAAATGCCTTTTTTTAAAAACAAATTGGGATTTTTTTTACAAAATTGGCCAAAACATGTTGAGACCGAAATACTGAACAACTTTTGTTAATAAAATTTTTCTCTAAAACTTATAATAGAGATAGAATATGCAATTTGAAAATTTAACTTGGGGAATTCATCGTCTCGAAACAGGACATGGTGTATTATATATATATATATATATATATATATATATATATATATATAATATATATATATATATATATATATATAATATACAGGGTGTCCCCGGATAGGGTTGTGCACTCTTGTAAACTTTTTAATTTTGGGGTTTTCGGCAAAATGTTATTCTTCATAAAAAGTTTTGCTGGGCCTGAAACTTATTTTTAGCCTACTTTCGATTTTTTAAAATCAAGTAGGCCTTTACAGTTGAGCAAAAACTATTTTTATTTTAGGTAAAGTACCTTTTCTTTTCATAGTATGCCAAAATCTTGTTAAGAAAAGTTGTTCGGAATGAGAAGTTATCGCCATATGCAAATTTTCAGGATGATAGTCCTACTTTGATAAAATTCGAAAAGTTATTGAGTTATGTAAATTTTCGTTGCAAAATTAATAATAAAGATCTTTCTGCTATTATCGACGCCATATTGATTATTATCAAAGTACGGTAGGTCAATTACTGCTATTTGAACGATATTATAAAATTGCGTAAACTTCGCATGATTTAATGGAAAAATAGAACGAACTGTAGTAAACAATTGCAGTAACTGCATACATCATATCTAGGATATTTTATTCTTTAATACAACATAACAAAAAACAAATTAAATTCTAAACATTGAAATTGTCCCACGTAATATCCTCCTCTTAGTACACTTCTATTCGGGTTCTAAATTCTAGGTAGGTCGATGAAAGCATTTCTTCATTCACACTAGCAACAGCTTCTATGATTTTTTGTTTTAAATTTACCAAATCATCTTCTAATTCGTTTGCGTAAACTTTTTCCTTTAGGTAGCCCCTTAAGAAAAAGTCCAGTGGGTTGAGGTCTGGGGATCTCGCCGGCCACTTTAGTGGACCAAAGCGTCCAATCCACCGATTAGGAAAATGCTCATTTAACCAGGCCCTAACTCTCAGTGTGGAATGTGCAGGACACCCGTCTTGTTGATAGAAAACCTTTCCTCTGAACTCGAAACTCTCCTCTTCTAATTCGGTCATAACAAAGTTGTTCAAAAGCTCCAAGTATGTATTTTGGTTTAAAATATTCAAAAAATAGGGACCAATGATTCTATTGTGGAGTATTCCGCACCAAACGTTTACTTTTTTGAAACGCTGACTCCGGGTTCTGATACGAAAATTTGGATTGTTCTGAGCCCAAAATCTACAATTTTGCGTTGACACAACGCCATTGGTCGAAAAGGTTGATTCGTCACTGAACAGAATATTTCGATAGAATAATCTATGGTCCATTATTCTTTCTCCCATGAGTAGACAGAATTCTAATCGATGGTCATCATCTCCGTCTTCTAGCTTATCGACAAACTTGGGTTTGAACGGATGAAAATTATTTTTAACTAAAATTCTCTAAATGTGTGACTTACTTATTCTCAAATTCTCTGACCTTTTTCGCAGTGATAATTTTGGTGCTTCTTGAACTAAATTAAGAATTACTAGTGTGGCAGCGTCCTCTTTGTCATATTGTCGTGGTAGTCTCTTGGTGTCCTTCACATCGCCAGTTAGATCAAATTTTTTAATAAGTTTTGTTGCTGCTTGCCTGGTTATATGCACGTCTGGATATTTTTGGTGAAATAGTTATATTGTATATTTGTAGCTGACATTTCCAATGCCATAACACTTTACTAAGTAGATACGCTGATCCAACGTTAACATTTTTGATGTGTGTGATGGTACATAAGATATGTAACTTGACTGTCGCAGAAAGGGATTTTGTTTGACAGTTGCTATCGAAATGCAACTATATTTTCGACTTGCATTATCAGGCAAAGCTCTTGAATTTGGAGTAGTCTCATTGTGATAAAAAATATTTGATATGCTATTATCCTCAAATTTAAAATTAGCATAAATTTTCGTAAAATAATGGCGTATTATCAACAGAAAAGGTACTTCACCTGAAACGAAATTGAAAAATGAAGAATTTTATCAAAGTAGGACTATCATCCTGAAAATGCATATGGCCATAACTTCTCATTCCGAATAACTTTTCTTAACAAGATTTTGGCATACTATGAACAGAAAAGGTACTTGACCTAAAATGAAAATAGTTTTTGCTCAACTGTAAAGGCCTACTTGATTTTAAAAAATCGAAATTAGGCTAAAAATAAGTTTCAGGCCAAGCAAAACTTTTATGAAGAATAACATTTGGGAAAACTCCAAAATAAAAGTTTACAGAGTGCAACCATCGACACTGTATATATATATATATATATATATATATATATATATATATATATATATATATATATATATATACATACAGGTGTTCCTTAATGATATGCGAATATTGAAGTGAATGAATCTACACGAAAAATAATTATAGTTTGCTTAATAAAGTACGGTCCTAAACTGTACCGTTACGGAAATACGGGGTGTCAAAGTTACACGAAAAATACGAAAATTAATTGATATCTTCTAAACCGCTAAACATTTTCCAGTGAAATTTAGTACGAAGCTACAGTGCATGAAAATGGATATTTTTCGATACGAAGTTAATTTCCAGCTTCTGCAATGGCGTGCGTACGGGCACTCACTTGGATATTTTTGAAGAAATAAAATTATACGCCACTGATTTCTTGAAAAACAAAATTACATTTTAATTCCTCGTTCAATTGGAAAAATAAAAGCTCTCTTGAATTATATTCCTAGAATGTTCCGTTTGGGAGTAATAAAATAAAAACCGTTGTATTGTACGAGAAAATTAATTCAATGAATGAAATAACAATTTCGCAATAAGTCTAGTTGCCTTTCAAAATGGCACTTGCTTTTTCCATGTGACATTTTCAAGTTCAATTTAAGTCACTGTAAATTAACTTTTCCCATTGTTTTTTGTACAATTTTGTTATTAATGATGTATACAATTGCTGAAATGGCTGATATGCATTATGTGTATGGCCTCGCTGAAGGCAATGGAGAAAAAGCCAGACGGATTTATCACCAGAGATATCCCAATCGTGCTTTACCAGATAGTCGAATCTTCTCGAATATTCATCAGCGTCTTGTTGAATCTGGTAGTGTCCGAAGAGGTACATCTGAAGGTAGGCCTCTAAGTGTAAGAACAACTGAAACTGAGGAAGCAGTCCTGCACGCAGTCGAAGAACAGCCTGAAACGAGTACAGGAAAGATAGCTACAAACTTGAATATTTGCCATCAAATTATTTGGAGAATTTTAATGGATTATTTGTTATATCCATACCATATTTTTAGAGTACAGGCATTACTCCCGAGAGATTTTCATAAGCGAGTAACTTTTTGTCGGTGGTATCTTCATAATATTGCACATAATACACAATTCGATTCACATATCCTATTCACGGACGAATGTAATTTCTCAGGAAATGCGATTCAGAATTTTCACAATAACCATTTGTGGGCGGATGAGAATCCCAAAGCCACAACTGAAACCCTTATCCAACATCAATTTTCGGTGAACGTTTGGTCAGGAATTATAGCCGATTACTTTATTGGCCCATTATTTCTTCCGAGACGACTTGATGGACAATCTTACCTTACTTTCATTCGTGAACAATTGCCTGAGCTGCTTGATGATGTTCCGCTTTTAATAAGACACCATATGTGGTACATGCATGATGGTGCACCAGCACATTTCACTGGAATGGTTCGCAATCATCTAGATACTGTTTATTCTAATCGTTGGATTGGCCGTGGGGACCTCAAGAATGGCCACCACGGTCGACTTAACAGCTTAGATTTTTCTTGTGGGGCTATCTAAAAACGCTAGTGTACACAAGTCCCATTAACAGTGTAGAAGAATTGAAAGAGATAATAGTTGCAGCATGTAATAATATAAAACATACTCCGGGAATATTTCAACGAGTGCGGAATTCCATGAGAAGGAGGGCAGAAGCATGCATTTTGAGTGAAGGAGGCCATTTCCAACAATTTTTGTGATTACCGTTCCATATTACTTGTTCCCAATATTATGTTTATGCTGTATGTTTCCATTTGTTGTTGCTCAGTGAAGGCAGATGCCAATTTGTAACGTATTCTTTCAATCATTAAATTACATAATTTTCTCGTACAATACAACGGGTTTTATTTTATTACTCCCAAACGGAACATTCTAGGAACATAATTCAAGAGAGCTTTTATTTTTCCAATTGAACGAGGAATTAAAATGTAATTTTGTTTTTCAAGAAATCAGTGGCGTATCATTTTTTTTCTTCAAAAATATCCAAGTGAGTGCCCGTACACACGCCACTGCTGAAGCTGGAATTTAACTTCGTATCGAAAAATATCCACTTTCATGCACTCTAGCTTCGTACTAAATTTCACTGGAAAATGTTTAGTAGTTTAGAAGATATCAATTAATTTTCGTGTTTTTCGTGTATCTTTGAAACCCCGTATTTCCGTAACGGTGCAGTTTAGGACCGTACTTTATTAAGCAACCTATAATTATTTTTTCGTGTAGATTCATCCACTTCAATATTCGCATATCATTAAGGAACACCCTGTATATATATATATATATATATATAAAGCATATTTTTGAAACCATTGAACGTATTGGCTCGTCCAATTTGGTACAGTTTTTTGTATTACAGAGATGCATTTTTGTATAAAACATGAGCTTATTATGTCGCACAAATGGCACGCAACAGCTTTAAATTTGTGTATTTTTTTGCATTATGTGTACATTTTGTTTAACAGAGATGTACACTATTCTTATATACTCTCACAAATATATGTCAATTTCTGTTTAAATTTGTCTTCATATGTTATATACAGCTTAGATATTTTTTTAAATTTTATTTATTATTCATAACATTTTTCTGTAAATTTTTAATTTTGTATGATGGATTTTGAAATATATTTTTCTAATCCAATGATCTCAGTTTCTGTATTAATTGAATCCACCATTTTGTTTGTTTTTTCTGTTTTGTAAACAACCTTGAGATATTAATTATGTAAGCGACAATGGCATTGGGAAAATTTCAACAGGTCATTAGCCGGACGGAATAGGGAGGATAAGCGGTCTTGAATAAGGCAAATTACCTGCTTTTTGAAAGCAGCTACGCTTCAGAGATAAATAACTAATCATTGTCAACAGTTTTGTTCTATTCTATACAATTGCATGTACTTTTAGTGCTGTTTTCCAAGAATAGGTATATTTTTAATATAGGCCACAGTTTGCAAAAAACAGTTACCTGTTTACCTCAAGCCGGAAGCGGTTTTCTAGATTTATTGACCTACATAAATTTCATCCACTTGGCCAGTGATTGTTGATTCCAAAAGTTTATTGACATATACTCTCTCACTCCCATGTAAATTCCCTGTCTCGTAGTTATACTGCAAAGGTTAAAAAGGCCTGATTTCGGTAGAGGTGTTAATATGTGGCTCACTTTTCAACCCATCTGTTGTTTTCTCATGTTCAAAAATGTTGCTCGCATCAAACAACGTGCTTCATTCACTTTCCCAAGGGATACAGCAGACAACTTGAACTTTCCCTACTCCTTTAGTGACAATCAGAGATTCTGTTATTAGTGTGCTACGATATAGGATCCGAATAAACGGACCTACAGTTCTGTGCGGCTGTACATGTATGAGAAAAATCCCTGAACAAATCTCGTTCCGGATAGACGGTAAGTGTTTCCACTTACCGACGAGATGGATAAATAAAACAAACCAAATTTTCTAGACTTCACCTCAACACCACTTATTTATTATTATTTCCCTATTTGACTATGTATCAGGTCAATTTTTACTTTCTTGCTAAACAAGAAAGTATTGCGATGGAAAAAATGTTTTACGACTCCTGAACCCGAAAAAGAAAATTTTTGAAAATGTTTGGAAATGTCTGTCTTTGTGTGTGTCTGTGTGTGCCTGTGGTCACTCGCCAGCCGAAACTATACGGACGATTTTGATGAAACTTCGAATGAAGGCCTACGAGACAATTATGACGACGAAACAAGCTTTTAAACGCAATAGGTATACAGGGGGTGAAAATAAGGGTGTTATTTTGGGGCTAAATTTTCAATTTTAACATAGAAGATTGAAATTCTGGCCATCAATAACTCACGTTAAATGCAATTTTTTGCAATTTTTGAAACTTTCAAAATTGAATATGGCACAGTTACAGTCATATATACATTTTTTTTTGTAGAAATATATATTTCCGATACCGTTCAAGATATAAAAGAATTGGAAATAGATATGCGTAGTTAAATAAAGGTTCTTTAAAGGGATTTCTTTACGTAATAAATTATGGTCTAAATTTGCCTACATTTAAGGAGTCAAATTTAAGCAATTATTCGAAATTGATTTATTCAAAATTCCCTCCAAGCTTTTTTTTTTTTTTATATTTTCTAGGCAACCAGCCACTCTTATGAATGCAACTAACCTGCTTCTTCTAAAGCCACTAGTATAAGAGATATCAATTTTCAAATATTTAATATTGATATTGTTATAACTTTCTAACTATTTTGGTTACAAACTTGGGATTTTGGAAATAAACCTTGTTCATTTGCGCTAATGAAATGATATTATCCTGATGAAAACACTACTTCCGGTTTTTCCGGAAATTGAAAACATTCCTCGTATTGCGGGCATAACACACATATTCTTACTTTATTTGAAAGGGAGCGAAATTTGCTTTAAAATGATATAAAACAGTCCATAGTTATCTTGAAAGATAAGCGAGGTACAAAGTCCCATATTTCCTTTATTTAAAGAGATACAAAAAAAAAATTAAATACAAAAGTTGTAAGATACGTTCTGGAGAATATTCCAAAAATATTTTTAATTATACAGGGTAGATCGTAAAAGCTTACAAGTAATTTTAAATAGAAAACCGTATGTATTATTACAGATTTAGATTCTACATACAAGTTTAGACAGATTTTATGTATAATGTCCTATACCTAAGTCTAACCGTTTTTGACAAATTTCAAATTTTTTGTCAAAAATGACGTTTGCAGGCCAAAACATAGGTGGAAATCTTTTCTAAACGAAGCCTTTATCAATTAGTTATGGTTGGTTTCCTTGGAAATGGGGACCTACTCTAATGGGCTGTATTGATATTTTGTAATACATTCATACAGGGTGATCAAAAATGGACAATAAAAAGTAGATTCAAAAAAACCTATAAAGTTATTTTTTTAAATGGAAATCCCCTCATTGTAATTATATCTTGTTTAGCATTAAAAATAAGGGTGACTTTGTATAAGAGTGTATATTCCAAAACATTGTAGTTTTTGAAATAATGACAATTTAACATTTTTTTATTGTAAAAAGGCTATACGGCTTTCAAGTTTTGTTGTTAGTTGGCCATGACGGCGAGGCGTGGCATATAAAAATAATAGAGATCATCAGAAACGTCATTATTTATTGTCAGTTGATAATTTGTGTGATGCATTAGTGTATTTTATAGCAAATTGATTTAAAATTTGAATTAAAATTGTAAATAATGAATTTTTCGCAACGCGAGATGGTTGATATGATTTTTGTTTTGGGAGCTAGTGATAAGAATACGCTCTTAGCAAGAAGACTGTATCAACAACGGTTTCCAGAGAGACGACAACCTGAAAGAAGGGCATTTGAAAAGCTTTTGGAGCGTTTTGAAAGAACTGGCAATGTGTTATACGTAAAAAAATACTAGGGAAAAACGTGCACAGACTGAGGAAAATCAATTAAATGCACTATTAACAGTTACCGAAAATGCATATATTGGACAACGACCCATTTCTCAGCAGGTTGGTGTTGAACAACGTACGGTACAGCGGATATTGAAGTCTCAAAAATGCACCCCTATCACATTCAACTACTTCAAGAGTTGGTTCCTGAAGATTATCAAGGACGATTAGAATTTTGTCAACGGGCTCAAAACAAAATAAACCAACCAAAAGAAATGTTGTTCATTTGATTTTATTTACAGATGAGGCCACATTTCACAGAAACGGAAGTGTAAACAGGCACAATTTTCATTACTATTCTACCGAAAATCCACATTTTGTAAGATATACTTCTCAAATTAGATGGTCTTTAAATGTTTTGGGAGGTGTTGTCGGTAATCATGTAATTGGACCAAATTTTTTTGATCAGCGAGTAACAGGGGTAGTATACTTAGACTTTCTGCAAAACCATCTGCCTAATTTGTTGCGTCAAGTGCCACAGGATACACAGCAAGAAATGTGATTTCTTCATGATGGGGCCCCAGTACATTATTCAGGTCCGATAATAACTTTTTTAAATGCTAGATATCCAGAATGTTGGATTGGGAGGGGAGGGCCTGTTGCTTGGCTTGCTAGATCCCCAGATCTTACTAAAATGGACTTTAGCATATGGGGGTACGTCAAAGAGCAGGTTTATAAAATACCGCCTACAACAAAGGAAGACGTGAAGATTAGGATTAGAAACTGTTTTCAAAACATTAGCGTTAAAATGTGTAGAAATTTAAGCAGCGAATTTGAGAGACGTATTGCATTGTGTATTCAAGAAAGAGGCGGACATTTCGAACAACTTATTAAGTAGTACGTATTTGACGTGTTTCTAGTACTTTTATCTGTATAATTAGTTACAGGTTTAGTTACATTAGAGGTGTTAAGTTTATGATTAGGATTAGAACATAATTTGTTGAATCAAAAAAATATTGTCTTTACTTTCAGTTCGTTTAATAAAATAATTATTTATATGGGGTTCAATAAATTGTAATATTCGATCTGAAGTGCTCGATTTTTTTGTTTCGCCGCGCCCGCCGTCACGGCCAACTAACAACAAAACTTGAAAGCCGTATAGCCTTTTACAATAAAAATGTTAAATTGTCATTATTTCAAAACTACAATTTTTGGAATATACACTCTTATACAAAGTCACCTTATTTTTAATGCTAAATAAGATAGAATTAAAAAAAGGGGTTTATTAAAAAAATGACTTTATAGGTTTTTGAATCTACTTTTTATTGTCCATTTTGATCACCCTGTATGAATGTATTACAAAAATATCAATACAGCCCATTAGAGTAGGTCCCCATTTCCAAGGAAACCAACCATAACTAATTGATAAAGGCTTCGTTTAGAAAAGATTTCCGCCTATGTTTTGGCCTGCAAACGTCATTTTTGACAAAAAAATTTGAAATTTGTCAAAAACGGTTAGACTTAGGTATATGACATTATACATAAAATTTGTCTAAAATTGTATGTAGAATCTAAATATATAATAATTAATAGGGTTTTCTATTAAAAAAAAAATTTAAAATTACTTCTAAGCTTTTATGATCTACCCTGTATAATTAAAAATATTTTTGGAATATGCATCAGAACATATGTTACAACTTTTGTATTTAATTTTTTTTGTATCTCTTTAAATAAAGGAGATATTGGACTTTGTCACACTAATGCGCCACCCTGTATGTAGGTATAGAATGTTATCCAATCGACTTTTTTCTCACTATAACTAAATTGACTTATTAGCTCATTTTTACAACTGTTGACTAAGTTTCGTCAAGATCGGCCATGATGTCTGGATGTCTCAGCTGTATTAGTGCCAGTTTTTATTAAATATTTCTCTGAATATTTCAAAGATATAAAATACCCTATATATTTTTTAGTATTTTGCAAGAAAGTCCTGTAATGGACTAGCATTCACCTAGTTTTGGTGGTAGTCGTAGATAAATCTTAGTAAATATTATATTATTTTAAATACCAACAAAATTAATTTTAAAGTAAATTACGATGTGTTGGTAAAATAAACTAGCTTTAGGTATATAAAGCGGTTGTGCTAAACGTACTAGCAATGGTACTAGTTTATAAATAGATAACAAATGATTTTGTCATTAGGGAATGTAAAGACGTAAAATACGAATAAAGAATAACGTAATGTATGTTGTGCTTACGTTAGACATCAAATCTAAATTCAATTATGTTTTAAGCTGTGGTTTTATGAAAGTAACGTGGATGTACAAAAACTGGAGATAATTTTATTTGAATGAGAGGAAATCTGTCGAAAATGCATTAACTAAATTACTTTCTTATGTAAACCTACACGATGAATGTCCTAGCGCAAAATTCTAACTAACGTCTATTTTTCTTTTATTAAGGTTAGGAGTCTTTACGTTCTAAGATGAGTTCCGTTTTTATATTACTTCTCAATGTAAATATTGCGTAAGTAAGCGACACAAAGGAAAACTCTTGCAATTTAAATTTTTTTTCCATCAGTTGAACAAACAATGAGGACTAAATAAGAACTTTGTCTTTTATATTTGTATAAAAAAGATACTAGAAACCAAACATCGAAGTTGGTTGATATCTTTACAACCCAACATTTATCTCTATGTCAATATTTCTGCTTCCTTTTCACTCTAGTAGAACTGAAAATTAATTATTTCAGGATGAGTGGGTTACGATTTACTAATTATTAATAACAAATATTCTTGTTACGTAACTAGATAGGTGGAAATACGGGTTAATCTTGTAAATTTTCCACTACAACAATTAAACTTTATGATGTTTGTTGTGTATATATTAAACCCATTATTTCTTAATATATTATTCAGATTAAATCTTAACTAAGATAATTATAAGTACCAATTTCTTGTAACCGTATATGAATTTGACATGTAAATCGTACGTGGTTCGATTCTCAGAATTAATTGCTTTTCGATTTGTAAATGTTAAAAAGAATGCATATGTATAGAATCAAACTTTTTTGCCAGATTTATGTCAGTGACATGACATATAACATAAATTTTACACGGAATACAGTTTAGATTACGTTGTATCATTATTTGCAGCTTATAGAGGATTTTGTATTAAAGAATCAATTTGTAGGCTTTGTTCAGTTTACAACAATATACTAAGAGAGGGTTCAACATTCTCAGTTTAAACCTTTCCTTTTGAAATATAAATTAAACAATACTAATAAGAAGTAGGTGTAGTAAACTTGGAATATGAATAAATAATGGTACGCGTCGCAATCAAGTATTTATTGGTCAAACTAAACTGGCAGTAAAATATAATTTGAATAATATTGTCATGTTGATTACAATTAAAAGTTTTACGAAATAATAATTTAATTTTCTTAATAATACTGTCGTAATTCTAATTGATGAAGTATTGCTATCCGATTGTAAAAAGCGTCTAGACCAAAAGTATCATCCGAGAATAAAAAATTAGTTGTAGAGATTTAGGGATTTAATTCACTTTAAGTTATGGGTTTTCTGATGGTGACTTTAAGAACCGTCTGTAGAAATGGGATTTAGACTGACTGGAGATCATTAACTTGCAATAGGTCGTTAGCTAGATGTTATTATCCTTTAAACAGATCAATAAACTTTGCTTACGACCTTCAAACGGAATCAAAGCTGATTTATCAGATTATAAATGTTATGTTGTTTTTTGAATAACAACTTTTGATAATTTTCCAATTTCTTGGTCGAACACAAAAAATGTCTCAAATATACAAATTTCGTAGTTGCAATATAAGCATTGTTTTTCACTATTTTGGTTTGTAGCTAGCGTTGTAATTCTGTCAATCGTGGAAGATGTTAAAAACTAAGTTATCATACTTACTGTTAATTTAAAAACCCCTAGATGACCTGCAATATAGACATTTTAAAGGATAAATGTAATTTTAGTATTGAATATAATCTGTTTTTAGTTGTCAATGTGTGATGGTCATGCATTGCGCATTCTGCATCCTGCATTCTGCATCCTGCATTCTGCATCCTGCATTCTGCATCCTGCATTCTGCATCCTGCATTCTGCATCCTACATTCTGCATCCTGCATTCTGCATTTTGCATCCTGCATTCTGCATCCTGCATTCTGCATCCTGCATTCTGCATCCTGCATCCTGCATTCTGCATCCTGCATTCTGCATCCTGCATTCTGCATCCTGCATTGTGCGTCCTGCATCTTGCATTCTGCATCCTGCATTCTGCATCCTGCATCCTGCATTCTGCATCCTGCATCCTGCATTCTGCATTCTGCATTCTGCATCCTGTATTCTATGTTCTGCATTTTATATTCTGTATAACGTATATACTGTGTACCGTATACCCAATACCATACACCCTATCCCGTACGCCGTTTCTGTATACCGTTTTCCGTATTCTACATTTTGTGTTTTGCATTCTGCATTCCGTATTTCACATTACTCATTCCGCATTCCGCACTTCATACTCTACTCTACTCTGTACTCTTTACCCTGTACTATGGACCTTGTACTCTGTATCTTGTACTCTCTTGTACTCTGTATCTTGTACTCTCTTGTACTCTGTATCTTGCACTCTGTACCTTGTACTCTGTACCTCGTACTCTGTGTTGTGTATGCTGCATACCGTTTACCGTATACCGCATGCCGGACGCCGAATACTGTTCACTGCACACTATACGGTGCACGTTATATACTGCATACTGTATATCATACACGTATATCGTGTATTGTATACTGCAAGATGTATACGGTACACGCATCGTGGTATGTTATTCAGTGCATTTTTTAAATATTTAATGCTAGGTTTTATATTTACTTTTTGAATGTTATGTTACACATCACTTATTGATTACATTACATATTCCACATAGCATATTCATTACACATATAGGATAGTGTAGGTAGCAGATTGTAGATATCATGTAGCATAATCCCCATTGTATAACTTATATTATACATTGTATATTATAGATTGTACTTTGCAAATTGCACATTACATGGTGTACCAATTGTGCAATTGTATGACGTATCGTGCATATTGGATGTTACACATTGCGTATTTTTCATATGGATTAGCACTTTTATACTGTTTAATTATTTAATCCGGTTTTTAAATTATTTACTTTTATGTATTGTATTTAATTACACTTTACCTGTTATAAATGTCACTTTTGGTATTGAACTTTGCGTACTTTATTTTATTTAATTTAACGTTGCATATTGCAGAATGCATTTCTGCCATGTTTCATGTGACAATCTGCATCTTTATCGTTTGGGTGTCATCGTTACACAGTGCTCGTTGCACAGCAGTCATTGCATACTTCCTACTGAATATTTTACATAGCGATATTACACATTGTACACATTGCGTATTTCTCATATGGATTTGCATTTAATTAATTAATGCGACCTTTTGAATTATTTACTTTTATATACTTATTGTATTTAATTACAATCTATATATAAACACCACATTGCATATTGCAAATATCCGTTTGTTGTATTTAATTACACATTTACGTATTGTAAATGTCACATTGCGTATTTGCACCTTGTGTGATTCACATAATTCACATTACGTAATTCAACGTTTCAAGTTGCGCAATGCATTCGCACATGTGGATAAGCTTTTTTTTTATTATATTTGTTCACTGTGACATTTTAAACCGTCAACTTTGATCTATATTTCACTGTACGTATTAATACTTCTCGATTGCACATTTCATATTGCAAGTGGCATACATTACATTGATGAATATCGTTCAATGGATATTTTACTTATGGATTAACATTTTTGCCATATCCAATACAACGTTTTCGATCATTTACATGGTTCGTTCCATATTTCGCTTTGTATAATGTGAATGTTTATTGCATATTATTGCTCTTTATAGATTGTGTATTGCACATATCAAATTATATATTACATATTGTATATTCCAAATGCATATTGCACATTGCACAATGGATTTTTCATTTATTGATCAACATTTGTATACCATATTTTGAAGTCAGTTGCAGATTATTTATTGCATATTGTTAATTTTATATATTAAATTGCATATTTCGTATTTAATTTTGCCCATCGCATATTCCACCTTGCGTATTGGTTATTGCACATAGCTAATTGAATTTGTACATTTGTACATTAACATTTTTATTTTAGTTTTCTTTTTTAGTCTTTTATTTTAGTCGCCTCCTTAAATGCTTATAAATTACACATCGAGCATTATACACTGCGAGTTTCATACATCGTATTTACACTGTTAATTCAAGATTGCATAAAGTACAATGCATAGTGACTATTTACTTTTGAATCTCGAATTGAATATTGTTTCTTGCCTATTTCATATTGCATACTGCATATGAACATAGAATATTAGATATTTTATATTATACATATCATTGTACATGGTATATCGTATATTGTACCGGGTGAGTCATTAAGGAAGGACGCCGGCTATATCCCAGAAACCGCTTATGTTATGACTTCAAAAAAAAATTCTTCAGTAAATGTGGCCAAGAGAAAATGCTGGAAATAATTTTAAAGTTTGGAAATAGACCGCTAGGTGGCGTAACTGCTGTAGTAAATTAAAGAATGTCTAATAAGTAACAGAAACTTAAGGAAAAGGTATATTGGAAATATCGTAGTTGTATTTTTGGGACAATTTTATCCATTTTTTGTATAAGAAGTTTTTCTCTAACTGCACAGGTTTTCCGTAGGGGGAGCTGCCAAAGTTGTCAGACAAACACGTAATTATCTTCGGAACCAGTCATCGAATCTTAAAAACTAATATTTCGTTGGAAAGGTCTTTTCTTGCGCTATTCGTTGATGTATTAAAAAGTTAAGTTTGATTAACGAACAAACCGCTAGAGGACGCTTTCCAAATATTGCTGAAATTTTTGCGATTTTCTTCAAAATATTAAATCGAATGGTATATTTTTTATATTTTAGTCAGAAAGAGTGTAAAATTTGGTCTATACCCTGAAAATTTCAAGTCGATATCTCTGTTGGTTCAATTTTATACCTACTTTAAATTTAGATCCAAAAACAATAAAACGCAAAGTTTTTTGACATAATAGTTTATTACTTAGACCAGCTTTTATAAACACGGGTTAACCCTGCTCCGAGAGTTAACCCCAGAAATTCGATAATACTGACAGTTATTATCATCGAGTTTCTGCGGTTAGTTTATTACCGTTGGTTAATAATTACACCGGGTGGACCATCGAAAATTAACTAGAGATGAGTACTACGCCATTACTCAGTGGCGACCTAAATGCTCAAATTGTCTGCCATCATTATCAATACACAGCTGCCATCGCTGTTGCGTTGACAAAACAGCGGTTTCTATCTCCGCTGTGAAGAGACTGCGAATGGAATTTCTTATCCTAATGACCATATTTTCAGGCGTAGTTGGCCTGGTTGTAAAAACAAGGTCCTTTATTCTTCCCCAAAAATAAAAATCTAAACAAGTTAGATCGGGGTACCTAGAAGGTAACAATGGCTATGGTTATTAAGCTGTTAAAGTTAAGAATGAATAAGGAAATGTAGGTACCTAGCTGGCCATGGAAAAAAGCTCCCTCTTCCTATCCTTGTATCAGGAAAAATGTTACTCAAAATTGACGCACGCGTACTGAAAATGTGCCGGACAGCCGTCATGTTGGAAAAACATCCGCTGCCTAGTAAGCAACGGCACATCTTCTAAAAGTAACGGCAAATCGTTCCGCAAGAAATTAAGGTACGTTTCACCATTAAGTGGCGCGTCAAAAATGTAATTTTGTGAGGAAATTTCAGGATAATATTTCCTTGACACTGACATTGATAAAATTAATGTTACTATGGATAAATCGTCATTATGCATTGTTGGTCTGGTAGTGTTATTGGATGATCGTGGCACTACAAAATCATTACCATGGATCTGAACTTAAAGTAGGTATAAAATTGAAACCAAAGGGAGATATCGACTTGAAATTTTCAGGGTATAGTCGAAATTTTATGCTTTTTTTGACAAATATAAAAAACATACCATTCGATTTAATATTTTAAAGAAAATCGCTAAAATTTCAGCAATATTTGGAAAGCGTCCTCTAGCGGTTTGTTCGTTAATCAAACTTAACTTTTGAATACATCAACGAATAGCGCAAGAAAAGACCACTCCAACGAAATATTAGTTTTTAAGATTCGATGACTGGTTTCGAAGATAATTACGTGTTTGTCTGACAATTTTCGCAGCTCCCCCTACGGAAAACCTGTGAAGTTAGAGAAAACTTTATACAAAAATGGGTAAAATTGTCGCAAAATACAACTACGATATTTAATATACCTTTTCCTTAAGTTTCTGTTACTTATTAGACATTTTTAATTTACTACAGCAGTTACGCTAGCGGTCTATTTACAAACTTTAAAATTATTTCCAGCATTTTCTCTTGGCCACATTTACTGAAGAATTTTTTTTTTGAAAGCCGTAACATAAGCGGTTTCTGGGATAGAGCCGGCGTCCTTCCTTAATGACTCACCCGGTACATTATAAATTGCGTAATACATATTCCACATTGGCATAATACAGATTTCATATTGCAAATAGCGTAACTGATCTTGTATATTGAGCGTTGTTTATTGCCCACTTCTTATATCGATTCTTCACATTTTGCACATTGCTTAATTTTATTTAGCGTATTACACAATGCACATTTTGAATGTACTTTTAGCTTAATATTGTTCGTTCTATATCATAACACAGATTTTAGCCTACATATTGCACGTTTCACACATAATATATAAAATATAGCAGATTATACGTTATCTATTGCACCATGTATAATTAATATTGTAAATCGTATATTGTACCTATGCGGTAAATTACATACTTTAGATTGCAAATTGCGTTCTGTATCTGGTATAGTAAGCATTACATAAGGCGTATTCTTCATATTGATTAGAATATTTATGCTATTTAATTCAAGTTTTTAAATCGACTATTATAAGCATATTATGCTTAATTGCGATATGTGCATTGTTGACATACATTGCACATTACACGTTTCACATCACACTTTTCACATTGCTTAATGTAACATTGCAGATTGTTTGGTCCATAACTCACATTGAATATTAAATATTACATATTTCCGATTGTAAATTGCAGATTGCATATTGGATTTGGAAATAGAAATACGCTTATACTCGTAAGTAGAATTTGTTAAAACCGAGGAACGGGAAGCTTCCAAGTTGTTGAAATTTAGTGGTAAATTCAATTATGCACGATACAGAATAACTGTTTTGTTGTTTTTAATAACAGTTGCTACGGTAACACAACTCAGATGTACTACAATGAACGAAAGATAGGGTTTATTAAAACGATTTCGCTAATGATGATAAAACAAATGTATTTTCCTTTTAAATAAATTGAAACAGTTATTCACTAATTAATAATTATAATGAATCGTTGGGCGCCTTTAAAAATAATACAATGTAATACAAATATAACCCTGTGAGTGAATAAAAAAAATTATATAATTAAATTATCCTAACACTTACCAAAAAAATTCAATGAGCGATTTGAATACATGCATTTAAAAGTTTTCTCAAGCAATTCATACCAAACTAGTACTGATCGGTTTTTACGTAAATACCTTTGCAGTTAGCGCAAAAAATTAGAATCAAAGTTTGTTACAAATATATACAGAAACACAAAAATAGATTCTAACAATTATCGTACACAAAAAAAGGAATAATTTACTTAGATATACACACACGCTCGCACGCACGAGCACACGCACACTCACACGCACGCACGCGCGCACGTGCTCACAAGCACACACACGAACACACACACGGACACACGGATACAATTTAAATTATAAATAATCGACGTTGGAGTGCGAAATTAGCCAAAATGCAAATAAAGCAATTTGCAATTTTGTCACCAAACCTTAATTGTTTTGAGTGTATTTAGAAGTGTATTGGTAATCTACTCTAGTAATTTTTTTAATCACATAAATATAAATGACTAACATTATGTTTGCACTCACTCACATTTGATTTTGAAACGTGGTTAAATAAATATTTATTAAAATTTGGTACTATTATTTCAGTACGAAATGAATAAATTCACGACTGACAATGCTTCTAATCTTAAGGCTTCTAATATTCCAAGTACGAAATGGAAATTTTCAATATAATGAAATTAAAATAATGTAGGGTAATACAAATAGCTTGCTCTAAGTATTTCCACTGAAATACTTCTAAGTATTTTAATTGAACTATTGCGATCAAATATTCGAATTAATGTATCCCAAAATATTTAAATTAAAGTATCTCCAAGTAGTCTGAAAAATGTAAAGTTAGTTTTCAATTTAATAGAGTGCATAGAATATGTGTGAATGAGGCTTAATATTAGATTTTGGATTATTTACTTTTAAATATCACTTTGCTAATATTCCTTGCATTATCTTACATTCCATATTGCACATTGCATACTTCACATTGTATGTTTCGTGTTGCTTACTTCACGATGCTTAATTTTACTTAGCGTGTTGCATCGAGTATATTTCATTTATCGATTGGTCTTTTTAGCATATTTATTTATTGAGAAATTTTGTGTCATTCACTTCTTTATTGTCATATTGCATATTGTTTTATGCATATCGCTTATTGCGCATTGTTTAGTGCATATTGCACATTTCATTGTAGATCACGTATGGCATACTTAATTGTTGTACATTTTATACTGCACATTGTACAATTTACGATGCACATTTCACATTGCAAATTGCATAATGCGTCTTGCATACAGAACGTTTTACATGGTGATGATTAGCATTTTTTAGTTATTTAATGCAAAGTTATTCACTTTAATTGTAAGTGCACTTTATACACGGTGTCCAGAAACTCTACGGACAAACTTTGCGTAGTGATTCTAGACCCAAAAATAAGAAAAAAAAGTTCATACAAACTCAGGTCCGGAAACGCTTCGTTTAGGACCTACAGAGTGTGAAAAAATTTTATTTTTCTCGGTTTTATGGCGATATTTTGCGAACAAATTTGAATATGGTCCTGAAATTTCGAGCACGGTGGTTTTTGTGGTAGAGAAACTTAAATATTTTATCGATTTTGATGCTGCCTGCAGAAGGCGCCATCTACAGTGGTATGCTAAAAGTTAATTGGCCTTAACTTTTGTACTACCCGGTATATTGGACGTTCCGTTTGAATTAGTTTGTACCCTTTTCAGTTCTAAGTAAAAAAAGGTATACTTGGTCGATGCTTCTCAGATCAACCGTTTTCGAGATATTGGTTGATGAACAGTTTAATTTATTTAACCAGCTATTGAATCTCTTGCCATTTTATCAGGATTTGACTAAAACAAAATGACAAGTTGTTGCTTAGATACACAAATGTATTTATGACATTTGTTGTTACTCTTGTTGATACAGCGTCCCAAATTTCAAATTAACATAATAATTTTGTAGTAATTTAAAACCTGTTTCATTGCTTTTAGTAATGAAGAATATGTTTTTAGTCTATGGTGAGATGCAGTGTAATGTCAGAGCAGCACAGCGAAGATACGCTGAAAACTTTCCTAACAGAATCCACCCGAAACACTCGACATTTGCAGCGGTTTATCAACGACTTCGAGAAACTGCATGTGTAGCTCCAAAAAACAACCAAACTGGAAGACCGGCCACCGTAACGGTAGCTTATGAAGATGCAATTTTAATGGCTGTCGAAGATAATCCGGAGACTAGTGTAAGAAGGCTCTCAGCAATGCACCCTAACATATCAAAATCATGTCTGGATCATCCACAAGGAAAACTTATATCCTTTCCATTTACAAAAAGTTCAAGCTATTTTGGAACGTGATCTTCATACACGACTAGAATTGTCTCATTGGTTACGAAACCAAAAAATCCAAAATGCTCGTTTTTATTCCCATATCTTATTCAGTGATGAATCGTTATTTACAAAAAATGGAATTTTCAATATGCATAATGCTCACTATTATTCATATGTTGGAGATAACCCACATATTATTAAAGAAACTCATCACCAGCAACGATTCAGGATAAATGTTTGGATAGGTATAGTAGGCAATCACTTACTAGGACCTGTGGAGTTGCCTGCTCGTTTAAACGCTAACGAGTATTTACAATTTTTGCAAAATACCTTACCTGGTTTATTGGATGAAGTGCCGTTAAATATTCGTCAAAATCTTTGCTATATGCACGATGGTTGTCGCGCCGATTTTGGCGTCAACGTTCGACAATATCTCAACAATACGTTTGCTGGTCAATGGATTGCAAGAGGTGGTCCGGTTGCCTGGCCTCCCAGGTCTCCTGATCACAATCCTTGTGATTACTGTATTTGGGGATACTTAAATCCCTAGTATACGCAGCACCAATTGAAACAAGGGAACAGCTTTGGAACAGAATCCAAGATGCCTGCGATACCTTCAGAAATAATGTGGGAATATGTTCACGGATTCGCCGCTCATTATCAAAACGAGTGAGATTATGTATCGAAACAATTGGTCATGTCATATGGAACACCTTTTGTAACATTTATTTTTTTAGTTTTATTATTTATTTCTTCATTTTTGTTCTTAAATTCAAAGTTAAAATAAAAATGCAAACATACGTTACTTTGATTTTTAATTCCAATTAGCTAAGGATTATAGGGAATTAAATTGAACTGTTCATCGACCAATATCTCGAAAACGGTTGATCTAAGAGGCATCGACCAAGTATACCTTTTTTGTTTAGAACTGAAAAGGGAACAAACTAATTCAATTGGAATGTCAATATACCGGGTGGTAAAAAAGTTAAGGCCAATTAACTTTTAGCATACCATTGTAGATGGCGCCCTCTGCAGGCAGCATCAAAATCAATAAAATATTTAAGTTTCTCGACCACAAAAACCCCCGTGCTCCAAATTTCAGGACCATATTCAAATTTGTTCGCAAAATATCGCCATAAAACCGAGGAAAATAAAATTTTTCACACCCTGTATGTTCTAAACGAAGCGTTTCCGGACCTGGGTTTATATGTACTTTCTTTCTTATTTTTGGGTCTAGAATCACTACGCAAAGTTTGTCCGTAGAGTTTCTGGACACCCTGTATAATACAAATGCCACATGTTTTATTGCATATTTGATGCTCAGTGTGTATGGTTTGGCGTTTAAGCGTATCACATTTTCAAATTTCACATATGGATTAACAAAATCAGTATAGTTATTTAATGCTACAGTTTAATCTATTTACTGGTATTTGTGCTGTATTACATTTCGTTTTATATATCGTAGATGTCAATTATCAAAGATGATTTATCTGATAATTACTTTGCCGTTGCATACAGCCAATTACATTTTATGAATTAAAAATACCACATTGTTTATTAAAATTAGATTAATACTATCGGCATATTATTTATGTAATTCTACGTTTTAGATTAGTTACCTTTATACTGCGTTGTATATTGAACTTTACGTTATGTAAATGTCACATTGGATATTCTAATAGTTTGCGTTTCTAATAGATTAAATTAATCCGAAATTTTGTAATGTAGACCATTATACTTATATGTTATGTTTTTCGAAGAAAAACCTATATTTAAAAAAATTTAAATTAAAAACTTTCACAAAATTTAGTATGTTGAAATTCCGTGTATTTGTAACATTTCTTTGAGTGTAAAAAGTGCATATTCACATATACAGACCATTAAAAAATCTTTATTGGTAAGTTCAGAACGATTAAATGTTGTAGTCTATCACTTAATATATAACATATACAGAGTGGGGCAGCATATACGCGCCATTCTTTGTATGAAAAATCTATGTATTTTTTCTAAGCTAGTTACATATAGGGTGTTCAAAAGCATATTTTGAATTATACCGGGTGCTCCAAAAAATCTATACCAAAGTCAATATTTTTTATTAAGAGAACACCCTGCATTTTATTCCATTTTTCTATTATAGGGATAAAACTAGGGTAAGTTACGGTAATGTTCCCCATACCTAAAACCTATATTTCTTGAGATAATATAAAAGTTTATGAAATTGAAGCATAATCTTTTTTTTCTTTGCTATTTAGATTCAGTGTGGACAAGTTTAATACCATCAGTGTGTAGAAAAACTGTAAGTCTATAATGTAAAATAAATTTTTTATTATAACGATATACAGGGTGCTAAAAATCAGTATACAAATTTGACATTTGTTGAATCTTAACTTCCCTATTTTAAGTGGAACACCCTGTACAGTTTTGCTTAAATTCTTATTACCTTTCAAACTGTATTAGTGTTCTCTATACCTATCTCCCTCAGTTTTCTAGTGATTTCAACTGTTTGAGCCAGTGGTTAATTCTTTTATTGTCTTGTTAGTCTTGAAAAATTCCGATTACAACTGTAATCCCGATAACCGTGTATATGAAAGGTTACTGGAAAAAAATCGAAGAACAGGAAGTGTTAGTTATGACGAGGTAAGTACTATTGTAGGAAATGAAAATTTTGTGTTAATGGGAATAGATGTGGGAATAAACAAACACTCTTTCTAGAATACTTAACAGTATAAAATCTATCCGTATATTTTAGATACAGTTGCTGAAGATGACACTCATACGGATCGAGAAGCTGCATATTTGTCCTTGAATTTTTTTAAGAATAAGAAACCTATCCCAAAATGCGCAATTGATTCGTATCGAAGTTGCATCTCACAACCGGTAGTTTAATTTCCATACCAGTGTGGATTTGATTCGTATCGAAGTCCAATATCTGATCTTGATAATGAGTAATTTCTTAACAACCGTTATACCTCCGGTGGTCGGATCCTGAAGTGTATTCTTTATTCGTGCTACATATTTAACCATTCTATTCTTAGAACGGTTCGCTTCCAAGAATTTTTCCAATTATACCGAATTTTTTGAAAAACTTGATTCCAGGAATTGCTTCTATGTTTCTGGATACTCCATTTAATATATGCAACAGGTTATAACTTGCAATCTATCATTAGATGGCGTCGTTTCTAGAAATATTATTCTATTTGTAAAACCTTGACAATGTCTGATTGATGAGAATTTTTAGATAACCTTGACCTCGTTTCCAAGAATTGAGCGTTTTTAGAATTCTATTTATAGATAACCTTGGCATCGTTTTTATTTTCAGGCAGCCTTGTTTCGGGCGAACAGGTTCTGGTGTTGACCTTAGACATTTCAAAGACATTATCCTTTCTCTCAGACTTACGTTAATACCCTAGCTATGTATCTCTCTCACTCTCGTGTAAATTAGTATCCCTATAGCTATACTACTTACAATGGTACTATTAATAAAAATGCCACCATTCTATACAATTCAAGAGAAGCAATTGTATTACAGTACATCTTAGAAACTGGTGGTCAAATCTTAATGCCTAAGTGTGCATTTAATTGCGGGCGGAGTCCCACATCTCTTGCCTTCAAAATTGTTTAAAGTCATTTCTTAAAAACCGTTATATCTCATAAACTGGTGGTCGGATGCTGAAGTGTGCTCTTTATTTGTCCTACAACATTAACCTTTCAAGGTTCATTGATCTCTATTCTTAGAACGGTTCGTTTTCAACGACTTTGTTGTTAATGGTGTTTGAGTAGAATTACAATTTTTGGGCACGCCCCCCCCCCCCCAACCCCGAGGTTCAGGTAGATGGAGGTTCCATGTTAATGTACGTCAGTATGTGTACTCTAGTTACCTTGCTAAATGGATAGGATACCTTCACTAGCCGATTTTACGTGCGTCGACTTATTTTTATGGAGTTCCCAAAAGGTATCGTTGTTCGACTTTCATTGACTTTGCTGAAATATGAAAAATATGTATCCAAATTTTTTTATCTTAAATTATACTACAATATGTACAGGTTGTCCCATTTTGGTTGTCCTCGCAGGGTATCTCAGTTATTAGCAAAGATACAGAGATGCGGTTTTCGCGAACGTTGGCTACTTTTTTGTGAAACGAAAGATGACACAAACATAATTACTCTAGCTCTTCTCATTTTTGAGATACAGGGCGTTTTGAAAAGTTGCATTTTGAGACAGCCCCGTATCTCAGCTATACGATAACTTATAGAAAAAGTGAAAAGTGTTCTTTATATAATTTTTTTCCGTAGAATACAGTGCTGTTTTCAGAATGAGTATACGGGGTCAGGTCAAAAAGTTATCGGGATCAACTTCATTTTTTTTAAATGGGACACCCTGTCTATTTTCTCATAATTAAATTTCTCTTGTTCTAAGCATTTCAAATATGTATAGCATTCATCATTTTTTTATACAAATAGCGCAGTATTTCAAATTATTAACTGGATTTGTTAGTGGCCTTTGGTACTGCAATTGTTTTACCATGGCAACTTAATTTTTTTGACATTTGTCAATATTTGCAAATATGTTGATTGTTGAGATCCTTATTGTTAGTAAAGTTTTCAATATTCTTTTCGTTATTTTGAATTTTACAAAGTTTCAAACCATGGCGAATAATTTAGGTACGAGAACTATGAGAAATTAGATATGATTGGGGTTTATTACCAAACAAATTTTAATGCAGAGCAAGCGAAGGAAATATATTTTGAAAGGTATTTATATTTACTGGGATGTTAGTCATCATTTGAGTTAAATAAAATGTGAATATTATAGATTTCCGGAAAGAAGGCAACCGTGTAAAAAAACATTCATTAGGTTAAAACAAAATTTGGAAAATCACGGATCGTTTGAAAGGCCACGCGCCAAAACATATAGAAAAGAAAACGAAGAAAATAATGAAATAAATGTCCTTGCAGAGGTCACTGTTAACGAAAATTATACGTCTTGCAGAAAAATAGAAGAATCGGTGGGCATTTCAAAAACGAAAGTATCAAAAATATTTAAAAAATACCATTATAAACCATATATACCTCAAGTCATCAAATTTTAATTCTTCTTATTTTCGTTTGTCTCTAAATTTATAAATAAATACATCCAATATTTATATGAGTTTCAAATCAACAATTCTGGAAATAAAATAAATTATTTTGCCGAAATTTGTATCTTCTTTAATGACATATAATTACATAATGATGGTTTTCTATATTAGGCACAAAAAAAAAACAATAGAAGATTACGAATTCAAAGCCTACTAAGAAATTCAGTTAATAATACAAAATACCACGCTATTTATCAAAATAAGTGATAATTGTTATATATATTTGAAGTGCTTAGAACAAGAGAAATTTAATTATGAGAAAATAGCCAGGGTGTCCCATTTAAAAAAAATGAAGTTGATCCCGATAACTTTTTGACCTGACCCCGTATACTCATTCTGAAAACAGCACTGCATTCTACGGAAAAATTATATAAAGAACACTTTTCACTTTTCTATAAGTTATCGTATAGCTGAGATACGGGGCTGTCTCAAAATGCAACTTTTTCAAAACGCCCTGTATCTCAAAATGAGAAGAGCTAGAGTAATTATGTTTGTGTCATCTTTCGTTTCACAAAAAAGTAGCCAACGTTCGTGAAAACCGCATCTCTGTATCTTTGCTAATAACTGAGATACCCTGCGAGGACAACCAAAATGGGACAACCTGTACAATATGTTCACATTCTGATTTTAAATCAGCGTTTAAAGTCTTAAAGTCATCTTTATCGTGAAATTTGTACAAAGCGCAGTACAGACATTCTACTTCTCTACTGGCACTAATCATTTTTTGGAAGTAATATCTCTAGACCACTGTCAGAGTAGTTTACGTAATACAGATTTAAACAAAATGGCGGAGTTTATAGTAAAAATTAATTCACAGCTTCTTGAATGTTCGGATTACATTCTAAAATGTTTTAGGGTATATAAATGTAAAACTTTGAACCAAAATGTTTACAATGAATCAGCTTTTTTGAAATTCTGTATATAATATATGAATGTAAATTTAAACAGAATATTGATAATTAAAAATATTTGTAAGATAAAATTAGTGTATGTACATGTGTTAACAGATTGTTGAAAATATGCAAAAAAACTACACAATTTTAAATAGTTGAAAATAATTTTCTGTTACAAATAAAAGCATTAAAAAACATATACCAAAATTTTAATACAGGTTTGTACAACTTTAAACGGTAGTGTAAATAGTTGCTGAAATATGTCATCTCGCCTACTAAAACTATTAATTTAAAATTTTATTCATAAATCAAGAGAAATATTGCAATGCACGTTTGAAATTATGTACATTTTCAAAAAATAAAAAAAAGTTTGATGTTCTTTAAAGTCTCAAAATCACCTTTACCGTGAAATTTGTACAAAGTACAGACAGTTCTTGCCTGAAAGTTTTATAAACTGTTTAAGAATTTGAAGCACAAAAACACTTATTGTTTTATAGTTTCTTAAGATTGCTCATGATCGCTACTTACCGAATAGTACAACCATAAAAAATATTATTTTAATGGTTTCTTGAAATACTGTGTACAGTTAATCAGCTTTTTTAAAATTCTGTATATAACTTATGAATACAAATTTAAAATGCTTAAAATGCTAATTTTGGTATAAAATTTTTTTCATTATTTTAAAAAATGTTTTTTGTTTATTTTCGTTTTTGCTATTTTTGAAGTTATTTCAAAAGATATCGAAAAACAAAAAGTACTTTCTCATTGCCAGTTTTTGAGCTCTACAAGATAGTGTTTATAAATTTTTTTCCGACGTTTCGTTTGAGTAAACATCATCAACTCTATTGTTTTATGTGGCGCGAAAACAACACACTAATACACCCTGTGTTAGATTTTTCACAGCCATTTTAATGATGGATAACAGTGTGATTGATTAAAAACTTTTCGACAAAAAAAGGTTATTTTCCAATTTCGTTCATTCATTATTAGTAAGTTTGAACAAAAAAGCAATTTCATAATTACTTTTACATAGCTTACAAAGGTAAGCTATTATTATTAAGAACGTATCACTTTATAACAAATAAATAAGCTCTTCTTACTGTTGAGTTTCAAATCAACAATTCTGGAAATAAAATAAATTATTTTGCCGAAATTTGTATCTTCTTTAATGACATATAATTACATAATGATGGTTTTCTATATTAGGCACAAAAAAAAAACAATAGAAGATTACGAATTCAAAGCCTACTAAGAAATTCAGTTAATAATACAAAATACCACGCTATTTATCAAAATAAGTGATAATTGTTATATATATTTGAAGTGCTTAGAACAAGAGAAATTTAATTATGAGAAAATAGACAGGGTGTCCCATTTAAAAAATGAAGTTGATCCCGATAACTTTTGACCTGACCCCGTATACTCATTCTGAAAACAGCACTGCATTCTACGGAAAAAATTATATAAAGAACACTTTTCACTTTTTCTATAAGTTATCGTATAGCTGAGATACGGGGGCTGTCTCAAAATGCAACTTTTTCAAAAACGCCCTGTATCTCAAAAATGAGAAGAGCTAGAGTAATTATGTTTGTGTCATCTTTCGTTTCACAAAAAAGTAGCCAACGTTCGCGAAAACCGTATCTCTGTATCTTTGCTAATAACTGAGATACCCTGCGAGGACAACCAAAATGGGACAACCTGTACACATTAGTGTTATGCAATAACATTTAATGATATCTACATGGAACTCTATTCTATAGCGAAAAGCGTTATTACAACGTCAATTCATTACTTTTGACTTCTTACCCACTTTACTAAAAAATGAAAAATAAACATTTTTTTGGGGTTTAAATTGCACTTTAATATGTAATGAATGCAATAATATTTGCAGTGTAGAGTGCTGTCGTCTGCAAAGCAATGGATCGGGTTAGTTGTTGAGGAAATGAGGTCATTTATGTATAGCAGGAAAAGTGTGGGAGCTATCACTGATCCTTGGGGTACTCCCGCGTTAATAGTAGTTTCTTTCGAAAAGAAGCCATCGACGACAACGCGTATACGTCTTTTGTCAAGAAAGCTGGATATCCAATTGATGAGCGTATCGGATAAGCCGAACGAAGTGAGCTTGGCAAGTAGGCACTTGTGCCAAACCTGGTCAAAAGCCTTTGAAATATCTAAAGCTACTACGACCGTTTCACCGGACCTATCTAATGTGTTATTCCAAAGTTGGGTGACATATGAAAGAAGATCACCCGTTGAACGACTCTGTATGAACCCATCCTGGTGGCCGTTTAAGAGTTTATTGGACACGAGGAACGAGACAGAATGGAAGTGATAGCTATTGGTCGATAGTTTGAGAGATCGGTTTTGTCGCCTTTTTTAGGAATAGGTTGGACTACCACGATGAGGGAAACTCTCAAGATGACATGGAGATCGAAAAGAGTTTGGACAATACAGGCACTAGCTCGGGGTAGCATTTTTTAAGGACGATAGCTGGAATACCGCCAAGGCCAGTCGCCTTGTTTGAGTCGTTTATTGATAATTGATTCTAGGAACTTGTAACGAAACGAAAACGAAAGTGGATTGGTTTAATAGCGTATGGGGTAGATTTGGGCGATGGCACAGTTTTACCACAATCATTAAGACATGAATTTGCTGCAAAGTAATCGACAAAGAGGTTGACTTTTTCAACAATATCGACCACCCAAAGGAGATGAGGCTAATTCCTTGCATTTACGTTCTTCAAACATCTTTTTGGCCTTAGTGATGATTTTGCAACTATTCCTTGCGGCAATATAGTTGGTGTGTTTTCGATAGATTCATTTGATTTCCATTTGGTATAGAGTTTATGCTTTTCCGATAATGCATCAGTGCAAGAGAATGTTTGAAGAGGAGTACCATTTAAAGCAATACAACCAAGTGGGGAAATGACTCTTGTTTTATAGGCAAGTGGGTTAGTTGTAAGGAATAGGTCCAAGAGGTGTGGACGTGTGGAGTATGGTTAGGGTTGTCGGGAATTGTGGTTGGTTCGGAAATGATTTGTGTGAGATCGCAGGATACAGCAAATGCTTCTGCACTATGACCTGCGGGGTTAGTAGTAGACGAAAATTGAAGCCAATTGGAGTTGTGGGCATTAAAATCTCCCAAAATTGAAGTATAGCAAGATGGAAACTGTGATAAAGGTGGTCTATTTTCAGACTAAGGAAATCAAAAAGATCTTGCAAATTGATATCATTGGGAGACCTATACAAATAACAGTAGAATTTCACAAATTGGAGCCCAGAATGTTTGAACCAAATCGCGTCAAATTTGTTGTTTTCCAAAGTGGACATCCTCTTACAACCTACGTTGTCCTTGGTATACGCACATACTCCGCCTTTAACGCGAAAGTTAGAGTAGAGGTCAGGCGAATCAATGCTTCCAGGGGAGACTTGTGATAAAAACAGAATGTCTGGTTGCACTTGTTCAAGGTGTTGGTGAACAGTATTAAGATTCGACCTGATATCACGTATGTTGCAGTAATGAATCCGGATGTTGATACTTTCGATGACCGAGGTCGCTTGAGTCCTACCCTCCAGGATCCGAATGGGGCAGAATTTTATTCCTGGCAGATCTTGCTCTTCCTTGTCTTGATTTTGGCATTGACGAATTTTTGTCCCCACCAGAATCCTTGGGATGAATCGATGTGCGAGTGTGGGCGTCTCGCCCTACTCACTTGGGGTATAGCGTCTGTTTTAGAACTCGTCATTTTACGGCTTTAGCCGTTAAACACCACGCTTGGCTAGTGCGTGTTGACGAGTACATAAGGAATAAAGGAGATAGTGGCCGGCATCCCTTACCGAGCTCAGAAAATTGGAGCATCAATATTAAGGAGCCCAAGGTAATGGTTGTGGTATTCCACCGGGCGGCATGCCTTCCACCTATGACGTTGTAGATGGCCGTGTTGTCGTGTTATCGAATCTAATAAAGCGAAGAATGTGCTTGAAACTGTCCTTGCTCATTACTGCTTTTTATAATGGTAAGGCGTCCGACTTTCACAATTCATTAATGTGTTCAGTATTAAACTTATAACGCCTGCCATTAGTAACATCCCAAGGAAAGCATCAAGTTGCTCATATGTAATACGGTTCTACAGTTTTGGTGCTGAAGTTGAGTTCTTATTTAAATTATAATACACATGGTTGGCCTTGCGGTTCGATTCCTTTATAACAATTGATTTCATTTCGGGTGTCACCAAAGCATTGAATGTGTCGTACGAGTATACAAAGCTGTTCCTCAATTCGCCCCCTGCAATTTATAGACAAGAAATTAGAATGGAGGACAGAAAGTAGTTGTTCTCAGTCGTTTCAGATAGAATACTATTACCTGACTCTCGAATGATATGCAATCGGGTTTGAGATTATGGTAATGGTGTCTTGTTCCAGATAGTTGAATCGGGACTACTATACACATCCGCTGGTGGTGGCATTGTATTTTTGCTTCTGTTATCAGCTCCTCCTCTTCGTCGCTGGCAACCTCCACTTATTTTTCGATAGGAATCCTCTCGCCTACGCGAACATTTTAAAATCTGATTCTTTGTCATTTACTGACCGCACATAATTATTGTCACCATCATTTTCAAATGTCTCACTAAACTCCCCATCAGACACTTCACAAAACCTGGCGATGTCTTCATCTGCCATATCGAAAACATCGTACATTACTTAAGGAAAATGTATAATTACAGAAACAATCACGATGTCTGGCTAATGTAAATGCATAAATGTAGAATCAATAAATAGTTGTCACGGTTTATGTCAAGGAAGTTGTAAAAACAACCCCCATTGGCGCCATTATCATAATTTTTTACTCATCAGCACCACCCCGAGGTAAGATGCAATAACATGATCTATACTGACCGGTTAGCATATGTTTGCTCAGGACAATCGGAAATTTACCGATCCAAACTTCATTAATCAATTTCCATCTATAATCAAGTACGGTAAACCGACATAACCTCTAATTTCTACCTAACACTACCATACATCGGTAAGAAAATACTACTGTTAAGATATATAAATTTATCACTGTAACATTGCTTTAGAATAGCAACCCTAAAAGATATCCACTTCAAATCTAGAACTATGAAAGTTGAGCATACAAAGAATACAACATACTTATCCATTTGAAGGTATCCTCTGACATCATACGAGAGACTATCAACAACAGACTGACAAGTTCTATAGCTCTTAGATGTTCCACTGCACTCTCCGCCATCAGACGTACTTGCTATGTTAGTTTTAACGCGAGGCATTTCCTTTTCTTTTCCTACGACTACGCTCGAGCAAATCACAACAGCCACTAAATGCAAAATGACTGTGGTTGTTACGCTAGGCCCTCGCATAGACGATACACGTCACCGCTCACCCGAAAATACACAGTGGTACCTGAGTACCACCTCCCGCTATCTATGTTACATTATCTTTTCCGTCACATAGTGATAATCGTCCCTTCAATACTGTATGTAGGACAAGTTCCCAAATTTTACAAAAACAAAAAATATGTAAATTATATTAGTTAGAAGGAATATTTTTCGTTTAGTTAATAAAATTGGTTTATACCCGGTACGAAATAAATTTTTTATAATTTATTTTCGAAGTTATTGTTCATTTCGCACTAAATATGCATATGATAAAGATCTTTTTTTTTTGGAACGCCCGGTATAATTCGCAATATTTTAGAATGTGCTCTTACTAACCCTACATTTAACGGTAGTAAGAAAAATGTTTTTTGTTTTCCGTATAACGATTGTCGGGTATGTGCTGCCTCAGCCTGCAGATGGCACAACTACTGCTACTTCATATTTTAAGTTTTAGAGTATCTAATATTAACCTAATTTAACAATTTGATGGTAAAGGAAATATTTTATAAACAAATTATATCTACAGCGAGGTTTGTACTACGGTCATCAAATATTCTCTTTAGATGAAAGTAATCTCACAACATTTATTTTTAGTTAATGGAAATAAACAAATCTGTGGTCAATTCTTATGTAATGATTTATTCAGCGTTTTCAGAATTTAATGTATTTTACCGCCAAATACAGAATAAAGCGGATGGACAGGTGTTTTCCTTTTAAAAATGGTATTAGGGTAAGGATTTGTTTGTCACGTTAGTTTCCTAAAAGTAGACGGAATCCGTAACGATCAAAAGAATGCACCAATTTTAAACTTATATAAAAAAAAGGTATTCTCGTATTCACAAAATAGATTTTTTGAACCGGAAAACGGCAAGTTAAATTAACTTTAGAAGAGCGTCGTAGTGCGTTAGAACTCGATGGTATCTTCTTATTTATATGACCCAAAGAATATAAAATTGTAGGTTAGACAACACAAATTCATCCTTTAGGGAGTTTTTAAGGTGGTTCTTATGAATATTGTCCGCTTTTAAGCTTATTTTACTTCCATAATTTGCTAGGTCGATTAAGAGTACAAGATTTTTTGTTCTTTCAACACCTACTTTTTATTAAGTGCGAGATTAATCATATCTCTAAGAGATTTTTAACAGAGATTAAGTCAAATTAGAAAACTTAAGAGTGAGTCGTTTTATGTAATTATTTTTGTATGTACATAATTAAAAGAATCTTTCGTTCGATACTCGCATCAGATAACTTATTTATCTTAGGTGGCGGTGAAAAAGCAATTTCGCCATAAATTGCCTTGTCATATACTACCCTAAACTGTACGCGCTAACGACTTTTTTTCTAATTAATAATGCCTACACTATACAGAAGTTTAGACAATGTGAAGAGGAATTTTGGATCTATAATAAACATTCCCCAAGAACGACCATGGTGAACCTCGAGAATAAGGTATAATTATTGCAAGGTAGGTAGGTCGACGGATGTAAGGTTTGGTAACTTTGTCGTATAGAATAAACTCGTTTCTAATTTCTTGTTGGGTGTGGTGCTCTGGAGAATGTTAACGATAAAATTAAAGTTAATAAAATCACTGATTTTTCTCTCGCGAACCTTAAATTAACGGTTTTCTATAACAAGAATCTTCAAAATTTTAATTAACAGTAAGTTATTTTAAACTGCAAATACCTAGTAACTGTTATTTCTGAATTTTCAAGCGTTAAAAAAAGTATCGTAAACTGCCAAGACCTGTTTGCGTAAATTGTTTATACAAGTTGTCATATAAAATCTTAATTAAACTGTTAAAACAAAGTCAGCGCCAACTGTAAAAGTTATCCTTTTTACCTATAGGGGTTTTAATTATTTAACTATTCAACTGAAAATTTCAATTTTGTATTCACCCTTAAGGTTGATTTCGCGTAAATTCCATTAGTTTAAAGAACAAAGATACAATTAATTTTTTTGGTCGATGCTTTTCTTCTCGCGTTACATTTAGACTGTAAAAATAACATTTATATTGCATACATAAAAGTAATTATGCGAGCCTTGACTTTTAACAATTTGTACGAGTACCAATATGCGGAAAAGTAATTCTTAAGCTTCTACTTTATCTATATTGACTTTCATTTAAATGTAATGCTTTGAAAGGAAGTTTGATGAAACTGGATATTATAGTAAGAAATCTAAATTGCAAGTTACAGTTACTTAATTAATTATTCTAATACATCAAGCATGCCATGTTTTCAATATGGCGATTGATCACAATTTCAAGAAATAAAATTAATTAATTAAAAATCACCAATTATCTCGGAGCGGCTCAGCAAATAAAAACAATTGCGCCAAGCACAATTTATTTTTTTAAACAATTTTCCATTTCTACTTTAGATTTATAATAAAAACAAACAATATAAAACTAGTTTTATCAGCAGATTTTAACGCATCAATCGAAGGACGAGTGCGATAGTCTGATGAAACGAGTTTTTATCGTATTTTTCTATTTTGCATATTTTAAATCAAAAAATAGAAAAATAAATTTTCATTATCACATTGGTAACATTGACATTGTGTTTCATCATCCAATCATAACATGTTTAAGCAAAAATAACCAACTTTAAGAAAAAAAGTCTTTATGAAACCCATTTGACTCAAAACGTAAAAATTATGGTGCGTAATGACTTTTTTGTGATAGTTTTTTTTTTCTTGAATTTTAGTAAGTCTGTAAAGGTGTGCGTCACGTTCGGTCGCACAACGCCCCCGACATTGAATGGCTTTAAAGCTTATAATTGGCTGTAAGAGCGTTTAAAAGTTAGGTGTGTGAAGATACCCGGGTCATTTTTGAGTTCTATAAACACGGAGCCGCGAACTTTTGGATAAATCATTTTTTCTCATACACTAATTAGGCGCTAAAATTAAATTTCGAGCCTCCACAGCAAATAAGTAAAATTGCATCGCTCAGTTAACTTCACACAACCGTGAACTTATGAACAGTTGAACTTTTTCTTGCACGATAATTAGGCGCCATTATGCACCGTATTACGCTGTTAAATTACAATTTGGCGCTCCCATATGAAATGAATTATTGCAATAATTGCATTGATTAGGCGAACATTAGATCCGTAAACATATGAATAAATTAATGTTTTCTTACGCGATAATTAGACGTCCATTATGCGCCGTTAACATTTTTCACCCGATAAGAAATAAGTTCTTGTAACACTTACATCCATAACTCGAACTTAATCTTTTCTCGCGCTATAGTTAGACGCTTTATTATGCGCCGTTTTGTGCGCTGTTAAAATAAACTGTTGCGTCCCCATATGAAATAATTGCAATAATTACATCGATAAGACGAACTTCACATCCGTGAACTTATGAATAAATTAATCTTGCGCGATAATTAGGTGCCCATTAGGCGCCGTTAAAGTTAAATTTTGCGCCCTGATAAGAAATAAATTGTTGCAAAAATTACATCCACAAGGAGAACTTTACATCCGTAAACTTACTAATAACTTAATCCTTTCTTGCGCGAGAACTAGACGCCAACTATGCGTCGTATTACGCCGTTAAAAGGAAATTTTGTGCTCCCATATGAAATATGTTATTGCAATAATTACATCGTGAACTTAACATCCGTAAACGTATGAATAAATTAATCTTTTCTTGTGCAATAATTAGGCGCCCATTAGGCGCCGTTAAAATTCAATTTTGCGCCCCCATAAAAAATTACACCCAAATGGCAAACTTCACATCCCTGAATAATTACATTTTTTCTTACGCGAGAATTATGCGCCGTTAAAATTAAATTTTGCGCTCTTATAAGAAACAAGTTACTGTAAAAATTGCATCCACCCGGCTACCTTAACCGTTTACCATTTAAAACTCAACTTCTTCCATTAAAGATATATTTATCTTTAATTACATTTAACAAGAACTATATTTCATTATTGGATTCTATATAAACTATAATGCTATAATACACTATAATTTCTTAATTTGACCACAATTATGCGATGTTTTACGCTGAACGACCTATATAATTAGCACCTTCTTAACTTACAAGAAGACTAATTTTCTACATAGGTTAACAAGTGTGAAATTTTTATTTTAATGGTGCATAATGGCGCATAATTGGTTCCTAATTACAGCAAGAGAAAATGTATTTATGCAAAAATACATGGCTGTACGATTAATCGTGTCAACGTAATTTTTACAATAACTCGTTTCCTACAGGGGCGCAAAATTTAACTTGAACGGCGCAAAACGCCGCATAAATTGGTGCCTAATAATCGAGATTAATGTATTCATAGAACTGTGAAGTTAGCCTTGTCGATGTAATTTTTGCGACGCAAAACAGCGGATAATTGGCACCTAATTACTGGATAATAAAAAATCATTTATTATAACGACTGTGAAGTTAGTGCAGTCAATGGAATTTTATAATAATTTCTTTCTTATAAGGGCACAAAATTTTATTTTAACGGTGCAAAATCGCGCATAATTAGTGCATACGAAAAAAATAATACATCTCGAAATTAACGGTTCCTTGAAGTTAACCGGGTTTTCACAATTTTGGCTACAACTTACTTCCTATTGTGGGGCAAAATTTCATTTCAACGGCGCAAAATGGCACATAATTAGCGCTTTATTTATTATACACATATTTAAATCACCTTATTCAAGAATGTTCCGTCTATCTTCACATATTAAAAGTTGATGTTTTTACTTCAAATGCACACGTCATATGTACACTGTCTGTAGTCTAGAAATAATCCACCGTTGTCCTACTTACAATGATGTGCGCTTGCAACTTTTTAAACATGGTCGTACACGTAGTAAGGAAGGAAATGATCACTTACCATTTACATTCGTATACTCAGATTCAAGACGCTTTTCATCAACGATTTTCTATATGCTCACGCGTGACCTAAATATTTTCAAAGTATGTTATAGACTTACATAATAACGTCTACATGAAAAATATTGTCTATCATACGGCCAGAAACATTTTTTGCGAGTATTCGCATTTGCACCGCGGGTTTTTGATACATGAACAATTGGTTACAACTGTTGTAAATATTAGAATTGTGTATCACATTAATGTTCAGTCAACAAACCTAACTTAAAAAAAATCAGGTAAGAATTTTTAAAAATATTTAGAGTGAATTACATATTTATAATGTTTGCGTAAAAAATATTGTGTATTACTAGTCCAGAAACGATATTTTTGCGACTATGTGTATCGTTTCTGGCCTAGTGATGTAATACAAATAACTATTTTTTTTTAATAATAAAAAAGCTAAAAAGATATTTATTGAGTGTTTCGCACTAATAAAAAGATAATGCGTGATGATAGGCTCGTCCTCTATAATCACGCGTCACCACAAAAATATGTTTAGTCAATTACTTTATAACGTCTGCATAAAAAATATTGTGTATCACTACTCTAGAGACGATAGTTTTGTGGGTATGAGTAAATTGTTAGCCGAGGCGTTTCTGGCCTAGTATTGTTAAAAATTAGTGTTTTGCACTAATAAAAAGATAATTAATTATGGTAAGCGCATCCTCTATTGTCTCGTGTCATCGAAAAATTCTCAAATGTTTAATGAATTACTTGATAACGTCTGCATAAAAATATTGTGTATCACTAATCCAGAAACGATAGTTTTGCGAGCATTCGCTGATACAAATAACTACACTCAGTTCCAAAAAAAGTGACGCACTTGATTTTTGACCTAACTTTAGTCTCTTATGTTTTCAAACCAGTGCGTCGTTTTTTAAATTTTTTTTCTATAGGTAATTTCTTTGCTTTTCAAAAAATTTAAAGAGGTGGATTTTTTTGCAAGCGTTCTGGATGTTAGTGGAAAAACTCGAACCATGTTTTTTTCTTAATTATTGACACACCCGGTGTGTTATCAAGCAGTGGTGTAGTAAGTGCTTACGCTCTACATGAAAGACGCTTCTTTTATGGGCCTTTGGTTTTCCTATTCATTGATTTATCTTTATTTTTATCCGAAGTGCAGCATTTTTGTTGAAGCCTTGCATATTACCAACTTTCTGAATTTATCAAGAAACAGTTTTCTAGTGAAATAAACTCATACGAATTTCAAAAAACACTGAGATAACTGGTTAATACCGTGTATTGCTTCCCCTAGGAACTCTGAGAGTTTCTATTCTACGCGGCATACTGCAAAATAGGTTCTTATTGTTTGCATCGATATACGATCCAATTCGTCCACTAATGCATCTGCCATTTCTCCCTATTCATCCCATAAATGTTCTATACGGTTCATATCGAGGTTTCTCGCAGGCCAGTGTAATGTGGTCATATCCTTAGCTTTTAAGAGGTTTCGCATTATTGCTGCGGTGTGTATCCGGACATTGTCTTGCATCAATATAAAATTATTGCTCACTAACTCTCCATGAGATGAGACATACCGCTGTGAAATGTCAATGTAGATTTGGGTCATCGACCGCCTCACCGGAAAAACATGGAATGCCTCCCCACACCATAACCGATCCAGTATTAAAACTTTCGCATTCTGTTATTAAATTCTGTTTAAATCTTTCTCCAGTCCTTTGCACATTCTTTTTCTTCCATCTACCATGTTAAGACAAAACCTTGACTGATCCGTAAATAAGACATTCGACCATTTAGGAATATTCCATTCTCCCTAACTTTCAAAGAAATTTCTTCTAGCAATACGCTGTTCGGGCAATAATTTAGGACCTTTTGCAGGTCTCCTAGCTTTTAAATTAACTTTTTTTAGACGTTTACATACCGTCCGCTTACTTACACCAATACCACGAATTTGCTGAAGATCTTGCTGAACATTTACCGCAGTATTTTTGTCGATTCCGTAAAATCCGCAATCTCAAGAAACGATCATCTTTTGCAGAAGTTTTTCGAGGACGAACAGAACCCATCTTCCGAACAGTGCTTCTTGTTTGTTCGTACTTGAGGGACGCTCTACGCGCACACGAGCGGCGTAACGCCTATCGTTTACTAAAGCACCTAATCTTGCTACTTGTTCAGGATTTATTTGAGTCATTTTATGTAATTTTAGTCACTGAAACTTTTTTTTGTTAATTAATTAATTAATCAACGGCAAAGGATTAAATATGAAATGAAATATGGGTGCATACAACAAATTCATTGCTATGGCAACGGCAATTGTTTGTCAAAGGCAAGGTTATCATAAAATGAAATAAATTTGTGGGGTAAACATAAGGTTTCAGCAAAAATGCTGTTATTGGGACAGAGTTAGAGATAAATCAATCGAATAAAAAACAAAATGCTCGTAAAAGTAGCATCTTTCATATTATAGAGTATAAGCACTTGCTTTGCTTGATTAACACACAGGGTAAGTCAAAAATTAAGAAAAAAAACATGGTTCGAGTTTTTCCACTGCCATCCAGCAGGTTTTGAAGAAAATTCTACCTCTTTAATTTATTTTGAAAGGCAAACGAATTACGAATAAAAAATTTAAAAATCGACCCACTGGTTTGATAAGTTAGGTCAACAATGAAGTGCGTCACTTTTTTTGGAACTGAGTGTATTTTTTAAATAAAAAACGAACAAAAAGATATTTATTGAGTGTTTTGCACCAATAAAAAGATAATTCAATAATATTTTTAATGAATTTCTTAACAACGCCTGCATAAAAAATATTGTGCATCACTACTCCAGAAACGATAGTTTTGCGAGTTTTGCTCATATTCGCAAAACTTTCATTTCTGACCTAGTTGATACAAATAAAATAATATTTTTTTATTAAAAAACAAAATGATATTTATTGAGTATTTTGCTCTAATAAAAAAGACGTGTGATCCTAAGCTCCTCCTGTATGATTATACATGTTAGAAATATGCAACCTTGATCAATATTTAACTGGTTATAATAAAACGTTGGATAGCTTAATGTATTCTTTATTTATTTATCTGTTAAAAATCTTTGTCTTTGATTTTTTTTTAATATTGAGAAAATGAATGTAAAACTTCTATTGGAAGGAGGTAACTCATCGGTGTGTTTATGTGATAAATTACTCTATTTTTTTTGTTATAAAGTAATAAATGTGCCTTGTTTTTCCGCCATTGTTACAAATCAGACACAATTTTTAACGTGAGCATGTGGCTAAAACTCAAATTAAAAGTACATCCCCTAGAAAGTGATTAATTCTCTTTTTATGATGAATACGGTGATGGGTATAAGGACAATTTGTATTCATCCTGATTCCATACGTGCAAAGCAAAACGTACGTCATCCAGATCTGTTAATTACTGAGATTACACATTAGTGCTTACTCACTTACGGTGATTAACAATAGTGCTGTGATGACTAAAGAAGTTTAAGTGGTGCCACTTTTGAATTATTTTTTCAACAGCGCCACCTACTTCATCTAAATTAGGGAAATGAAAATATCACTATCCCAAAGTAATGTAGAATTTGCATTGTACCTTTCTTATTAAGAATAAAACACGGATGTGTTCTATTTATATGTTTAAAGGGCCAAGAAAGACAAAATTTTGTTACAAATTATCTTTTAATGTAAATTTAGAACGCACCCACATGTTTACAAAAGGAAATAAGTTATTTTTAAATAATAACCACAAAATATAGCAAATCTATACTAATCTCGGTTGAGGTAGTGATATCATTTCCGACATAAACATTTGTTACAATATTTATTAAAGCCAATGACCCAATTTAGACTTTCTCGATTAGTTTAGATCGTTGACTTGCAAGTTTTATTATACAGAGTGGCGTAACTAAAATTAAATGTATAGAAATTTTTTAAATACCGCTCATAAAAACTAGAATTGGTCTACAAATTTTTTTTAAATACATAACGGGCATAATTAAATATTCAAGAGCCTCGGGTTAAGTTCACGTAAATAAGAAAGTCGCCCGGTGTTAATACACCTCCCCCACTCCCTTCTTGCAGCTGGTAAGATAAAATCTGAATCTGTGTATATAAATCACGATAGTGCAGCTTGCAGATGTTTTAACATATCAAAATTTCTGAGGCGCGTTTTTAATGGTAAAAACACCCACATATTAAACTAAAATTAAATATGACAAAGCCAATCTTTCAACCGTTGAAATAAACAGATTTAAAAGGGAGAGACTTAAATGCAAGATAAGAATACAAACCTAGGCGCACGCCAATCGCTTACAGTCATGGCGGTTATTTTTAACTAGCAACCGGTTTTCAAGACAAAAAACTTGAGACAGTGTTGCCAGTGTTCTTAAGGTTATTCTAACACCTGCCGTTTTTATTATTACGTTACAACCAACTGTCGACTTGCAACTTAATGCATTTATAATGGTAGACCTTTAAAAATAATCGGGAATACTAGAAGAATTGTAAAAGGCCGATGTTTTTCTTTATTATTACAACAGGTCAATGTGGGTAACTGCTTCTACATCGGGTCAACACACTTTATAAATGAAGGTTGGTAGCTTTTACAATTATTCAAGCTTCCTTACTTCAAGATTAGTTGGCTATGCATCGATGATTTTCTATTGTTTTTTTTTATGTGTTTATAAGTAAATAATGACAAACTTCTCTTTAGTCAAAAAACTTGTCGCTGACTGACCGCAAATTATAACCTTCTTAATGATTCACTAAATCTATATATACAATCGCGTCAACGCAAAAAAGAAAGTACTGTTAATCCGAGTAATGAATTAATGATGCTACTGTTACTGATAATACAAGCAAGTACAACCTGAGCAATGAATCTCGTTTAAATTATTATCAAAGCCCTTCAAGGACATATTTTTATTATTACTGTGTCACATTAGATAAAAACTAATTAAGACTAACTAACCATCTACGGTCATTTTACACTAATTAAAAACTACGGTTGCATTCCAATTAAATATCAGAATAGCCAAATAATTAGTCACCGGTCACCACAGCCGCACTACATTAACCGTACAATTACCAATAAAAAAATAATATGTGGATTACAACTGCCCTATTTTCGTAATGTCCGTTAAATTGATTCAAACAAATCGATCTAATTAGTACTTTGTGGATCACAACCTACGCAATTATAGTAGGCAAACCGAAGGTAAAATATGTACATAAATGTATAGCTAACATTACCTACAGTTTGAATTATAGTGCACCCTTATTATTGACTGATTGCAGTACAAACGTGCAGTAAAATTAAATATAAATAACTACGATTACGTATAAATTATCAAATTCAGTCATTAATGTTTGTGATAAACGAAAGAGCAAGATTAATATTCTGAGGTCAGTTGGTCCTCCTCGAAGGACCAAAACATGATAGATAACTCACGCTCTTATTACTTTTCAGATTAATTCAGACGAATTAGTTTGGAAATATTCTGTTATAGTATACTTTTATTACAAAGGTGCCAAATGTTATAAGATTGGTTTAAAAACGTTTAGCTGAACGCACTAATTTCAATCTCTAAGGGAAACAGTGTGATAGGGCTAATAAGAACCTATATTTGACAATGAATAATTGCCAATCATAATGAATAACAGTTGGTACTTGCCTAAGAAGTGGTTCCTAACGGAATGGACAATCGAACCTATGTAATAAATAAAATAATTTTATATAAATCAATAATTCAAAAATTACGCTGCAAAAATTAAAAATTGCAAAAACTGCAATGCAGTTTACACTCTCAACGTTGTTTAATCACTATTGGATTGGATTGGTTTGAATTGACCGTTTAAAATTACTTCAAGTTTATCACACTTATCGTATACTTATGAATTTATTTTTATTTAGAAAGTAAATGTGAAATAATGCTTTTTTGCTTAATAAACTTGAAATTCCTGACTTAACTATTTCAGCTCATAATTGATGATAACACGTTAACACTAATGCAGATTAAACCGATAGAACTGGTGAGTAATACTTTTGGGTGAAATTTTGTTTTACTGAAGAAGCTAGCTGCAATTGTTGTTGAAACGTGAGTAGAACACCGACACCATCCTCTCCACTTTTTACGTCACAAGCCCCGCCACTGGAACACCTTCTCCTCCACTTTTTGTTCACGCCCACGCGGGAGGCGTATTTTTGTGGGCCATTTTGTCGGCTATTTTTGACGGTCATTTTGTCGGCCATATTGTTGATTATGGTCCTTTTGCACAGGTCTTTGAAACTAGATCTTGGACCTTCGCCCCCTTGTCACGGGCCCCTGATTGGAGATGGTATGGGGACCCTAATGCTAACGTGTAAGACAGCTATAAGAACTTGTATTAGGATCTGCGCCCTCTTGTCGTGGGCCCCTTGACTGGAAATAGTATTATAATAAGGAGACCCTAATGCTATCTCATAAGACAGCTGTAAGAACTTGTGTTAGGGTCTGCGCCTTCTTGTCGTGGCCCCCTTGTTGGGAAACTTTGAATTTGTTTGTAGGGCCATCTGGTGTATGGACTAATGAATATTTTTTTTCTGTAATAAAGGTAGAGCCACCTAGCGGTGTATTTCTAGGACACCATCTAGTGGTCTATTTTTAAACTAGCGAATGTTTTCTGGAATAGAAGTTGATCATGCACGCCTCTCTCGTTTCTCTCGGCTCTTGTTAACATTATCGTATAAAGTCCGCACACATCCGAATGGTAATCCTGCAGCGTCGTTTTGTTTTAACAAAACCATCTAGAATTCTTCTCAAGGAAACCTAAATGATTACCTAGCGGGGGTCGTCCAAAGGAATCAAAATATTCCCCGTTACCATTCTCGTCAATGTAGATAGCAGTTCAATGCTGACCTGGTTTGTTTGCTGGAACCGTGTTCACAATAATTGCACAAGGTCTAGGTGCGTGCCGCCTCGGTAGCTGATTAGAAGCACATACAAGTCGAAACACACTGTTGTGGCTGGGGATCAATTTCAGACATTTAACACTTGTGCCGCATACATCTTTGGAGTTGGTATGCGCCCAACAAGGTTAAACTTTAGGCTCCTTGATCTTATGGTTTAAACAACTATACGCCTTTGCAACCTCGTCCAAGTTTAGTATTGGTTTGTTAAGGAATCCTAAAAACTGTTGTATTTCACTACCCTTAACGTGAATTTTGTTAAACGGTAGCAGAGTTCTTATCAACTCCTCCTGGAAATCGTTGTAGGTTACATACCCTGGCCGCCATTTCAAGCCGTGATATTTATCCTCTAAATACCTTATCTGTCTTAACATGCGTTTTGATATAAAATAATCTCGAGGTGACTTTGTCAGCATCAGCAGTAACGAACCATGATCTGTAATCACGGCAATTTCTTTCAATGTGAATGCGTTATCAACACCTCTAAACCTTGGTACGCCCAAGTATGCGTCCATCTTTTTTCAGCTGTTGTTGTACACTGAAGTTTGTGATCTAGAGTTGTCCCTTTTAACAGGTGAAATCCACGACCACATTCCAATGTTTATCGATCTCAATCACGTTATCGAATTCGGCGTACACCAAACAGTTGACGGTTTCTACGAGCGCTTCTTCAAAGCGGACCTCTCGGCGAAGGGAACCGTTTCTAACTAAATTCCAGTGCATGCTAGCGTTTGCAGACAAGTCAGGGGTTAGGTCGAAGTCCATTAAACAGTAGCCGTTGGGGTAATAGCTTCTCTATATATCGTTGTCCTCATCCAAAAATTAATACTCGTACCAGAAAATAAGGTGTGATATGCCCTTACATATGAACCATTAGCTGTAAAGACCCAGGAAGATATCCAATGATTTTCGGTGTATGCCTGTAGGTATAGTTAACATTTTTTTGTCGGTCCTTGTAACAGGATTCTGCAGTTGTTTCTAAAGCTTTAGCGTGTGCAATTAGAATGGTGGGGTTGATTCGCATACGTCTCACCAGTAAACCAGCGTCCATAATTCGCGTCTTATAAGTTGAACCGTGCGCCGCCATTATACTAAAGGTATCTCTTGATCGTACAAATTTAGCCTTTAATTCAACACCACTTATGAGAAACTTTTCCTGATTTAGCAAATCCCAATGCACGTGACCGTTCATTTCAATTTGTTTGCTGGTCGCTGAAGGTACTTAACGTTTTGAGAAACCGTTATTTGCGTGTCCCAGTGCATTCATCTGCCCGCCTGTATCATTGTGCCATAAGGTACAACCTAGATGTGAACTATTGGTCTCCTTTCCAGAATTTAGCAACGTTTCGATATATAAGCGGTAGGCGTAGCTGTTGTTTGTTGTGACACCATCTTCTGATTTAAGTAAACCTCCACTTGTGAGAAAAGCGAATGCATCCAATTGTTTACCGGTTCTACAACATGCGCGTCAGTAAGTGCTGTATCATCTTGATTTAGAACTTTAACTGTGATGTAGAGCATGGTCTGACTTAAATCTATGTAATCGTTTCCATTTCCGAGTACTACAAACTCTGTTGGGGCGTCGTCACTAAGAGCTGACAAGGGATCGTAAAATATTTATTCACCACTCTCAATACTTGTCTGCATCGACGGTAAAGCGAACAAATCCAATTCGAACTTGACGCATTCACATGATTGGGCATGTAGAAAAGTCATTATCTTGAAAATATCTCGTCGTAAGTAGGTTTCTTCTTCTTAGCAGCAACAGCTCTCGGTGGAGACTGGTTATTATCGGCCAGACGTATTCTTTTATAGCCCGAACCCTCCATCATTTTATCGATTTTCTCAGCGGTTTTACGTTTAAGATTCCTACCTGCTTCGTGAAATCTTTCTTGAAACGATTCCTTAACAGGTCGATCCTCTATGACGTCACCAAGAATATTGGTAAAAACTACTTCGCTCCAATTCGTTTCATATCCCTTCTCGCCAGCTTTATATTTAGGATGATGTGATGTGCCTAAGCCTTTAGTGTACAGGTTATTGCACACTTCCAAAAATATTTTCATCGTTTACAGCCGCAGGGACCATCTTTATACTTGAATGAGGGTTATTGTTGTAAGCACTCACAAGTGTAGGTCTAGGTGTAATTGCCATACAAATAAATCAGGCATAATTTTTTGGAATGTATAGGTGCTGACCGCTTAGATAGAGAATATGCCTGTATAAAAAAAGCGCTATTGCATCAGGGTAGAAATGATTATTATTTCACCTAATATTTAATTTAGACCTTAATGTATTTTGCAGTAGCAAAATTTTAAAATATTTGTATACACATTAATTAATACGATGTTAATGGCTGATTGCTACTTTCCAGTTCATTTTTAATGAAATTGTATAACTGTTTAATAATAATTGCATTCCATTCCATAAAAAACAAGTTTATCATATAAGTAGTCTGCGAAAGGGGAAAGGTAAATACGAGTTACAGTAAGTGTGACAGAGATAATTTGGTTTGTATATTTACCTTCTACAAATTACTTAATGATGGGAGAAACTAATAGCCAGTTTTATATCAACTATTCATAAGTAAAAACACAAAACGGGTTTATGAGCTGCATAAAATATTTCAATATTAAGTTTAGTTCTCCAGCACAGTTATTATTATTAGAAAAGCCGAAAGAAAACAGATCTGAAGGTATGCGTATTATTTATTATGTATTTTACTTGATATTGTTCACAAAAACGCCAATAAAGATTTTAATGCGTTATTATTGTAGGAGTAGGATGTCATAAACCAATCAACACTTATTCTACAGACTCGATCTCTACTCATTTGTTTAGTTAATTAGATAAACATGTGAGCTATTTTTTAATTAATTAATAGCATTATGTGGTACGTATTTGTTGGTTTTAAACTTCGTAGTTATTGAGTCGCATATAATAATAAACTGTTAAAACCTTCAGTCTTCTATTTCCTTTATAGCAATTTGGTATTTTGAACTGTGGCTGATTTTGAGCAAGAAAGCTGTAATTAATTAAACCCAATCGGTATTTTTTGAACTGTAAGCTGGCGCAACAAACAAACCCTAATTAGTGCTAGAAATATACCGCTAGGTGGCGCTACCTTTATTACAGAAAAAAATCATTAGTCCATACACCACTAGATGGCCCTACAAACAAATTCAAGTTTCGCTACAAGGGGGCCACGACAAGAGGGCGCAGACCCTAACACAGGTTCTTATAGCTGTCTTATGAGATAGCATTAGGGTCCTCTTATTATAATCCTATTTCCAGCCAAGGGGGCCACGGCAAGAGGGCGTATACCCTAACACAATTTCTTATGGCTGTCCTGCAAGGTAGCATTAGGGCCCCTTATTATAATACTATTTCCAGCCAAGGAGCCCACGACAAGAGGGCGCAGATCCTAACACAAGTTCTTATAGCTGTCTTACGCGTTAGTATTAGAGCCCCCATACCATTTCCAATCAGGGGCCCGCTACAAGGGGATGAAGGCCCAAGGTCTAGTTTCAAAGACTTACGCCAAAAGGACTATAATCAACAAGATTTCCGACAAAATGGGCAACAAAAAATGGCCGACAAAAATACGCCTCCCACGTAGGCGTGGCCTAAAATCGGGGGGGGGGCGTTGTCCAGTGGGTTGGGCTTGTGACGAGGGGGTGGTGTCGGTGTTCTACTAACGTACCAACGTATAATTTGCTTGAAGTGGTTATTATGAATATAGATCGTCAAAGCTTTAATTTAAAAAACTTATGAGGAGTAGTAAGACATTATTAATAATTGCTATTATAATGGGATGGTATCGTATCGGTACACAAATTTTTATTTATCCACTATTCTAGAATCTTCTAGAACGAACAATTAATTTTAAGTACTTGAAGCAATAATATACCTACTTCTAAATAATAACCGAAGATGAAAGTTTTAGGTTATGAATATAAAGTAAAAAAAATTGTAATTATGGAAGTGTTCATTGACAATCCTTGCTTTCCCCATTTAGACATTTACAATAGATAGAATGGAAATGTATGAATAATTTCAAACAATTCAAAAGTTAAGAGAGGAAATTGTAAGAAAAGATAACCTGTTGCATCTTTTGACAGTCTTTGTGACATTTAAATCAACAGCGACGAAAATTGAAAAGTGGAACACGAGACAAGGAACTATTTTACTCCAGAATATTGTTATTCGCAAGAGCAATATCGCAGTTGTTATAGTATTTTCTTTATTTGGTGAACGTGATAACTTTATAAATAAAAATTGCAAGTTCTTGCTCTCGGCTACGTGCTCGTTGTATTAAAAACACAAAAAGTACTACATGCGGGTAAATGTAATAATGAGGGAAATGTGATACTATGTGTGAGAAATAAGGGGGGGATATTGTTTATATATTCAGGAAGGAATGTGTAATCTGAAACTTCGTAGAGATTAACGCCATATTTAGTTATTTAAAGAGATCTTTCTAGCTTAAGGTTATCTAGGAAATTAGTAGCGAACATAAAAGTTAATAATGTAGCATCTGAAACTCGCGTAATGTCCATAAAAGTTACCAGTTAATAATTAAAAGAAAATGGCCGCTAGTTAGCACGTTGCACAAATAAAATCTCTGAAATGCCAATAATAATTAGAACAAGGGATTTATTCCCTAATTTCATTTAATTAAGTAATGGCTTTAGTTTTCATATTTTGTTCGTAATCACAAAAAAATCTATTAACTTAATGACGCCCTTTTTTTTTTGGTTTTCCACTTTGTGCGAAATCCCATAGAAAGTTTTTGACGATTATTACTCCGTTTTTTTACATTTTCGGTCGATGGCGATGTTTCGTAATTATCTCGTTCGTTTCTATGAATTGTTAGTTTTTCCGAGTTTTTCTCTTCATATACTATATACGATAGGCGCTATTGTCGTATTTTCGATATTGCTTTTCAAATATTCCTATTTGTATACACCCGGAATCATCAAAAAGCCGAGGCAATTTCAGTTACTCGTCCTATTTTTCTATTTCCGCTTATAACAGACGGCCTAAAAAATATTCCCTTTGGTATTGGAAAAATGCATTTCTTATTAAATTTATGACCTAAATGCAACATTTCCATATGTACATTTATAAATAGCGTTATCTTCAATATTTTTCCCCTTTTTAAAATTTTATGGTTTTATATCGCATTACTGTCGACTCAAATTTTCTGAGGTAAGTGCAGCTATTAATAATGTAAGTTCAGACACTTTTATTAATAAATTTAGTGCTATACTTAAAAACGTGTCACACTCGTCGAGTAAATCCAGTTCAATAAGCTTATTATAAAATTGAAGCACACTTTGTTCTTCTTTTCGAATTTTATCTTGCACTAACAAGCTATTTCTTTAGTTGATTACGTGATACGAATCTCGTCAATCTTTTCCGAGCTTTATGGCCCTTTAATGAAATATTTACACAAAGCCCGTCAAAAATTCTAACTATTTAATTAGAACACTAGTCCGTATTTTAATCAAAGTTCCAATTCAGTATAATGTTACAAATTTATTAGGGTTTCATCGCAATTCGCTCATTAACTACAACATTTTTTTAAACTAATCGGTAAAGTCTGCAACTGAAAACGTTCATCTTACATTTATTAATTGGAACTGCTTTGGAAAATAATGCACGATTATTTATATCTTAAATAACAAAGGTTATTTGCAGAAAGAATATGAATCTTACATTTTTACAGCTTCATCAGCACAAGTAAGCCATTTATCACCCATCAGTAATGACATTTATGAATTTCCATGTCAAGGTCGCTCGAACCTCGAATCAAGGACTTTTACGTAATAAGAATATCTGGTGTGGAACAACACATAACCTTCCAACCAACAAAGGGGAAATTAAAAAAAAATGAAAAAATATATAAATATATTACTAGCAGTGATTAATCATTATTCACTACTAACCAGTGATTAATGATTATTCACTACTTTTTAAATATAAAATGTAGGTACTTTCAATATTATCAAGTATGTAGTCGGCAATATGACATTTGACATATAGGTATTAAATTGAAACGTCACACCGCCGAACATAAAAGAAACTGCAGAAATCGCCTCACTAAATTTGTTGCCCGAAAAAAAGAGAAAATTGTATTTGACGGCCTATGCAACTTTTATGCATTGGCGAAGGGAAAGAAAAACAAACTGCTTCTCGGAATCCGTTTTACTGGTGTATTTTACAGAATTATCTATTAAATATAAACCATCGACACTATGGTCCCAATATTCAATGCTTAGAAGTACGATTAATATACATCATGGAATAAATATAGAAAATTGCAAGCATTGCAATCTGAAGGCTTTCACCTAAAAAAACTAGGACTTTTTCTCCTGAAAATATTAATGATTTTCTTACTAAAGCCTCTGACGATACGTACCTTGCAACAAAAGTAAGATTTAAATATTTGTTGTTGGAAATCTTATGTATGTACATTCATTAATTTCTTTTTTAAGGTTGTATTAGTAATGGGAATAATGGGTGTTTGTGGGGCTAATGCGATGTACTGCATGAAAATGAGTAATTTGCAAGATCTTGGATCCGCTTTTTTGGTAAACGTGCCCAACACCAAGAGAAACACTTACAGTAACCGATATTTTTTATCAAATATGTAAGAATTACATAAGTAGTAGGCCACCTCACATTACTAAAGCTGTAAATGCACGGCTCATAGAATGGGAATTAACAAATTTACCATTATGGGAAAAGATATCGCTACATTTTTAAAATTACCGAATCCTAAAACTCTGTTAAAATAAAAAACGACACAGTTAAAAAAATATTAAGCTCAATACAAATAGATAATGCCACTGATAACAATTACCAAATTTATGATTTCCATAAAAGGGTCAATTTCATTCCAAATTTTTCAAATAATACCATAGATAATACTTATAAAACTTACGAATGCAATGTGTGACAAAAAATAATCAGAATATTAATAATAAATAAATTCCTACTTTTGCACATAATTTCTTCAATTTTGTATCGTCGTGGACAAAGTATTGTATTCTACTCGCATATAATGCCTGTTATTCACTTGGATGATTTACAACACTCGCCTACGGCTCGTGTTGTAAACTTCATCCTCGTGAATAACAGGTATCATTATAAATAATATACTATTTTTTAGGATAATTGTGCAACACCTATTGTAATACGTTAATAAAGAAAACAGGCTACGTTGTAAAACAACAATAATAAATAATCAATGTCAGATAGACGTTTAAACCTTCATAGAGGTTAACAGACATACAGTGTGTCCAGTATAAAATGATGTATATGGGGATATTGAAAACCGTTGTAGATACAAAGTCGGTTAAATAGAAAAAAATGTGCGTGTTTGTCCAAAAATAATCGATACCGTGACATAGATACAGAAGAAAAGAAAAAAATGTGCATTTTCGAAAAACCACATCAGTTTCTTTATTGTGAAAACTGTCATTAAATTTTCAAAGTAAGAGAGTACGGGTATCAAAAAAATTCTACATTTACTATGTTGCGAACGGCCAAAGTCAACTTTTGTTTATCTTATGGGCGCCAAATTGAATTTTTGCTAGATTATTTTTGGGCAAACAAATCAGCAACTTTCCTTCCACTTCACGGACTTTATATCTCCAACGGTTTCCAATATCTATCTCCATTTACATAATTTTATACTGTATACTGTAATAATTTTTTAAAGATAATTATGCAAGCTCTTTTGTAATACGTTCATAATGAAAATAGGCGACATTGGAAAAGGAATCTATGTCATATGGACGTTTACCCCTTCCTGTTAGACACTTAGATGGTAACTTGAAAAAATAAATTCCAAAATTTTTAGACTTATGTGATTTTGTGTTATGCAGCTGTATAAAGAAAAGTTATTCTAAATTAAATTATCTTTAAAAAATATGTTTACACATTTTCCTATAAAATTGATAGTTATTCAGATATGAAAGAAAAATTAAATTCTACAATTCCAATTCCAATTTACGCACCGTATCAAAAAATTGTATAGAACATAATTAATCGAAATGTAGGTAACTACACTTAATAAACCCTCTCCGCAGCTGGATATCTCCCAAATTCTAACCAGCTTCAGGAAATGAAAAAAAGGTTAAATACAAAATTTTAAGTAGGTATGTATTATAGTTCTGGACACACGCACGCACCCAGGCACCCTCTCATGAACACACAACACATCCCACACACCACACCACATACACACGCACGCACACACAAACAATTAAATTTCACATTGGAAATTTTGTTTCGCTAAATTACGCAGTCACCATACCATACACTCCACACCACACACGCACATGCGCACGCACACACCTAACACACACACGCACGCACGCACGCACGCACCCACGCACACACACACACCCACACTCACACGCACACGCCACGCACGCGCACACGCACACGCACACACACACACATACGCACACACACACACACGATCGCACACACACCCACATACACAGCAGCCGATGTTTGTCACACGTTGTAAAAGTAAGTCGGTTTAGCGATAGTACAAAAGTCGATTCCATAACTTTCTATACCTACTTCTGCATATGTTGGTTGGAAGGTGAAAACTTAAACAAAATAAATATATTAAATTATTATAAGTTTTATTATGAACGAATAAATTCAATGCTCAACGGTTATCCTTAATGAGGTAAGCGCCAGTTTCACACCTTTCAACAATATCTGACCTACGTTTTATATGAAATCATTTTATATGGACCACATATTATGCAAACATCCTGTACCCAGGTACGTAAATCAAAGTTCGCCCTTCTAAAATTTTATGCCAAATGCACGAATAGATAATAAAAAATATGTGCATTTGATATAAGACAAGATGCCTACAATTATGTGAAGGTTGGGCACAAATTTTTAAATACCTTTGTATCTCGTAACAATATTAGCAATTATAATTAGTTTCGTAAAAAATGTGTAGCTATATAAAATACTACAGCATTCCATATATAACACATGAATACAAATTTAAAAATTTGCATTTTTGTAAGTTTTTATAAAACTACGTAGAAACATTTCCCGATATCGCACATTAACCTGCTATGGACGTATAATGTTTGCACAACTAAATTTAGCAAGGTACAATGTAGGTACATTTTCATACAGTGCACATCATATGTACGTACATTTAACGTAGCTTGTACTTATAATATGAAATGCAGCACAATGCAGCGCAGTGTAGTGCGGTATAGTGCAGCACAGTGCAGTACAGTGCAGTACAGTACAATACAGTGCATTGCAGTGCAGTACAGTGAAGTACATTACATAGCAGTACAGCACAGTACAGTGTAGTGCACTATAGTGCAATACAGTGCAGTACAGTACAGTGCAGTGCAGTACAGCATAGTACAGCGCAGTACAGCGTAATCAGTACAATAGAGTGCAATGCAGTATAATGCAGCGCAATGCAGTGCAACACAGTGCAATACAGTGTAATGCAGTGCATTACAATGCAATACAACGCAATACAATGAAATACAATGCAATACAATGCAATATAATGCAATACAATGCAATACAATGCAATACAATGCGATACAACGCGATACAATGCGATACAATGCGATACAATGCGATACAATGCGATACAATGCGATACAATGCGATACAATGCGATACAATGCGATACAATGCGATACAATGCGATACAATGCGATACAATGCGATACAATGCAATACAATGCAATACAATGCAATACAATGAAATACAATGCAATACAATGCAATACAATGTAATACAATGCAATACAATGCAATACAATGCAATACAATGCAATACAATGCAATACAATGCAATACAATGCAATACAATGCAATACGATGCAATACGATGCGATACGATGCGATACGATGCGATACGATGCGATACGATGCGATACGATGCGATACGATGCGATGCGATTCGATACGATGCGATACGATGCGATACGATGCGATACGATGCGATACGATGCGATACGATGCGATACGATGCGATACAATGCGATACAATGCGATACAATGCAATACAATGCAATACAATGCAATACAATGCAATACAATGCAATACGATGCGATACGATGCGATACGATGCGATACGATGCGATACGATGCGATACGATGCGATACATTGCGATACAATGCAATACAATGCAATACAATGCAATACTATGCAATACGATGCAATACGATGCAATACGATGCGATACGATGCGATACGATGCGATACGATGCGATACGATGCGATACGATGCGATACGATACGATGCGATACGATGCGATACGATGCGATACGGTGCGATACGATGCGATGCGATGCGATGCGATGCAATGCGATGCAATGCGATGCAATGCGATGCAATGCGATGCAATGCGATGCAATGCGATGCGATGCGCTGCGATACAATGCGATAGAATGCACTACAATACAATGCAATGCAATAGAATACAATACAGTGCAATGCAATGCACTACAATATAATATATTACGATACGATGGGATGCGATACGATATAATACGATACGAAACAATAAAATATAATAGTTTTAGATTTAATTCATCTGAATTTGAAAACATGTTTAACTCTAGTGTGTCTTTTTCTCATTGATTTTTTTAATAAAGACCTATTATTACGCAATACAATATAACCACTAAACAATGATAATGATAGAAATGGTAATAGCACCAATGGCATTAATAACAAAATTTCAATAAAAATGATATCAACGGAAATAATTGCGATAGCTATGGAATCATAGCAATTCTATTTAAAATAGCATTAATCATAAAATTAGCAGTATAATAAAAGTAAGAATAGTCATAATAGTAATAGTAACAACGCAACAGTCAATGGTTGATAATGCTGCTAATAATATTAATAGTGATGGCAGTGGTATAATCGCAAAGGTGGTATTAGTGTACCTATACTAATAATGAAATAAACATAACCCCTGAAGCTGAGTCTTGACAGTTGTCAAACTGTTATTTTTACAATCTGACATCGGCGTCCTGTGGCAGTATTAATATTAATGACGCAACTGTTCCGACTGGTGAAAATTACTATACAAAGATAATTTACAATAAGGATAACGATGACGATGACAATGACGTTGACGATAAAACAATAAATTATCTTCATATTATTTTCAAGAATTCTATAACTACGTCACCATCTCGTTATTAATTATTACCCTTAAATGCATCAACTTCGTCGTTTTAAACTGTAAGTTCAATTTTTTCGTGTAATTCACGCTTATTTGTGGATTTCAATTATACTTGAAGAAAGTGCACAATCACGGTATTATGTATTACAAAGTTTTCTAAAATTGCATTATTTTGATTGAAACCAGCCATTAAATTTAGATAATTTAATAATAAATTGTAAAACATGGAAATTAAGTCTAAAATCCGTTATATTATCTATGAGATACGCCAGTTAAGCGGCTCCGATGTGAACTTTTTTTTTATTAAAGTAACGGATTATAAAAACATATCTATTTTACCCTAATTTTTTAAGTAAAATTCATCGTTAATAGAATTACACTCACAAGTACAATGGATAAATTTTTTGTGGTATATATAACAGTAGTAATTTCGTAGTTAATTTTCTAGCACGCCTTCTAGAATTTGTTGGTATAGTAATTTATTTTTAAGCCCAAAGTCGTATATGCTGATAGTATTAAACCAATTTAGAATAACATGAAAATAATTATGAAACGCCCAAAATCTTCATGATTATGAAAATTGCTTACTTGCGCAAATTTACATAGTAAGAGGGCTGAAAACAAAATTCTAACCTACAAACTTTTATTGTTCGATACTGTCTTTCAGTGAAAATAAATTTAATAGGGTGATCCATAATTAAAGAAGTGTGCTATCAATTTTATGGTTAGGTGAAAAGATAACGATTTCAATTTTAAGTTAGTTAAAGCTGTTTTATTTTAATTAAGAGTTATCAGCAACCGGTTGTTTGGTAAATGAGTGGTCTGCGTGTTAAATATATTGTGGTGATTTGTTGATCCAATTTTTCTATTGTAACGTTAGTGAATTATGAACTTTCGTCTAACGATAAAATAATGATGAATATAACAATAAGGGCGTGTGCGTGTTTGTGATCGAGATCGCGCAACCTTCTCGTTTATCATTGAGAGAAAACCACAAAACTGCCAGATTTGAAACAAATTTATACATAATCCAAATCTGTAATTTGAGAATAAAAAACAGATTTGGGGGACAAACTGCATTCAAATGTATCGTTGCGTGAAATTCGTTTCTATATTACTGATTGTTAAGTTCGATTTGTTTTTCTATTGTCACGAGTCTCTGATTAAGGAAGCTCTTTGTGATTATACCAAAGAACTACTCAACCAGGAAATGATCTCGTGCTCGCACTTATTGACATTTTTTTTTATTTTTACACAGAAATACAGAATTACGTACATGATTCATTTTTAGTTCTTTTCATAAATGATAAAACGTGCGTTGACGACAAAAAAAAACATTATTGATTTTAAAATAAAAAATTGAAGAAAGTGCCTAAACGATTATGGTTACTTTTTATGTAATGGAACGTTCGTGTCGAACATTTTAATATTTATTTATTCATAATCTTTTCGCTCCATTTTCATTTATATTTTGTTTTTCAGTTGCTGTCACTATTGGGGAAGATATAAAGGATACGAGGGAAGGAGAAGATGTCACTTTAGAATGTAGATTCTCGCCTCAAACGTCTAGGGAAACTCCAACTTATTATTGGGCACGTAATAATAAACAAACACACGATAACGTTGCTATTGGAAACGTTCCCCTCGATAATAATTACAGGTATGTGTTTTTTCAATTATATTTATTCAAATTTAACTCAACCACATTTTGGTGTAATTTGAATATTATTTGTTTAACTGTTTTTCTTTAATCGTGTAAAGTAAAACGAAATCTTTTCTTTACTGGTTAAAGCCATGAGAAACTTGCATAAAACAAGGAGCGCATTCATAAAACACAATCTTTGTGGAACGCTACTTATGTAACGGTCGCTCATTTTCCATTGTATAGTTTGTGGTCCACTACTTTGGAAGCGCATTCAATGGAGTGAAGTAATTTTTACATTTATTTACATAGGTATCATATAAACTACCTTTAAATTCCATTATGTTAGTATAGAAGATGAAGACAGTAGCTTTAAATTATGCGTGGAACAAGGTATATATTAGGCAGGGCTTATTGTCATACACAAATGGTAGCTTTTGTAGGTCTGTACTTGGAAATTCAAATAAATTTATTCTATTTGATATTTTTTAAAGATATAGAATACGTATAGCTTTTTGGCTGCGTTTTTATTAAATTCGCAATGAATCATCGGGCCAATGTGAATACGCATAATGCAGGCAATGAAATATTAAATATATTTCAATTCAAATACGTATATCGGGTGTAAGTCAAATAGAGGTCACCCCTGTGACTTTTGAACGGGTCGTTAAATTTTGTTCAAATTTTGGTGGGTTATATTGGTGCCAGTTTGGGATTTTTTACATAAAAAAAACAATATGGCCGACTTTCGGTTTCACCGGAAATGATGCAAAAACTGAAAATTTAAATGGAACACCCTGTATTTTTTTACATATTTGGATTCCAGAGCTTCAAATACATACAGTTCATCTATCAAATGTCAACTCAGGCGCCATTTTAATTTTATTTATTTTTTATTTCTTTAAGATCATTATGACGTCATCTAAATTATAGCTAAGGTAATTGATGTACAATTACCCCCCACAATATTATTTTACGTAATAATTAATTTTTGTGAAGTTTGTTAACGATCAAATTTAAAAATTACGGTTTTTTTAATTAAACCTCACTGTTCCCAGTAGAAACATACATGGGCCACCCTGTATATTAAATAGCTCTTTCAAGTATCTACTAGTAGAACGATATGCATAGTAATTTCCTTAGTTTCTAAATAAAGCAGTAATTTTTAATTTTCTAATTTCTATTAACACAACATGCTCCTGAAGCCGATTCTGTCCAAGTAAAATGGCGTTCGAGTTGACATTTGGCAGATGAACTGTATGTATTTGAAGCCGTAGAACTCGAACATGTAAAAATATCCAGGTTGTGTCATTTCCGGTGAAACCGGAAGTCGGTCATATTGTTTTTTTATGTAAAAAAATACCAAACTGGCTCTAATATAACCCATTAAAACAAAATCTAACGACCTGTCAAAAGTTACAGGGGTGGCCCCTATTTGATTTACACCCGATACCTATATTTATTTCCTCTAAAAAGTACAAGTGAATGTCCGCATACTTTTAGTTTTTTATAAATAATACTATCTTCAAGTAATTGTTCAAAAACACTTAAAAGTGTTCTAAAATACAAGTAATCGTTTACACAGAAATTAATTTGACATTATTAATAATGTAATGTGTTATTCAATACATATTCACATTGAATACCTGTGAATAACAGACAATGCAAAGAAATAACCTGTGATATGTTACGCCTGTCTGTTTTTTATCTATAGCGCTTCTAAAGCTCTATTCATAGTGCGAGCGTCGCATCGCGCCCGCGTTGTGTCGAGCGTCACGCAACGTCGCGTAAGAGTATTTATAGTAACAGCGTCTTATGACAGCGTCTATTACCTGTGAAAAATCAAGCTCAGTCTACAATATGGCGCCAAACAAAGCAGTGCGTTTATGTTCATTGATGCTCTTGGTAGAGACACCGTATATATTAGAAGGTTATTAGACAGAAGAGTTGGAATTCACCCAATAAATAGGGAATACTTACTTGAAATACTTAAAATCTCGGCTACTTCTGCATACAGTCGATCACTTAACCTTTTATTTTTAAATGACTCCAACTTTGTATTCCACAAGGTAGGTCTTGCCTGAATTTCCGCTATTAATACCTCAGCAAAATCCTCATTTGAAGAACCCATCTTGTACCAAAACGTTGCGAGAACGCTTAGAAAGCAATCCGGATTGTTTCGGACGCTGACGCTCTGCGGACGCTATTTACACTGCTGAACGCGCCGCTCGACGAACGCTCTTACTATAAACGTTTGTATTTAAATACATACGATAGTTTAATTGAGACGCGACGCTCGACGCAACGCGAACGCGACGCGACGCTCGACGTTCCCACTATGAATAAAGCTTTATACAACATGAATGTAACATACACGCCGTGATTTTTTTACATAGAATAGAAAATTAAATTTATACTCGTATACTAAATTAATGTTAAATCCAATGAATTGTTGAATTCAACGTCTTAACACAATATTCAACAATAAAATGCCTATTCTCACATTGTTTTAACTTATTCAGCATTGAACTTTTTTTAAATATTTTTATAGACCGCTGTTGCGAAAGTTCGTGTTTTTGAAGTAGCGTTAAATGTTCGTAAATCGTAGGTGCCCAGCGGTATATGATACCACTTGTATGTGTATTATGCGTTATCCAACGGTGAATTACTTCTGGACCACGACTCATAAAGGGCGTGGATTTTTTGGTTGTAATTTTAAAGTATATAATTGTCTAAAAAACAAAGATATACATAGGCATGTATATACCCCAAATGTAACATTTTCTGTATTGAGAGGTGCGGTAGTGTTCAATAGTGCTTTTACTTTAAATACGCTCTGTTCTGGTAGATAAATTTTTTTCAGTGTCTGGATGTAGATACGGATCCTTTTAGAACTATATCACACACATCCACACAACACCACACGCGCACACGCACGCGCGTGCGCATTCTCGCACGCGCGCTCACAGATACACACAGTGCGCGTAAATATTTTTGACATTTTTTCTTTTCTCAATAACCACCTTTTTAGAGTTAAATGTCCTCAAAATGCATTCTTCCCGCCTCGGTAACAAATTTCGCATTTGAAACGCCATTAAAGCGACTTCTTTTCGTGCCTGGTGTGACCTGTCTATCTGGTAACATAAATGTATCCCAGGTTTCGTAAAATTTTTCTGTTGTAACTGTTTATTTAAATTCATTAATCATCGAGTTCTGAGACAAAGTTGTTAATACCCAGATAAAAATAAAAAACTCATTGTGACCATCCATAAAAATTTAATTAAATTTTATGATTACCTATATACCGAGTGGTCTACTAAGATCGGCCAGCGGCCGTATCTACGTAATAGATTATCGTAGAACTTTGGAGGAAATCCATAATAAACTGTACTTGAGAAAAGGTTTAGAATTCAAATTCGTAGGATGGTCACTAAGTAAAGTAACAGAAACACTAAATTAGAAAATCAAACTTTTTTATAAAAGGTCTCAAGACAAGGTACCACAAATATCCTCACTAAATTTATAGAAAATTTTGTTATCTAAAACTCATTAATCTTCCTCTGGAAATAAAGCAGTGGGGGAAGCGTAAACTTCTCAAAAAAAGATGAAATAACATCAGTTTAAATTATTATAAGTTTGCGAAAGGCGTCAGTTTAATTGTTAAATTTGATCGTTGGTCCAATATTCAACGCTTTTTTTTGCCGTTGAAGCTTATTTCAAGAATAACAATTCTATATCGACGAGATCCAGTTTCCACTCGAATAACAATCGGAAAGTGGGTACTCAAGTTTCGCAGTACTGCTTCAGCCGCCAGAGAAAACCAAAAGGAAGAGCTAGTTCTGTAAGAACACCGAAAAATGCTGAAAGGGCAAGGGCAGCGGTGCTACAAAGTTCTAAACGATCTGATAAACGACTAGCATCAGCGATTAATATTTCGAACAGAAGTTTTCGCCGCATTCTGAAAGACTTACACTTCCATCCCTACAAAATTCAAATTATACACAGACTTTTGCCTCGAGATATTGAAATACGCCTTGACTGTTGTGAGCGTTTCGAACGGATAATTGCTAAAAATCCAAATATCACCGATTGCTTGTTTATGTCAGATGAAGCTCATTTTTACCTGCCAGGTTTTGTTAACAAACAGAACTTTCGTTACTGGGCGACGGAAAGTTCTTAGCAACTGCACGAAGTACCATTTAATAGCGAGAAACTCACTGTGTGGTGTGCAGTATCCGCCTTTGGAATTTTTGGCCCGTTCTTTTTTTTTGAAGAAAATGGATGTTACTGTTACATCACAACGTTATCAACATGTATTGCAAAATTTTGAACAACTTCGTAATGTTGGTGTAGATATCCAAAGAATATGGTTTCAGCAGGACGGAACCACTTCCCACACTGCTAGAGAGTCTATGGTAACGCTACAAAGAATGCTTCCTGGTCGAGTCATTTCACGGCACGCTCACCTGATCTGTCAGCTTGTGTTTTTTTTTTGGGTATCTAACGACAAAAGTATTCGCTAATCGACCTCGAACTTTGGAACAACTGAAGCAAAATATTCGAACAGAGATTAACGCAATCCCGATTGAAATGTTGCACCTAGTGATGCAAAACTCTCGTGCTAGACTTCAGGAACGCCAGCAGCGAACTGGAGGTCACTTGATTGCCATATTTACTCAAGAACGTTTTGTTCAATTTTTTTATTAAAGTTTAGTCATTAATGATTACGACTATATAAAAATAGATATTTCATTGTACCTAACTCTGTATAAGTTCAAATTCCCGTCACTAGTAAATAAGTACTCGCGTTAGATTAGAACGGCATGATTGAAAAAAAAATGGACATCGTTTTTAAAATGTGTTTTTCCCGATTGACCTTTATTGTTGTTGTTTTTAATTTACTATTGTTGTTAAATAAATTGTAAACTGTTGCGACTGTTTGCAAAGTAAGATTTTTAAAAAGCGCCCTCTATCGATCACTATGAGACGTACAGAATAATTTATAGCCCAATTAATGGAGAAGAGAAATCTCTTATCAATGAGACTTTTGGTTAAATCAATCTGAAGGTATTTATGTTTTTTCAAAAAGAAGTTTATACTTCTCCCACCACTTTAGTTTAAGAGATAGACCAATAAGTTTTAGAAAAAAATATTCCAAAATTTTATAGAAATATAATGTGAGTATTTTTGTCGTATCTTAACTTTACCTTTTATGGAAAATCTTAATTTTCTAAACATATTACGCCCCTAGCGGCCAGCCTACGAAGTTGAAAATTATTATTACTGGGCGAGCCTAGTGGGACCACCCGATATACAGTGTGTCCGAAATTGGAAGGAAATTTATTGAGTTTTCAGAAACTATAAGAGTTAGAAAGGTTTGATTGTGACTATTACAGTTATGAGATATGAAAATGTAAACTTTCACCATTAACACTCATAATAAAATACTTATCTTTTTTGGGATATTTTAATGGTGTACTTTAAATTATACAATCTAAACGTTTCGATAACACTTACAGTTATCTTCGTCAGTAGTAATGTTTGTTAAAAATTGTTAAAGATGTAGTAAACAATTTTGTCAAATTTGAAAAATTAAAACATAAACATAAGCCTGCTATTAGTATAACAGTTTAATAATATTTAATTTTATGACCTAGTTATTCTTTACTAAAAATTTTATAGTTGGCTTTATGTTTCCCAAACTGTTATACTAATAGCAGGCTTATGTTTATGTTTTAATTTTTCAAATTTGACAAAATTGTTTACTACATCTTTAACTATTTTTAACAAACATTACTACTGACGAAGATAACTGTAAGTGTTATCGAAACGTTTAGATTGTATAATTTAAAGTACACCATTAACAAATCCCAAAAAAGATAAGTATTTTATTATTTAGTTACGAGATAGTTTGAAAAAAAAAATTCGCTGTATTTTCTTTATTTATGGATACCTTAAAAATCCATAAAAACATTTTTAAAGTATCTTTTCATGCAGACTTCGCTCGTCCCTTCAGATTTTAAATACAACGTTTCGGATTGCTGATAGCACAGACTTAAACAAAAAATACACAAAGGATATACGGCGAATTTAAAAATACAGCTTTTCGTTTTTCTCAGCGACCATAATAGTTATAAACGACCTATGAGCACTATTAAATTGCCAACATAATTGTCTAAAACCTTCACTATTTAACCTTCTTTCTAATTCTCATTGTGCCTGAGATCCCAATACAGTTCTTTCCAATTTCGGACACGCTGTATGTGACAAACTTACTTTATTATAACTTCCAAATTTAATTGATTCTCTCAACACACAACGAAATCAAAATTATTACATTAAATAAGTTCATAAATGTTCAAAATTACATAAAGTAATAAATTCACTATGGCAAAAGCCAAAAATACACACCACATGCGCAAACGTCAAAATTTTGAAAGTGCCACCTATTGATATGTGGTAAAACTAAGTTTCGGGCAAAACTGGGAATACAAACGTAACCGAACCAAGAACCAAACCTAAACGTCAAATTTTGAAATTGAAACAAGCGTAACACTTTTAGGGTTTTTTTGTTTAACTGTAGCATTGGCAGTCGATTTTTATTTGACAGTGCAATAACTTACATTTGTTCTTTTTTGTTGCATTAATTATAATTTTAAAAAATGATTCTTATAAGATTTACTTTCAATTCCTTTGTTCAGGTAGGTAATCAAATTGCAAACACAAAATTCGGTTGATTAAACTTTAAATTATTTTAGTGTTTGTTTATAATAACCTTAATATTTATATAAATTTTTTAATCAAGTTGAAGGCCAAAAATTTGGAAATTGTTGACTTCATTGCACTAGAAAACCCGATGTTGTGTTATATTTTACCATTAACAATTGAACTAATAAAAATTATATGGCCTTTAGTTGATTAATGATTTAATAATAAAGTGAAAAAAATATTTTTACGAAAATTAAATCAATGCATTTATGGGTTTAAGGTGCTTTAACAGTCAACGACATTATCAATGCCTCTCAAGATAATTTCTTTGTTCTCTAACTACTTATAATTACTTAAATGTAGTTACAACACACTTACGTGGGAATGTAGTGTTCTGAGAAAAAATTATTAGTTAATTTTAATTATAATTTCGAGATTTTCAAAAAAAAATCATTGATCTTCTAGGAATTCATTAACCTTGATCCATTATGGATGAATCTTCATACGGCAATTATGGCCTAACAACATAATTAGGTGTGTGCACCATGAGAAAATTAAAAACTTGCAGCATTAAAACGTTTTAAACATTTAAATTTTTAAATTTTGTCTTAACATAAAATATACCTAAATTAATCAATTTATTTTCATTATTTTCCCAAATTGGCGCCCTTTTTAAAATGGTTGCGTGTGCGTCTGTATACGTAGCACACACCTTAAACCGACCCTGGCATTAACAACATTTTCTAAGCGTTTAACCTCTATTTATATTGATTATTATTATTGATACCAAACAAAATTAATATCAACTGAAACTAGAAATAAATTACTTAATTACTTCTTGAAATATCATATACATTTTCATTGGTTTAGACTTGATTTTGACACCAGACGCATCCAAATACAAAAATGGATGTACCGTTCTAGAGATATCTCCAGAACACGCACCAATAGTCCGTTAAATTTCGAAGGCGCGTATCTTTCTTGTTTACCGTCCGATCCAGGAGAAATTGATATCAGACCTATTGCCGATGCCCCCTGTAGGACGCTTCCATTCCCTTCCGGAGTTACGTGGCCTTTCAGAGTGACGTTTTCCTGTTTTCTGCCTTCCATCCACGTGAGTAACTAGTTTCATGAAAATCCGTGCGTTAGTTTATATCCACAGAGACGTTCCCCATCCACCTTTAGAAGGAAAATCAAAAAGCCACGTATTTCATTCCCTCTCCAAGGGGGAGGGCGGGCTGCTCGAGCTTTCCGAGCTCCTTCAGCCACAATCATGGATTCCCAGCATTCATACATACATTACGTATATATGCATGATGGGATTAAGGATGGCTGCGGTTAGGATAAGATCGGAAGGAACGGAGTTAGGGTTCTCAGGGGGAAAATACTACCCCGGCATTCGCCTAAGCAGCCGCACATGGTGTGCATATACGCAGTGACCATGCCGCTACATGTGTATGAGGAAAACCCCCTGAAAAAATCTCATACAAGGTGGACGGTAACGGGAATCGAACCCATTACCTCCCGAATGTTAAGTAGCTCGTGTCACCACTACGCTACCACCTTTGGTCGAGTCATTTCGAAAATGGGTTCCCCGACGTCAACTTTGATCCGGATTGGTCTAGTCATCTAAGAGATTTACTTCTTTCGCTTTATTCCACACGCGTATCGAAATTAAGCCACGAAGGCGCCACGACGTCCGCGACGTGCTAGTCGTCGTTAGATGCTCCTGGGCGTCGAATTTCGTCGCGATTCGACTGCCCGTGCGTTCGACGCCCAATTAGGGGGTCGCGACGCTAATGTCACATGTTGAAATCCGCCTTTTTATATCGTCCGGAGAGCCCTCACTTATCAGCCGGATTTGACCAATACATAAATTTTCAGTATAAACTTATATAAAAATACTGTAGGCCGGAAACCTAAAATGCATGTTAACATTAGTTTGCAGTTAGTGCTGTTGGTTGTAATATTAGCGTGACTGCTGCAACAGATAACAAGTACGAGGCAGAAAGACGTTCATAACGATTTTGAAATGGATCACGGAATATACCTACTATTAATACTGTGGATTAGTTCTGTTTTAGTGCTTTTAATGTTTTAATTTTTTATAATAATGTCATTAGTCCCAGCTCAGAAGTGCGATAGTGCTGTTTAGTGGTAAAAATTGCAACCTTGTTTAAGATAAGAAGTTGGCTCTGCCTATATTACATTTTAAGTGTAATATTTTTGTATCGTTAGTGCTGTTTAGTGCTAAAATTTTTTAACCCGGTAATAAACACACCTCACACTAGAAGTCAATTAAAGAACCTATCTTTTTTCTCTTTTTTAATACCAAAAATAAAACTTGTAATCAACACAATACCATGAACGCAACGCTACACCAACAACAGTTGTATCACCAGGGCTCAACAAGAAAAAGACTTCTAAGTAGTCCACAATAAAGCACAACAAGCATTTAGGACTATAAGCATGAGCATACTAACAAAAAAAATCAAATTTCTAACCTTAAAAACAATTGAATCGTGTCGGGTGCAATGATTTTGTTGTCACCCGCTACTTTTGGTTACTAAACTTCATCATTTAGCAGTATTAGAACTTGACCCCTTCCAACCTTTTTTAACTAATAAAGCACTAACGCTTACCTATTTCAGCTTTGTGTAGACGGGACCAATTTCACCAGCGCGGATCCTCAGCAGAAACGCATTTTGAGTGCGACACATTGATATTCAGTGCAGCCAACCTAACTTAAAAAATATGTTTAATGAATTACTCGATAACGTCTGTACTAAAAAATATTAGGTATCATTAGTCCAGAAACGATGGTTTTGCGCGTATTCGCACATCTATCCTTTTCTTTTCAATTCCGAAAGCGTTGAGAACTTTCCAGTTCTCCTTCGCGGATGGCAATCTAGGAATCGTTTCTTTCCTCACCTGAATCGGATCCCGAACCCGAAAATCCCACTCGGCAAGCCGATACTGAACCCCTCACCATCAGAATCTTGTTTAAACTACTATGCCTTTTCACTCTTTTCTAGAAAAGCATTTGACCTCCACCAGAAACACTTTCATTCCATCACAGAAACGAACTTTGCTTATTCCCATTCTTACATACAGACCATTATTATACACCGAGTTACCGCTCTACTAGTCGGAAATACCTTTCCGTCACGGATTTCACCGCGCAGCATCTGAGAATATCTTGCTGTGGTAGTGCACTTCCCTGCTCCTGTTGTATTATTTTTCTATTATAACTCACTCAGCCTCCACACCCTTTCTGATAACGTATCTACCGTACCAATTCCGTAATCCTGGCGACTTTAATGCCGGCCACACCCAATTTCGTGACACCAGTACCAATAACAACGGGATTAATCTTTCATGTGCCCGATTGTGCTTGCCTCTATTATGCATCAGAAACATGAAACATGAACATTTCGCCCTGATTACATCATTCGTTCCAAACACAGCTGACTTTTTCGGTCACGAACTTTACACCTCCTACTTGTACTGTAATGAAAGACTTCAAATGTCGATTGGAATGCGCTTTCCGAACACATATCCAACCACACTTCTACACCAGTTTTAAGATCCCAACAAGTCGAGGGAACCATCAAAGACATAATTCCTTTATAACGGAAGCAGCGGATATTACAGTCGCGAACTAAATCAAAAAGGAATCCGGTTTTCAAGCCAAAGTATAACTACCTCGAAACCTCTAATCAGACAAGAAAGCAATAAACACAGAAGAATCATGGACACAAGTCACTAGATTACCAAAACGGTAATGCAACAGTTTAACAGACTAATCGGAAGAAAACCAACCATGGAATCACACCTCACTCAAGACGACCTTATTTTTACCGACCAAAAAAGTACGAAATGCTAGGCATTCGCCTGCCAACCGTCTTCAGATAACCAAATGATCTATAGCTCGATAACGCCTTTAAAGAACTACTGGAAGGTCGCCTTGAACAATTTCACAAACTGAACCTGTCCGAAGACTAATTGGATAACGGGAATTCTTTTTATACTTCTATCATACCCATTTAAGTTACCTTACACTTTAAAAAGGACGTACCTCAGTCCTGGACCATGACGGTCTAAACAACTATGACAAGCCATAAATTTACTAACAAACATATACAAGAACTGCATTACACTGCTACTTAATCACTTCCTCTTCCTGAAGATCTGTCTTAGAGAATGCTTTGATTGGATTCTAGCAAGTCGAGATGGAGACTACGTACAAACCAACAATATAATAATAATAATAATGACCTTTATTTGCTTTATGGCGGTTAACATGTAATTTAGAGATATATTAAGGGCGAAGTTCAACTAGATGGTTGTTCTTCCACTTAACCCTACATTCGGCACAGTAATAAGTACATCAATATAATTTTTGTACTATGTAGCATAGTGTGGTACAGGTAAAGTCGGGCTAATGTAGCACATCTACGCGTATTTTTTTTTTCGGCTTTAGACGTAAACGAAGCTTCCCACGACCACTATGGCATTCAATCACATGCAACGCAATCTGGCTGTTTTTTTCTGGAAATTAAGCAAGCATTTGACAGGATCTGGTACGCAGGACTCATTGGCAATATTTGCATCATAGGTATCTCAGCCCACTTTTTCCAAACCCTACTCTCGTATTTGACTAACCAGTCAGTACATGTTAAAGTAGACAATGCCTTGTCTCAACATTTTCAACCCACAGCAGACGTACTGCAAGGTTCTGCATCATCCCTATCCGATACACAATGTTTGCTTATGACCCGGACTGTCCGGAGTCTCTGTGAACAGTTTAGGGATAACACTGCCTTCTGAACCGTGCATCGGAACAGCAAAATGGACTCACGCAATATTTTTAAAGCAATCCTCTTCCGACATCCAAACTAGCAAGACGAGACTCCAAGACGAAGTGACATAGCTGAGAATTCTTTTCACGTAAATTCTAAACTGGCTTCTCGACGAACGAAGAACACTAAACAGAATACGTAACCCTGCAAACCTTCTGACCGCCGTCTGGGGTTGGATCAGAGATTGCACCGTAAAACCTTATGAGGTACATATAAGACCTACTTTCGCCCTGTTATTGATAATCAAGCTCGCTTGTACACCACATTGCACGAAACCACCTTTCCTATATTGATTCATTTGATCGCCGAATCATAAGACAGACTTCACTACACACACCCCAGTAACCTCACTACATAACATGCAAATGTTCCCATCATTACGACGGAATACAAACACAACAAAAACACCTTTGCATACCGAAGGATCTTCGACGGCATTACCCCTACCAAAGATATCCATACCAACACTTCTCGCTATACTGATATTAAATATCCTCCTTCCATACTAACTCATCCCCTTGACGACCACCCCCAGGAGATATAACAATCCTTTAACTACCCCTTATTTACTCGAAATCCTCTGTGATCACGATCAACGCTAAGACCCGGATAATGAATATGAAATAACCGCACATATCCAAACATAAATTACACTATCTTTGAACTACCCTTACAAATATACCGCACACTAGAATTAAATTGAAAAAGCATTTTTTTTCTTTTCCGTTCCAAAAATAATTAAAACGCGTTTCAATAGCTAAGATATCATCATCAGCGGTCAACTAGGTAGTCGACTAATTAGTCGAGCGCTGATGATAATAACTTAGCTATTCAAACGCCTTCGTTTATCTTTTTTATTTTTTGTGTGCTATGTGGGGGTATTTTGTTTGTTATAGGTTCTGCCACAGTTCTAGTATTCCAGATTTTTCAAATTTCTAACCTTGAAAACAATTGAGTTGCGTTATGTATAGTGATTTTGTTGTCACACGTTATTTTTGGACATCGAACTTAATTAACTAACAGTATTAAAATCTGGTCTCGTCCATTTTTTTTTTAATTAATGAAGGACGAACTGATTAACCATTGCAGCCATATGCATTACGTATGGGAGGGGCAAACTTTACCAACTCGGATCCTTGGCAGAAATTCATGACTTTCGTTAAGTAAATGATTAAAATTAGTTGTAACATAGTAACATACTGTCTCTAAGGAAATGACCCCCGTTCCGATTTCCACCAATGGTTGCATAGCAACCGTACAGAAAATTTTATTCAAGCATTTTATTTTGTTGGTGAAATACATATTAAAACTAGAAAAAAAAATTAATACAATGTTTACGTCCTGTACCTCTAAAATTAAGTGAAAGATAACTGAAGTTTTTCACTTATAAGTAACACCTTGTATGCAAGATATATTACAGCTGAAATTCATTTTTTATTACTTCATTCTATATTGAAAAGATATAGAAGAAGAGCCATGATAAATGTCACTTATTGATGCTTTTCGTAAGATGACAATATTGAATAAAATATTATTCTCTATATCAGAATATCTCGAATCTATTCAGATGATGTAACTAGATATAGACATTTCGTGTTGCTTCATTGTATTTAAAAATTACGATTCATAAGGTAAAGTCACGTTTACAGAAAATCGTTAGTGACTGAACTTGTTCATTTCACACAGTAGTGCATGAAGTAAATAAAACTAATAAGTAAATCGAAAATAAATTTACGATAATTTATCATGCGATATATCACCGTGTAAACTGTAATTATAAATGTCAATCGAACGGATATAACGTCAAAGCTGTACTATTATAATTGATACACCTCTAAATCTAGGCACGTTTATTGTTTATACACATTGTTAAAAAGAAACTATTTGTTACAAATGGAAAAGCACAAGGTTGATAATGACCGAAATTTATTATTAATATTAAGTGAACGTTCGTTTAATGATGAAATTATCATATAACTAGGTATTCTTTTGACCATATGATTAAATAAATCACACAATTCTATTGTCCGTTTAATAATATTAATTGGCTCGGTGATTAGAAAGTGACAGCGACTATAGGTAGATTTTAATTAAAATAGAATGTTAATGACTCAATTGTTTTTGCATTTACTATACATATTCATATATTTACACGAATACGCACTTATATACATACTTATAATAATAATTATATTCCACTTTCAATCTCAATAGTTTCGAAAAAATAAAAGCTTCCATATAATCCGATTGTTTTTTCTACATAAAATCCCAATAATTTAATATATAGAATGTTCTATATATATTTTAATATGATTGGATTATGTCATGTTTATTGGTAAATAGGGAATATGATATTAGTCTGCTTCGAAAAAACAAATAAATAATAATACAAAACAATATTCGTTTATTTTTTTCCACGGCCAACTTGGCCTACGGTAGAAATTAAATTAAAGAATATGTCTGCAGTATATACAGTGTGTCCAGTTTAATGTGAAATGATTGATCAATTTAAAGATTGATTACATTTACATTATATGCTTATCTGTAATTATCTTTTGGCCTTTCACAACTACTTAAGCCTACAGAAAATAGGAGCGAAGCTAAAGAGGATGCAAAAGTCCTACATTGTGTGTATGATTACATCAGTTAAACGTTGTGTCAAATGGAGGCCAAATGCCATATAAAGTAAAATAAAAGAATTAGGATTTTGCCGACTTTCAGTTTACACGTAATGTTAACAGAGCTAGGACGATTACTTTTTTAGAGAGTAATCAGTAATCGGTAATTGACTACAATTTACGTGTGATTAGTAATCGTTTTCGAATTTGCACTCCTAAAAAAGCACGATTATTTTGAGTAATCGCGATTACTTTGTGTAAGCGTATTTTGAATTTTCTATTTATGGTGAATAATATTTTTTGTTAGTATGCTCATGCTTATGTGTTAGTATTTACTTATTGTTAGCTTATGTTACTTATTTGTGGACTGTTCAGGAGTCCTTCTCCTCTTCAGCCCTGGTCATTCCTTGTTGTTGTGTTGCGGTGTTTGGTGTTATTATATGTTGTACAATCATGAGATGTGGTTATTTGGGGTGTAAAAAAAGAAAAAAAATTTAGGTTTTATTGAGTAATGAATGTGTTAATGGGTTAAGTGTGCATGGTGGTTGTGGTGTGTGTAGCATGGTTGGTGTGCTTATATTCGTTGGCCGGTATCTTGCTGGGGTCGTCATCCAATAGACGTGGGGATGCGGAGGGCATACGGGATGTTGTCAAGGGATTCTTCTATCTCCTCGGGGAGGTCGTCGAGGAGTTTTGTGAGGATGGCGGGTGGATGTTTGAATTTGAGCTTGGGTTTCCTTCGTGGGAATGGGGAAAAGCGGTTGTTATAAGGAGTGGTAAGGATCTCTTTGGTTGGGATGGTATCGCCGAAAATTCTTTTGTGGGTAAAATTTTTCTGAAAGGTTTGGATTCTATGTGTGATTGGTGATATATTGGCGCGTTGGATAGTAAGGGTATTAGGGTACCTGAGGGTAACCGGTGTATGCGTCGGAAAATTCGGCGCTCATAGGAAGCGATGGAGTAAAGGTGTTTGGGGTTTATATTTGTATATATGGGAGCTCGGAAATCCATAATAGGGCGGATATATGTTTTATAGGTGTGTAAGAGGGTTTTGGGGTGATAACCTCTGATTGTACCCCGGAAGGCGCCCAGTAGGTTTGCGCGGTTCCTAATACGGTTGAGGGTTTTTTAACATCCGGGAGCCAGTTGAGGGTTCGTGTGAAAAGGATTCCTAGGTAGGTGATTTCATCTTGGAGAGGGAGTCTTTCCTGATTTAGAGTGAGGGACACATTTCTGGAGGCAAGCTTTGGGCACTTATCTTCGGTGTAATGAGGATGGCGGAAGAGGATTGCTTGGGTCTTGGTAGGATTGACGGAGACTCTCCACCGGTTAGCCCAGTTGGAGAAGTTCCGTAGGGTTTTGGATATGATGCGGGAGGCCGTTTGCTGTTCCGATTAACCGCCCAGAAGGCGGTGTCATCCGTAAACTGCGCTACGACTACTCCGGGTTGAGTGACTTCGGGTATATCGGATGCGAAGATAGTGTAGAGGATCGGGGCTAAGACAGAACCTTGCGGTACGCCTGCTGTAGGTTCAGAAAAGATCTGAGAAGGTTTTTCTACTTTGACCCGAACTGACCGGTTGCTCAGGTACGAGAGTAGGAGTCGGGAATGCTTAGGTTTCGGATCTTGTGCAGGAGACCGGCGTGCCAGACCCTGTCAAATGCTTGCTTAATGTCCAAAAACACAGCCAGATTGCATTTCTTGTGATTGAATGCTCTGGTGGTCTCGGTAAGTAGCTTCAACAAGGGATCGTGACACGTTCGGTTGCGACGGAAGCCGAATTGGCTGTTAGGAAGAAGGTCGTTGAATTCGAGGTGGTCCCTGAGTCACTTTGGGTAGAATCTGCTCAAAGAATTTACCGAGGCAACTCAGGAGGGAAATGGGTCGATAGGAGGGGGGTGAGGTTAGGTCAGCGTGGGGTTTTGGTACCATGACGGTGGAGGCCGATTTCCAGTCCGTCGGAAAATAGGAGAGGGTTAAGTATTTATTATATATGTCGGGTAGTAGACGGAGGGCTGGGTCGAGTAGGTGCCGGAGGCTCTTCCTATTTAGGCCGTCATGACCTGGGGCTGAGTTTTTTCCTTTTTAAAATACGTGTGGACCTGGTCGGGCGTGATGGAGGTATAAAAGGGACTCTCGTTATCGAGTTGGGGTTCAGGAACGTTAAGGTTGCGGAACTCTTCAAGGCGACCCTCGAGGAGTGCCTTGACCTCGTTGTCGAACTGGAGAGCATCTGGGGATTGGAAAATGGTTTGAAGGTGGTGACCAAAGAAATCGGCGTTTCCTTGGTCAGAGGAGATTAGGTTGTCCTGAAGGTCGGTAAGGTGTGATTTAGTGTTTACTTTTCTTCTGGTCAGTCTATCGAACTGTTGCCAGAAGAGTTTGCTATTTCTATAATCTAGTTGGGAGGTGGCTTTGGACCAGGAGTCTTCGGCGTGTTTGTTGGCTTCTCGCCTGATTAAGGCGTTGAGGCGATTGTATTCGGTCTTGAGAGCCGGATTCCTGGATCGCAAGAATTGACGGTAAATTCGTCTTTTCTCTTTGATCCTGTTCACAATGTGTTGTGGGGGCGGTTTGCGGGATATGTCAATGTTTTTTAATGGTATAGAGGTATCGACTCGCATTGAGGGTACACCTGTTTCGTCCGGATTGAAAATTTGATATGGCTGAAAGTTGAATCGTTTCATAACCGAATAATTGGCCAACCGTTATAATATGTCATCCTAGCTAGTGAAGTTGCTTCGGGCCTCCTTATAGATGATCTACTATGCCGCTTCAAGAAGTACGTGAACCAATCTTCACCTGCTTGTTTATTTCTATTCCATGAATCTGGATTCTTAACGTTGATTTTTGACATACTGGAATGCGAGCTGCCTACACTTTCTAGACGTTATACCATAAAACATTTTCTAAGATCTCAATAAATATTTACAAAGCATGGATTCCTTTCATCCAAAAAGATCTGACGATTTTTGAAATGAGGTTTGAATGCGATGTTTTCCATTCCGATTTCTCTAGCCGTTTTCACATAAGTCGCTAGTCTTGTTTTTAAAGTTGTGCAACGTTGCGATTTTGCATAAAGATCCCTTGTTTTCCAAAACTTGCTTTACAGCATGCCTCATATTCTTTTCTGGGATGCAATGGATTGAACGGGGATTCAACATATGACTTAAGAGATTAAAAATTAATCGGCAGACGATTAACAATTCGATTTATAATCTAGCAGTAAGATTCGCAGGTAAACGCACAACCGACGGAAATTTTGATAATCCTAAGCACACTGCATAAACATATTAGTAACTCACCTTCGAAAAGTACATCGGACCTCCCGAAAATCTAAAAACGTATCTCACAACGCCATTTTTCCATCTGGCAGCAAATCTGACGTGATAGAGGAAATCACTATTGTGAATCTATTAACGTACATACGAAAGAGAACCCGCCATTAGCGCGAGAAATTTGAGCGTGTTCTTTGTACCCCGTGTCGGGTGAAGCAGGACTCCCCTATACCTGTTGAAAGTTGCTAAAGTTAAACATTTCAAAAATAATCGCTAATTTATTTACACCTTGTTACTATTCAATTTTGAAGTAAGGTACGATGGGAGTTTTTTTAATGATAATTGGCGATTTCAGAAAAAGGAATATTCATGAACTCGTCATCAAATGTCTCACTTGACTCGAAGCCCGGCACAAAGTGCCTCGTATTTCAATATGGCTCCTCGACAGTAATTCAACATTTTTGTGACTGTTATGTAAATATATATTGTAACTTAGTGAAGTTGCTTTAAATGATTATTTTATAAGCGATAGCAGGCATACCAACTTCCGTTACATTATTTAATTTTGTTTACTATTGATCATTTGTATACAGGGAGCTTTGCAGTATTCGGCCGCATTGAGTACGTAATGTGGAGGATTAAAATTGAACGATTTAGTTTAGTTAGTGAAATAAAGCTTGTGTTCGCATTCTTTTGTATTTAACGGCATGAGCACGTGTTAGTGCTGACACTAGCTACTGATTCATTTTTACATTTATTGGTACAATTATTTGCGGTTTAATGGTAGGTATCTGAAGCAATCTGTTGTTTTGGTTATGCTTTGGTGAATATAAAGTGTTTTAATACTGCAATCACTTGCAAAGTTTTCATTCATTTGCCATTATACTTAAGACAGAATAATTATTTCTAGGGATTCTTCTTTATAACTTATTTCAGTTGTACGTATATGCAAATATTGTTAATAATTTGTTATTTGCATTGTTGTCTTGATAGCAAATAAAATAATAGAGCTGAGCAGCACTGCGTTTTACTTTTTTATTGTGTGGTTTACTTACATTGTATCTTCTTACAGCTTCGTATTGTTGAGATCGATATATTTATACTGGTATGTTACCACCATTTCATGGTTAGTGGCTGTGTTTTTCTAAGAAACTACGTGATGCCATTTCCTATATGGCCACACTAGCCACGCACCCAACCCAGGTTAACTGAGCTGGACGATATTTATATTCTATCTGTAACGTATCTATCATTTTGAACACGTTGCAATACCTTACTCCAAAATTGAATAGCAAGGGAGATACATGATGGTAAAGTAAAAATTTAAGAGTTTTTTTTTTTTAACAATCCTTATACACTGTATCTCAAATTGATGCTGCATGTATGGCTATCTCTGTTATTAAGAGCTGCAAAATCGGTCAAATGGACAATGTTTCTCAGGATTCTATTACCATTCTCGAAGTGCTGTTACATTTTATCAGACCCCGTAGCTCGGTTATTAGAGAACATACAGTATTTTGGTTTTTTGTTTTTGTTTTTTCAGATTTCGAGATAATGACTACAGCTTTCTTTTTTATGGACGCCATATTAATTAAATTAAATTAAATTAAATAGCATTTTTTCATTTTTTCAAAAATGTATCACAACAAGTATTTTCTTTTCAATGAATACTAATAACCAAATATCTGAAAATGTTCTACTAAAAATTTTGTTGGTTTCCTCGATAAGGTCTTGGTAGGTGAGCTAACAATTTATGAAAATAAATTTCCTGAACGACATCAACCAAACGCAAGACATTTGAGGAATCTGTTATGGAATTTGCTGAATTATGGAAGTTTTGTAAAATCCAGAAATCATAAATATGCTGTTGACAGTGAGGACAGAAATAGTCTTGTGTTACAATACACTAACAATAACCCCATAGCATCGGTTAGAAAAGTTGGTAATGAAACAAATATTCCTAAGTAACCCGTCCATCGAGTACTGGGCGCCAATAAATACCATCCATACAAGTCTAGGATAGTACCAGGTTTATCGTCAAATGATTTTTCACGAAGAGTAAAATTTTGTGATTGGTACATCCAAAATATGCGAGAAAATCCCAATTTTTCTATGAAAATATTAATATTATGGACTGATGAAACTCGATTTACCAATTGCGGAGGCGTAATACCCATCACTGGGCTGTAGAAAACCTACAATTCACCTCAAAAAGACTGTTTGGTGCGGTATAATAGGTACATATAAAATGAAATTCAAATTTAAATATGACATTTTAGAAATTATTACTTTTAAGAAATCAATTAATTGGGCCATTTATTTTTAGTTTCAACTTAAATGCAGCACGATATTTTAAACTCTTACAAGAGTAACTAATGATAGCTGTAACGGCAGCTGTAGGGAACTTGGATCAAATTTGGTTTATGCACGATGGTTGTTGAGCTCATAATGCCGCCGTCGTAAATAATTATTTGGAACAAAACTTTCCCAATAGATTAATTACGAATAATGGCGACTTTTGTGGCGTGCTAGATCCCTTGACTTCTTTTTATGGAAACTTTCGCATTTGAAGCTCCAGAAAATATTGCAATTTTATACAAAAGAGTCCGAAACGCTATGCATGCTGTGAATAGAAACACATTAATGAGGTCAACAAACTCTCTGCAAAATCGTTGTCAAATATGTTTAGATCAAGGTGATGGCCACATAGAACAATTCTTTTATAATTTATTTGTATCAGCTTTTATTGTAAATGATCGCAAAAGTCTTTTTTTTTCATTCTTTCAATAAATTTTATCGATAATAATTCAAGAATAATTTCCTAATTGTCTAGCTTGTGCTTTTTCATAATTATTGAAGCGTTCAGTTTCCTATTAAAGAAGGTATTAATTAGTGAACGTCAAAAAACTTGAACGTTAATAGTGAACCATGACCTAACTAGGTTAACAATTTTTTTGCGATTTACAGGTAACTAACATTTTTTTTCTTATTTCAGTATTCATTGAAACGAAAATACCATGTTGTGATACATTTTTGAAAAGAGGAAAAAAATGCTATTTCATGCATTAATAATCCAATTTGGCGTCTAAACGAAAAAAGAAATCTGAAAAATATATTCTTTTGTTTTATTTTTTATCGTAAAGTTCTTAAAAAAGTACCCGTAGAATGTTTAAACCAAAATACCGTATGTTCTCTAATAACCTACGGGGGTCTGTCAAAAATGCACCATTTCGGTTTCCCGCGATTTCATCGAAAACCAAAAATAATTGATGTAATGTAATAGCACTTCTGGAATTGTAATAGAATCCTGAGAAACATTGTTCATTTGGCCGATTTTGCAGCTCTTATAATAACAGAGATAGCACCAATTTGGGACACAGTGTATATAGGTTTGATCGTAGTACTCTGAACATTTGTATCGCGAGGAAATTGAAATTTGGTGTTATTCTTCACGTATCGTATAGGGGGCGCTTTCTGTCGGAAGTTTGGTGTATTAACGTTGAAACTTTTTGACCATACCTCGTACATAAGTTTTTTGTAAAAAAATATTAAATAATAGATTTTATCTTTCAAAAATGCTATACTTTTTTGAAAGTTGCTGAAGTTAACCGTTTAAAAGATCATCGCTAATTTATTAAATAGGGTAACTTTGATAGAATTGAGTATAAAATTATAGTACCTATTGAAGAAAATGGTGCCCACTTTGACATTTACTATGAATTATTGCTTATTTGTTAACAAACGGAAGTTGTAAAAGTGTGGACTATAATTTTATACTAAATTAATTCTTTTTCTGAAACGGTTAACTTTGCCAGCTTCAACAAGTACACCTTTTTTAACCGGTCAGGTCCATTATTTCATATTAGTGTACTAAAATTTGTACTGGGTGTCTCACATAAGAAACTCTATCCCCTTATCTCGAAAGGTATTCTGTTTAGAAAAAAAAGTTAAATACAAAGTGTTGTTGTTTTTAAGGAACTTTTATATTACATACCTTTCACGTATACAGGGTTCTCAGTTTTTCATGGTCTGGAATCAACTCTTAAAAATTAAATAAGACACCCTGTATATTTTTTTGGATATGGATTTCTCGTAAAAAATAAGGGTGACTTTCAATAAGATATTATATAGCTATCTCTCGTCGTTGAGGATTTAACAGCCGTTTTATTTATTTTTTTGCTAAAAATGTATTTATTTAAGGTAATAGGAAAAAATATAAGTATATTATATTTGGTGAATCTGCCATTTTTATATTACAGACAATACCATAATATATAATACTAGTTGTTTACTTTGGCTACAAATTATACAGGGTGATGTCAGAAATTGATCCGATCGGGATATATAAAATCACCTATAAGTCGATAATTTTAAATGGAACACCCTGTATATCATTTCCGGTTTCAATTGTTCACAAAGAATTAAGGTAACTTTGTTGTACAAAATAGCCTATACCCATCTCTAGCCGTTTAGAAAATATTCGTTATTAAACATTTTTTATGCGATAAAAAATGCCTTTCGTTTAAATTTAATAAGGAAATACGTTACAAATATTTTTTTAACGGGCTAACTGTAGTAGATTTTCAACAATATACTGTAGTTTATAATTTTAACTAACATGTCTGTATTTTCTGAGAAAATCATTCACTACAAATCGTAAAATTAAACCAAATATTGCATGTAATCAAAACCAACTAACGCTGCAAAATCAAAATTGCCATGGAAAACAGTAAAGTGCTTTGGACACCAACGTAAACAAGAATTATCAAATAATAATTTTGGTTTGTAGTGCGTTCAGTTTATCTTTAGCTTATAATGTTTTATAGTGCCGAAGAAATGTTAAATTTATATCAGTGTTATCTCCAAAATAACAAAAGCATTGCACTAACTATTAGAGCATATCGTCAAAAGTATCCGGAAACATCCATATTTGGGCGAATTGAACGAGATCTCGAACAGCATGGTGTTTTAAAATATGCAAAAAGAAATAAACTTAAAAATATCTTGGATGATGAAACGCAATTAAATATATGTTTGTATTTCGAAGAATTTACAGAAAATTCTATCAGAGATGCAGAAAAAGACTTAAATATTGCTAGAACTAGTATCCATAGGACGCTAGAAATAAATAATTACAGGGCGTTTAAGTTTGCTAAATTACAACACTTAGAACCTAACAATCATATTCTATGCTTGGAATATTGTAACATAATGATGGATCCTCATTTTCGTGACCCTAATTTTTTTAACAAAATTTGTTGGATGGACGAAGCGGTATTTACTACCTCAGGGATATTTAATAGAAAGAATACTCACATTGGTCTCAAGAAAACAAAAACAACATTAAAACTATACAACATCAAGGTCCCCGTAGTGTTCATTGCTGGTGTGCGATTTACAGGAATCAAATAATAGGTCCTCTATTTCTGGATAACCATTTAAATGGTGCGAGGTACCTGGAGCTACTAACTAACAATATCAGACCGTTACTAGAGGTCAAATATTATTTGCCAAATGAATGAAGCACCTTGCCATAACACCATTCAACTAAGAAATTATTTAAATGAAAACTATGCAGAGGTCGTTGGGCGAAATGGAAATATGTGTTGGCCAGAGTTGACCCCCCTGGACTATTTTCTGTGGGGAGCATTAAAGGATAAAGCCTATAAAAATAAACCTCAAGATGTTAATGATCTCAGGAATGGGATAAGAGAAGAAATTCAAAATACCAATGAAAGTGCTGTAGTAAGAGATGCCCTAAGAAAACTAGAAGTCATCTACACAACTTGTATTGCCCAGAATGGAGGCCATGTAGCACATTTACTTTAATTTTCCGTTTTGTTTAGGTATAGTTGATTGGTTTTTTCTTTATATGTATTTATTTTGTTTGTTTTTACATAATTAATTTGTAATTAAATGTTCACTATTAACTTAACTTCTTGCTACTTACTTAATAGTTCACAAAACTTATCGTATTGTTAAATGTTAAAACATTTCTTTATTTGTTAAAATATCGTAAGTCGTTGAAATAAAAAATTAAATATTATTGTTATATCGAACATAGGTATTTTATTTTACCGATCATTTGGGATAATGATTTTCCCAGAAAATACAGACATTTTAGTTAAAATTATAAACTACAGTATATTGTTGAAAATCTACTACAGCCCGTTAAAAAATATTTGTAACGTATTTCCTTATTAAATTTAAACTAAAGGTATTTTTTATTGCATAAAAAAATGTTTAATAGCCAATATTTTTTAAACGGCTAGAGATGGGTATAGGCTATTTTATACAAAGTTACCATAATTTTTTGTGAACAATTGCAATCGGCAATGATATACAGGTTGTTCAATTTAAAATTATCGACTTATAGGTGATTTTAAATACCCCGAACGGATCAATTTCTGACATCACCCTGTATAATTTGTAGCCAAAGTAAACAGTCTGTAATATAAAAATGGCAGATTCACCAAATATGATATACTTATATTTTTTCCTACTACCTTAAATAAATACGTTTTTAGCAAAAAAATAAATAAAACGTTTATTAAATCCTAAACGACGAGAGATAGCTATATAATATCTTATTGAAAGTTATTTTTTATGAGGAATACATGTCCAAAATAATATACAGGGTGTCCCATTTAATTTTTAAGAGTTGATTCCTGGCCATGAAAAACTGAGCACCCTGTACACGTGAAAGGTATATAATATAAAAGTTTCCTTAAAAACAATAACACTTTGTATTTAACTTTTTTTCCTAAACAGAATATCTTTCGAGATAAGGGGATAGAGGATCTTAAGCCGGGTCTCCACCAAAGAAAAATTGTCAACTTTTGTGTTGTCAACACGTGTTGGTGATAAAAGTTTTTGAAATTACCTTGAGTTGCCAACAAAAGTTGTAAACGAATGTCGAGATTCGTGTTTCCGTATTAGTCGGTAAACATCAAAGGAATACGCGTGTTGCAGATATTTAACTGCTCTGTGTGTACGCTTGCTCAGTTGGTAACATTAGTTGCAAACAGAAACATGTCTGTCATCACGTGGACGAACGAATTAACCGATACGTTAATTGATTTATACCGCGCCCAAAGTGTACTATGGGAAATAAGGAAAAGGATGCATGGAAAACTATCACTGATGTTATGGGGCTACACGAACTCGAAATACAAAGGAAAATTAAAAATTTGACTGCACAATTTTTAGAGAGAAAAGAAAATTAAAGAGGACAATAAATCTGGAGCTGCGGCATCCGACACTCTAAAGTGGTTTGCCTACAAACGGCTTCTTTTTAACAGATAGAAATGAACCTCGGTTATGTGTGGAAAAGGGATTAAATGAAACACATGAAGTATGCAACAATATTATTATTATTATTCAGCACACTTATTTTTTAATTTACTTTTATTGTATATAATTTGCTAATAGTTATTTTGCCAAGGAACTTTCCCTTCTGGCGACATAAAGTATTCTGCAAATTCTTGTCTTACGTCTTTAGCTGCATTACTTGATTTCCGAGCTCTCTTATCTAAATTGTGAAATGGTGTGTCGTTTCTCCAAGTTCCAGAAATAATATTACCAGTGTCTTTGTCTTCAGAATCAAGTGTTCCAGGTGGAGTGTATGTCGCCTTTGAGTTTTTATTTTTTCTCAAATAACTGTGTAAACAAATACAAGCAGTTACAATTGCCTGCGCTTTCTATGGGTCAAGTAACATTATTTTCCTGAAGACTCTATATCGTGCTGATAATATTCCAAACACGTTTTCTGATGCTCGTCGTGCTCTTCACAATCTATAATTAAATATTCTCTCTAGTGATCTTTTTTCTTGAGGGCCCGATAAGGTTTCATCAAATTTGGTGACTATGGAAAAGCATCGTCACCTAGGAAAACATAAGGTACAGCTATGGTTCTCCAAAGAAGCTTTTCATTGTTAGGTAAATTAAGATTACATTCAGACAACATCTTTTTGAAGCGAGTATTTTCGAAAACACCGCCGTCCGATATTGGCAGCCAACATTCATGTATAACACTTCGTAATTTGCATTAGCAACAATAACAAGAACAATGCTAAAAAACGATTTATAATTGAAAAAATCGCTTCCACTGTGTTCTGGTGATTGAATCGTAATATGTTTTCCATCCATTACTCCTACACATTGTGGAAAGTTCCAAAGATTGTTGAACTGTGTTGCCACTACGTTCCACTGTTTACACTTTCAGGCATCTGTAAAAAATAAATAATTAATAATATTAATTAATAATTACTTTAGGATTCTGAGACAGAAATCTCTGAATATCAATTACCAAATGAAGATGATACAACAGTCCAATCACCACCAGATCAACAACCAGGCTGTTCAAGAATGTCAGATATTCGAAAAAATACAAAAGGTTCAAAAAGAAAAATTTCAAGTTATGACAAAAGCAGGAAGAGGCGTATAACGTGTTAAAAGAGCTTCAAGTTAAGAAGTCTCGCAGTAGGTTCACTATCTTTGGAGAACATGTTGCAACAAAGATAGAAGCTTTGAAATCAAGCTATGCTCAAAATGTGGTAGAGCATTTAATATCGAATATTTTATTTGACGCCAGCATCGGAAAATATGATTATCCTGCTGCTAGTCCATTTTCGACACATTCATCAAATTCAAGTTACTCAATACCTACCATCTCCACAATACCCATCATCACCGTCAAATATTTCAAAATAATAAATTATACTTACCTAATTTGATCTTTTAGAACTTCACATATTGCTGCACAAACTTCAGGTACATTTTGAAATCGCTTTGAAATTCTAAACAAATACATTAATGAAGTGTACGAATTGGCTAAAAATCTTAAAGTAATTATGTAAACGTTCGTAGTGTGATTGCTTTTCTGTAATTAGTGACTTATTTTTTAATTTTTGGTCCAACAAGATTGAGCACGTTCAAAATCAGAGTCAGTCATACGAAGAAAGTTTCTAATTTGTCCATATTCAATACGTCCTGCTAACAAGTCATCTCTTCTCAAAGTATTTATTAGCTCAATTCCATGTGTATTTCTTTCTTTGAGGCTTGGTCTACCCAATATTTATGCGTCCCTTTCTTTTGCTTAAAATAATAAACGCTGCGTGCTAGCATAATGTCGTCGTTCGACAACATTTTGTCAACTAGTGGAGACAGCTAGTTGTCAACTGAAATGTTCTTCAAATTGTTATTTTAATTTGGTATGTACAAAGGAAACAAAAGTTGGTGACTTTCTGAAGAATTGTAAAAGTTGCCAACACAGAAATTGTCAACAATTTCAGTGGAGATTCACCTTTATGTGGGACACCCTGTGCACGGAATTATGATCAAGATGTTTCGGCGTTTTAATGACATACGGTACGTAAAAACAATACCAAATTTCTTCGTTCAAAACTGCAGGAATTATTAAAGAAATTCAATGTTTGTTGGGGTATATCGAGTTATTTTAAGCTGTTGCAGACGCAATGTCCGGATACCCTGTAGGGAGACTGGCCTAAATGACACACCCAGGTAAAATGACATACCCTATATTTTTGAATTTGGCGCTTTGAAGAGGCTTCAGCTGATTCTAGTTAAGCTTTGTGTTGGCAACACTGCAATCCTACAAAACCCGCCGATTCTGTTATGAACGGTGCGACGGTCGTGAACGAATTTCGAAATGTAAGTATCCAATGTAATATTTTCGACTAGATTAAACCGAAATTCTGTAAATATTTTGAAAGCAAATTGAACCGCGATTATTGCTAATGTTAATGTGGTCATACTTGTTTATTTTCGCCACGGTTTACCAAATTGTTTTTCATGCATGCAAAAGGAGGTTTAGTTTATACAAAAATGTGTGACTAGGGTAAAACGACACAGTGTATCAGGAAATGACATACTATGTCATTTTGCCCTAATATTTATCCGTTCAACGCATTTGATAGAAATTCATATTTCTTTACCTAGATGGTTGGAAACTATAAAAGAAAAAGTAATCGGCAGAGCTGGAGTGAGGATGCAATGCAGCGTGCTATTGATAGTGTCAATAGTGGTGAAGCAGGTTGGCTTAAAGCATCCAAACTCTATGGGGTTCCACAAGCTACACTTCGGAGAAGAGTTCAAAATAAAACATAACTGTTCGGGGTAACAAAAGGGATTAGGTCGGTATCAGACCACTTTCGATGCAAATTTAGAAAGAGAAATTGTGGTCCACATTAAACTTCTAGAATCACGCCTATTTGACTGACCCGACTGACGTACGCAAATTAGCTTATGATCTGGCCGAAAGAAATGGCCTGCAGCACCGCTTTAACAAAACTAATAAGATAGCTGGTTGATTGGTTAGTTGAGTTTGGAAAGAAATGTAGACATTTCTTTAAGAAAACCTGAGCCCACTTCAAAAGCATGTGCCATGGCATTTAATAAACCTCAAGTGGCAAAATTTTTCGCAACATATCAAACGATTTTGGAAAAATATAACGTTCAACCGACCAGAATTTATAATGTTGATGAAAGCGCTCTATCTACGGTACAAAACCTCCCAAAGTATTTGCTCAAACTGAAAAAAACAAGTTGGTGCACTTACTAGTGCTGAGAATTCATGTCACTATGGTATGCTGCATGAGTACCACAGGCCACTTTGTACCTCCTGCTTTAATTTTTCCACGGAAAAGATGGAAGGCTGAATTATTAGATGGAGCACCTTTAGGAACATTAGGAATGAATCAAGAAAATGGATGGATGAATAGTGAACTGTTTGTGAAATGGTTACAACACTTTAAAAATTCACCAACCCCACATTGTCCGATAAAGAGCTGTTGATTGTCGACGGCACTAGCCATAAGGGTATCGTAGTTTTAACGTTTGCTAAAGAAAACGGTATTATAATATTAAGTTTACACTGCACCCATAGGATGCAGCCTCTGTATGTAGCTTTTATGGACCAATGAAACCTATTATGACCAGGAAGTTTCTATATGGCTTAAGACACATCCTGATAGGGTCAAGAAAAGTGGATTAAATGCTTAAGTGCAGAAATTCACTGCAATCTGATGTCTCGCCAAAGTGCAAATATATACAAGGTGGTCAGAAAACGCATGTTTTACAATATTGAATTACTGGGACACAATGGGTTGAAAATAATAAAACAAGTATTAAATGATAGGTTGTTTAATGCAGTTTTTGAAATTACATACCATATTTAGGTTCGGAAAATAATGTCTTTGAGATGACGTCCTTCTTGCTGGATACCAATTTGGATTTCCTGAAAATTACCACTGTTACCTTTAAACTGTGCAGAGTCTTTTGTAATTTTGTGGTTCTCCGATGCCCAATACACAGTTTTGAACATTGACGTAACCGTCAAGATGAAAATGCTTCATCACTCATGAAGACTGTAACATCAGGATCTTCGTAAACATTTCATCCATTATGCGACAAAACTCACTGCGCTGTACAAAATCTTCATTAAGCTGCTGGACGGTCATTATTTTGTACGGATGGAATTTGAGGTCATCATGTAATGCGGTGAAGCAACGACGTGACATACCCAGCGCTACAGCATGTCGTCTAGTCGATCGTCAGACTATAACAACTGCCGTTCTGACTCGGTCTACATTTTCCGGGTACGAACTGAATAAAGACCAGGTGGTTTCTTTTCATCACAGAACCAGTACTTCTAAACGCTGCAACCCATCGGAGTACGGTATTTCGATCAGGCACTGCACCTCGACGTCCAACTCTAAAATATTGACGGAAAAGACGTTGCACTGTGACTACAGAATCATTTTTCTAAAAACTGCTCGACAACGAACACACGATGTTGTACGCTCCAACGCTCCATAGCGACTGAAATGGCATTGTATGCCGTCTGCCAACATTCGTTTAAGGTCAATATCCTCACGTCGCCGAGTACTAGCTGTTCGAAAACATGCGTTTCTCTGCACCACCTTGTATTTGTGAGATATGTTCATAATTTTTACTTCATTTATTCATTTCTTTATAGGTTTTGCTAATAAAGTAAGTTTCTTGACTTTTGGCGTGTTTTGGAATTTTCTGTACATATGTCATTTACCTATGTGCTCCTAAATGACATAATGAGCTGATTTTAATTTTTAATTTAAAAAATATATCTAAAGGTAAGTATTTTTTCCATGGTAGTTATGATTGTTGATATATTGTCTAACAATTGTATCAAAAAATTAACTGTAACATAATTTCTAGCCATTCTGTGATCAAAATGCTTAGGGTATGTCATTTTAGGCAATGTCTCCCTATATTTGACGTAGACTTTTACGATGTTTTCTTGCCATTTCTTATTATTATCGTGCAAATTGCCATCATTAACCAATAGGCCGGTTTAAGTGTGGTTGTATTGTGCTTTATTTAGCCCCCTCTATTATAATAATTTAATTCTATTTTAAATATTATAACTTTCCGATTTTAAAAATTGTTTTCATATAATTCCGAAAGATTTTCATTAACAAACTCGTTACCTCTTTCGCATATTTCGTTATGTCGCAACTTATTTTTCTGTTTTTAAAATACTGACTTCAGAATCGGTGTCCTGAAAAATTAATAAAATGGATTTCATTTTTGTGTATTTCCTCTGGCACATGGCAAAATGCCCGTCAAACGTCAAACCCTTGACAAAAGAAAATTAAGTATTAGTGAAAATGGAGTTCATTATAGTTATGCATTCACAGATGTTTTAATGACGGAAAAAGTTGGAATAATGCGTGTAAAACTGATTTTTTTATTTAATTAAAAATACAATTTTGAAAGTAAGTAAATAAAAACAGATTTGGGACAAAATGAAAAAGTAAATATCTACGAAATTTAATCAGTGTAGTTTCTTTATTAACAATGGCCATTAAACGCATTAAAGAGTAAAAAAACTTCAAGTATAATGAATTTTAAACAAAACATCTTTAATATAATGATGTGAAAATCGCACGCTGTCCTCATTCTCCTTTTGAAATCATTTCCCACGAACTCTCCAGCTTGGCGTATAAGAAAACCTCAACTTCAAAAGTTTTGAGTTTTAAAAACGCGCGTGTTTTAATAGTATATTTGAAATATTAAATTTCATAAAAATTATATAATCAGGGAGCATATTAAATGTATATATTTGTTAAGAAACAATGTAATTTTCTAAACAATGATACGGCCCGCTTACTTTGTTTAGCTCTGTGAGAAAACGTGAGAAAAAAACAATACCAACCACTACTACCGGAAATCCATTGAAACGATTAAAATAATCAGTCTAGACAGTTGTTTCTTTAACTTCGAAATTATCCATCAAAGTACTTAAATTCTTACCTACAAAAAGGAATTACGCCTTAAGTTATAATTGAACCGGAAAACCTCGAAAACAAATTAACTCTAATTTAAAGCGACGTAATCAACATTAACTTAATTAAATTGAATCAGTATCGTGGAAAATGATGATGTCAACAAATTTACGTTAGTTATTGGTAAATAATTGAAGCAAAAGGAATAGGTAACCGTTTTTTTTTTAAATGTATGCATAACAACTCATACAATTTGATGTAAAACATTTATTTTTAAAAATGTAAAAAAAACGCAGGCATCTACCATCACACTATTTTATTTATGTATTAAATTGGTATGCGAAACTTGTTTTGCCCTTTCGAACTCTGCAGATAAATAAAGATCAAAGTGGTTTAAATGTAAAAAAAATATTAAGCTTTTCCTTTTTTAAGGTTTTAATTATTCAATTTAAAATTAGTTTTCTATATTTTCGTTTGTGCGTGCAACTATCATTAATTGTATCACGAAAGAAAATTACTGCGTCATCATTCGCATTATAGAAGCTCAAACTAAAATAAAATCATATTAATATTTATACAATAATGTGATTATAATTCCGAAATAATACCATGGATGGCGTTGCTATCCAAACGTAGTGGTTTGGGGTTACTTGGGTCAGTTTTAACACATTTTTGCACATATTTTGTCGTTGAAATGTGAATACCTCCAATGTAATACATTTAAAATTGTTCAGGATCTGCAAAAAACCTCTTAAAGACAATAAAAGCGGTGTGGAACTTTTAAAACTTCGCCGATATGCATTTTATTTGTGAACCGCACAAGACATTGGTATATTAATTTTGGAGGTATTGCACGTTCCCTTATGGCTCATATCGGAGGTATTACAACTTACATCGTTATTCACGTGGGAGTTATTCTAATTTATACAGACACAATAAAAACACTGAAACTTGAAATTTTATTACTTTTTTTTCAAAACATTTAGAGGAACAAATGTATGCACATAAATTATAAATGAATTTTTTTTTCATATTTGAGCAAAAACAAAGCAGTGAGGTAAATAAAACAAAAAAATATCAGATTCTGTTTCAAGTTAACGTTCCCCACCAAATGCCTACTTCTTTGACTTCTTTAGTTGATGGCAATTGTAAAATGCGTGGTGGTCCTTTCCTATCACTGATTTTCCTGTAGATGTAGATATTTGTTTTGTAACTGTGATTTCCTATTAGTGGAGTTTATCGGCCTATTTCCACAGTTTATGCTTTTTGAGCGCGACGTTTCGGAAGCGGACTCTGCTTTCGTCATCACGCTTAGTCCTGAGAATGACTGTTTTCGCACTTGAGTCGAATTCGTATGTTATATACAATTTTTCCCAAGCACTTAACTACTCTCAGATTCGAACTTGGTACCTTTCACTTACTAGTCTGACACCTTTATCGCTGAGCCACTGAGTAATCCTATATATATATATATATATATATATATATATATATATATATATATATATAAAACTTTTTCGTGGTTGCGCATAAGTTTATTGCGCATGTTGCACCGTAACTTCTTGCGCAGGTGCAGTACGCTTAAGCTCTTCGCGCATTATTGGAATCCATATGGGTTTCATTTCTACACTAGCTTGGCTTACTGGATTTTCTGCTAGTGCGATTACTTTTTAACTGGTAAAAATGGAGACCGCATAAAAGTATGTCGTTTGTTGTTTATCAATACTCTAGGAAGACACCATGAAACGGTGGGTTAAAAAAGACGGCAATATCTCCTTGGACCTATCTGAAACAAATTCGGATACCACCCTGGAATTTGATTCACAACAAGAGAAGAAAGAAAGCTCATGGAACTCCAAGATCTATCGAGCGGGATGAAGTGACTGCAATTGTAAAAACGTGGCTTTCCCTCATACCTAAGGTGTCATCCCATTATTATAGAACTTCTTCCAACATGAAGTATGTTGACAAAAAATTAATTTCCAAAAATCATATGTACAAGGTTTTCAAAGAATGGTGCAGTGATAATAATAAAAAAGTAGTACATCTAAAACTGTTTAAGGCGGTCCATAAGCCACGTAAGGATCAATGTGATACATGTGTAGGACATAAATGTGGAACAATAAGTGACGACGTATGTAATGCCCACGTGCAAAAAAAGAAGCAGCGAAGGCGGCTAAAGATAAAGTCATAAAATCAGCTAATGATGAGCAGTTAGTATTCTCAATGAATCTACAGAGCGTCTTAACATGTCCCAAACTACTTGCTTCGAAGAAGCTATTATAAGCTGAAACTTCAAATAAATAACTTTACGATTTATGCCCAAAATGACGCTCGTGTCAATTTATATGTTTGGCACGAGGCTAATGGTGGAGTAAGTTCTAATGAATTTACGTCATGTGTCATAGCCTACCTATCAAATATGTCGAAAAAATTCATATCTATGGTAATGGTTTCCGACGGCTGAATTATCAGAACTACAACAAGACCTTATCCAGTGCTCTTAGCGACTTTGCGAAAGACCGAAAGATTTTAATACGCCAACTGGCTGGACACACGATTAAACCGACACAGTATATTTATCAAAACTCCGATACACAGCCGGAAAATATCACTAATCGCAAAGAGAGCTAGTGAAGCGTTAGTCAAAGAACGCATCAGACATCACCGTTTCAGAAAGTACCAGCTCGAACACCAATCCAACGAGATTAGAGAAACCATTCGAAATCGAGTGAACGAACAAGACTTTGATAGGATAAACACGGCTACCAGAAGTAAATATTCGAGGACCAAGGCAATGCATAAGGAAATTCAGCAGAAGAAACTCAAAAAGCTAATGAAGGAGGAAAAAGAACCAACCAACATCAATCGAGAAAACACTATCATAAACATCTCTAAACGACAGTTGAACGAAAACGAAATGCAGGTTCTGGACAAAGGCTTGAAGTATGCGATAACACCAAGATATATTCCGAAAGTAGATTTAATAACTTCAGTCGAAGAAACAGCTATGAAATTAAATCCTGAAGAAGCCGAAGAATATAGAAGTAAGGTTAGATCAGTCCTAGATTCATCTAGGCGAACTAAACCTAACCTCTCTAACCTAGAAAGGGGAGCGGTCATTTCCCTTAAGAATGACCCAACGATCAAAATTCTCCCGGCAGACAAAGAAACGCGACTGTGGTAATGGATATGGACACTTACAGCAGTAAGATCTAAGAACTACCAGGCGGGGGCGAGTACAAACACATACCAAAATACCCCACACCATCAAACGAAAGACGCTGGCAAAACATAAGGGGGAATTTTCCGATTACCAGAGAACTAGACGTACCCCACACTACAGCAAACCTCCGCATCTGTACGCCCTACAAAGATTCACAAGGAAGGAATTCCTCTGAGACCAATTGTGAGCTCGAGAAATTCACCTTGTCACCCATTAGCACACTATCTGCTAGGTATCATCACACCCTTATCGGGAAAAACCGAGTCTATCGTCAAGAATACGCAGCACTTCGTGGAAACCATCAGAAACTTCTAACCAAACCACGAAGAAATACTGGTAAGCTTCGACATTGAGAGTCTATTCACAAATGTGCCTACCGATAAGGCACTAACTATCATAACAGACAAGCTAGAAAAGAATGAAACGTTAGACGAACGCACGCAACTCTCGGTAAACACAATAATAGAACTTCTGACAGTATGCATTAAAACTACATACTTCCAGGTAGAAGACAAATTCTACCAACAAGAGTTTGGGATGGCGATGTGTTCCTCACTATCACCCATAGTGAGCATGATATATATATATATATATATATATATATATATATATGGAAGACTTTGAAGACCAAGCGATATCCGAATTCACAGAAAAACCAAGGATGTGGCTTAGATACGTGGATGATACCTTCGTAGTTTGGCAACACGGCCAGCATAGGCTAGATGAATTCCTAGATCATCTAAATAGCCGCGAACCCTCCATCAATTTCACAATGCAATTGGATTCGGAACAAAAACTGCAATTCCTGGATGTACTTGTACACAGGAATGACAACACTTTCACAAGTGTATACAGGAAACCTACCCACACGGGGAGGTACCTACACTACAACTCCAATCACCAAACGTGAAAAAAACGATGACAACGCTCAAAACAAGAGGACCTGAACAAAGAAAAGGAAATATCATTAGAAGACTCAAAGAAAATGGCTACCCCGATCTAACACCTAACCTAAACAGGGAAAGGGTAACCGAAAAGAAGAACTTAAATATACAGCGATAATACCATATATACAAGGTACCTCAGACAAAATACGAAGGATAGGCAGCAAATACAAAATACGCAATGCCTTCAAATCGACCAGAACGCTCAGGGGAATACTAACCAATACCAAACCATACAATGGATCAGAATTCCCAGAATTGTGTATACAACCTACCATGCGAATGCGGTAGCGCATACATAGGAGAGAGCAATAGACCACTCAAAGTGAGAACTCAGGAACACAAGAACAACGTCCGTAAGGGCGAAACAGAAAGATCAAGAATCGCCGAACATGTCTGGAACGAAGACCATCGCATCCAATGGGATAATATACAGATAGTGGCAAAGGACGAGAATACAACTCGTCGGAAACTCAAAGAAGCCACATACATCGCGCTAGCAGAAAATCCAATAAGCCAAGCTAGTGTAGAAATGAAACCCATATGGATTCCAATAATGCGCGAAGAGCTTAAGCGCAATACACCTGCGCAAGAAGTTACGGCGCAACATGCGCAATAAACTTATGCGCAACCACGAAAAAGTGTATATATATATATATATATATATATATATAAACTTTTTCGTGGTTGCGCATAAGTTTATTGCGCATGTTTTCTACCTGGAAGTATGTAATTCTAATGCATATTGTCAGAAGTTCTATTATTGTGTTTACCGAGAGTTGCGTGCGTTCGTCTAACGTTTCATTCTTTTCTAGCTTGTCTCTTATGATAGTTAGTGCCTTATCGGTAGGCACATTTGTGAATAGACTCTCAATGTCGAAGCTTACCAGTATTTCTTCGTGGTTTGGTTGGAAGTTTCTGATGGTTTCCACGAAGTGCTGCGTATTCTTGACCATAGACTCGGTTTTTCCCGATAAGGGTGTGATGATACCTAGCAGATAGTGTGCTAATGGGTGACAAGGTGAATTTCTCGAGCTCACAATTAGTCTCAGAGGAATTCCTTCCTTGTGAATCTTTGGTAGGCTGTACAGATGCGGAGGTTTGCTGTAGCGTGGGGTAAGTCTAGTTCTCTGGTAATCGGAGAACTCCCCCTTATGTTTTGCCAGCGTCTTTCGGTTGATGGTGTGGGGTCTTTTGGTATGTGTTTGTACTCGCCCCCGTCTGGTAGTTGTTAGATCTTACTGTTGTAAGTGTCCATATCCATTACCAGAGTCGCGTTTCTTTGTCTGCCGGGAGAATTTTGATCGTTGGGTCATTCTTAAGGGAAATGACCGCTCTCCTTTCTAGGTTAGAGAGGTTAGGTTTAGTTCGCCTAGATGAATCTAGGACTGATCTAACCTTACTTCTGTATTCTTCGGCTTCTTCAGGATTTAATTTCATAGCTGTTTCTTCGGCTGCGGTTATTAAATCTACTTTCGGAATATATCTCGGTGTTGTCGCATACTTCAAGCCTTTGTCCAGAACCTGCATTTCGTTTTCGTTCAACTGTCGTTTAGAGATGTTTATGACAGTGTTTTTTCGATTGATGTTGGTTGGTTCTTTCTTCTCCTTCATTAGCTTTTCGAGTTTCTTCTGCTGAATTTCCTTATGCATTGCCTTGGTCCTCGAATATTTATTTCTGGTAGCCGTGTTTATCCTATCAAAGTCTTGTTCGTTCACTCGATTTCGAATGGTTTCTCTAATCTCGTTGGATTGGTGTTCGAACTGGTACTTTCTGAAACGGTGATGTCTGATGCGTTCTTTGACTAACGCTTCGCTAGTTCTCTTTGCGATTAGTGATATTTTCCGGTTGTGTATCGGAGTTTTGATAAATGTACTGTGTCGGTTTCATCATGTGTCCAGTCAGTTGGCGTATTAAAATCTTTCGGTCTTTCGCGATAATTCAGCCGTCGGAAACCATTACCACAGATTTGAATTTTTTCGACATATTTGATAGGTAGTCTATGACACATGACGTAAATTCATTAGAACTTACTCCACCATTAGCCTCGTGCCAAACATATAAATTGACACAAGCGTCATTTTGGGCATAAATCGCACAGTTATGTATTTGAAGTTTCAGCTTATAATAGCTTCTTCGAAGCAAGCAGTTTGGGACATATTAAGACGCTCTGTAGATCCATTCAGAATACTAACTGCTCATCATTAGCTGATTTTATGACTTTATCTTTAGCCGTCTTCGCTGCTTCTTTTTTTGCACGTGGGCATTATATACGTCGTCACTTATTGTTCCACATTTATGTCCTATACATGTATCACATTGATCCTTACGTGGCTTATGAATCGCCTTAAACAGTTTTAGATGCACTACTTTTTTATTACTACCATTGCACCATTCTTTGAAAACCTTGTACATACGATTTTTGGAAATTTCATTTTTTGTCAACATACATGTTGGAAGAAGTTCTACAATAATGGGATGGCACCTTAGGTATGAGAGAAAGCCACGTTTTTACAATTGCAGTCACTTCATCCCACTCGATAGATCTTCGAGTTCCATGGGCTTTCTTTCTTCTCTTAAGTTGTGAATCAAATTCCAGGGTGGTATCCGAATTTGTAGTAGATAGGTCCAAAGAGATATTGCCGTCTTTTTTAACCCACCGTTTCGTGGTGTATTCACCTATTCCTAGAGTGTTGATAAACAACAAACGACATACCTTTATGCGGTCTCGATTTTTACCAGTTAAAAATTAATCGTGTCCTTGGGTTTTTTTTGCACTAAGTAATATAATACTTACCACTCGCATCTGCACAACCTTTCTTAGGATGAGCCCCAACACATTTTCTGTACCCATGGAGACGTGAACCTCGTCAATAAATGGTTTTCAAGGATTGAAAGAATGTAATTATCCGGGTACTCATTTTGTCTTGGTTATGCAATAAGTTTTAGAATAATTATTTATAAACTAAAGTAACAGTTTATAGCCTGTAGTGATAATAATTATCTATCATATTACCTTCACAATTCTCATCCACAAAGACGTTAGTCTCTGAATCAGATGAATTACAATTATCCGGGTTTTCATTGTTACCGTGAACTAACATCATCATCCGTTTTGTTCTTGATGAATACATAGCCTCTAAAATAAAACTAGTATGTTCTAATTAAAGCAAATTAGGAAATAATGGGAAGAAATCATTATCATTAGAGTGAGGTTAGGGTACCAAAGGTGCATTATAATTCTGACATGTGACTTAAGTAGGGTGGAATGACTACACTTTTCGATTGAACATTCACAAAATAAGGTTTTTTAGAATAATATACTTACAGTTTATCTGCGGCAACAGCAACAAAATTACTTTACATACAACACGTATTTTCTTATTCAGTGGCCAGTAAGAGTTCCAAAGTAACGATCACGAGCAAAAACACAACTAAAAACAAAGCACAAATACAATGAAATATCTCCAATGTGACAAATATTCACATTGGAGGGATTACTGTCCCCAATCTAAGGACCATGTCACCTAGCAGAAATGAAAATCTTAAATTTCACAGGTAAAATTTGGAATTTTACATGGGAGACATTACCAGCGACCACCATGAATAACCTATTTTGACCAAAAGTGTCACATTGGAGGTATTCGCAGCTCAACGACGATTTGTCGAATCATTTCAAATGTTACCGTTTGGTTTGGACACATTTATAAGGCGCTTTGTGTTTAATTAATAAAGCTTAGTGGACATTTTTTTCTTATCACACAAACAAATAAAAAATTTTTGTACTGTCCCAAGTTATGTTGAATTTGGGGCAGCTTGGGATATGCCGATATATACACGAAAAATGCATCTACATTAAGTTGATACCCCACATTAAAATAGTGAAATTATATTGATTGCATCTGATTTATAAAAGTTTGTTCCCGTTTGTACCACGTTTTTTACCTTTTGTACCCCAAGGTGTTAATAAATGTTAGCTCCCCACTTGAATATTTTTTATCGTTCATGACGGTATTCGAGAGAGGATCGTTTGTACCTGATTGTACCATTTTTCTTTTTGTTTGTACCTCAAGGGTTGGTTTGTACCGAATTCCCAAATTTTTTGAAAGTGGTAACTTTTTCGTTTAAAGAGATTTTCAAAATCAGGGAGCGGATGCTGTTTCGTTTTCGTTTGTGCCGATTTGTACCACTTTTTATTCCTTCGTATTTCAAGGGGTACAACTTTAACCAGGGGTTAAAAATGCCAGCATCCCGCTTTAATATTTTTAATCGTTCTCGACGGAATTCGGGTGAGCATCGATTGTACTCCATTTTACCATTTTTCCTTTGTCTTTTGTACATCAAGGAGTACAAATTTAACCAGGTGTTAAAAAATGACAGCACCTCATTTTAATGATTCCCACTTTAATATTTTTAATCGTTCTCGACGGAATCAGTCATCGATTTGTACTCCATTCCTTTGTTTGTATCATCAAAGTGTTAATCAGCACCTCATTGTAATGGTTTTGGTACGCTAGAATTGAAACAGTATTGTTTATACTACCACTTTTGATATATATAGAGTGTCCCAGGAGTTAAAATCTTTTCTCAGATTTTTAATATACAGAGTGTCCCAGGAGTTCGTACCAAAAACATGGGAGATGATAGAGGGGCTGAAAATAACGTTGTACGTCATATACCATTTTTGCCTCAAGCCCTTCGTTAACGAACTATAGTTGGAAAGTTGAAAATTAAAAAATGCTTTTTATTTATAATTATTAAATGAATAATAGTTGATGCGTCAATTTTTTTAAATATAACTTTTTTCACTTATAAATGCCATAATTAAATTTCTTAAACAGTTCTAAAGAAAAAACATCTTCTTGTGACATCTCGATAAAATTAACGGTTTAAGAGATACGGGCAATTTTATATCGCACTGCATACTCATTGGCGCATTCATCATTTTTTTAAAATACCTACCGTTACAGTAAGCATCCTATGTTATTAGTAAATTATTAATAAATCGGTACAGTCTACATTTATAAAAATAAAGTTTTACACTTCTTATACTACTTTTATTACTTACAATGGTGATGTAGAATCGTTTTTATTATTTTAATAAAAAATGCATTCTTCCAAGTAGGCGGCTGTCATCCCACTTTTAAAGCATTTTAAATATTTATCATCTGTCTACACTTGTGAGGGTGAGAAATTGTCACATTATTTTAAATTCAAAAATGCAAGAATTTGCCTTTAATGAGTGTGCAGATATGCACATGATGTTTGGAATGGCAGACGGTAATTCTAGCCTAGCTAGAAGACTATTCGGAACGTTATCCAAATCGAAGGTTACCAAATAGAAAAACGTTTGAAAACTTACTAGATGGTATTGATAATGAACCTACAACCAGTGTGAATAAAATTTCGGCACAATTTAATATTTCAAAACCAAGCGTACATAGAGTTCTTCACGAGCAACTATTACATTTAAATTACATTTAAAAAGTTCATGCTATGTCACCCCATGACTATCCTCCTAGGCTTAACTGTGCGAACTGGTTTTTGCGTAAACAACGGGAAGACCAACATAATTGAGACTAAATACCAACAAAGGTTTATAGTCAACGTCTGGGTAGGTATTACAGGCAACCACTTAATTGGTCCGTATACCCTCAATGATCGTTTAAACGGACAGTCTTATTTACAATTTTTGCACGATATTCTGCCAATTTTATTAGATGATGTACATTTACATAAGCGCCAATGTATGTGGTTTATGCACGATGGGGCACCCCATCACTTCTTTCGTGAGGTACGTGCCCTTCTAAACAATACTTTTCCGGATAGGCGGATAGGAAGGGGTGGATCATTTCAATGGCCAGCTCGTTCACCAGATTATCAACTCATTAGATTTTCATGTTTGTAGCTATCTTAAAAGTTTAGTTTACAGTATACATGTAAATACAAGAAATGAATCAATTGATAGGATACGTTTTCACTGCGAAAACATCCGAAATAATCATGGAATGTTATTCCAAGCACAAAGATCTAATTCTAAGAAGGCTGAGGAAATGTGTGGAATTAAGAGGAACCCATATTGAACATTTGTTGTAATTTTATTATACCGGTTTGACTCTTTTGTTATCGTTAATTTTTGGTTACTCGTTACTTTAATCTATGATAATAGAATCTAGTTATTCATTTTTAAGGTTTTTGTTGTTATTTTCGTATTTTTATTTTTGTTAAACCAGTAAAAAAAAATTTTAAAGTTTATTTTTATAAATGTATATTTTAAAAATAGGTCAATGCGCCGATGGGTGTACAGTGCGATATAAAATTGTCCGTATCTCTTAAACCGTTAATTTTATCGAGAAGTCACAGGATGTTTTTTGTTTAGAGATGTTTAAGAACTTTTTGTGGCATTTCTAAGTGAAAAAAGTTATATTTAAAAAAAATCGACGCATCATCCATTGAACTTAGTCCGTATCTGAGTTCACAAGTGTAGTACAGACTTGTTTATGACACCACCAAGTGTGCATTTATGGTGTTTATAAACGGTTAAAATTTTATTCATTTCCAATAAGTCATTTAATAATTATAAATAAAAAACAATTTTTAATTCCCAACTTTAGAGCCCTATAGTTTGTTAACCAAGGGCTTAAGGCAAAAATTTTGTATGACGTACTATAATTATTTTTAGTCCCTCTATCGTCTCCCAAGTTTTTGGTACGAACTCCTGGGACACCCTGTATATTAAAAATCTGAGAAAGATTTTAATCTCGTGAAAACATTATTCATAAATTGAATAGCAAAACAAAAGTGGTAGTACAAACAACTGTTTCGTCAAAAGCGACTAAAATTATTAAAATGAGGTGCTGAAATGTTCTAACATCTGGTTAAATTTGTACTCCTTGATGTACAAAGATAAAGGAAAAATGGTACAATGAAGGACAATCGACGCTCACTCGAAAAACATTAAATTGGGTTTGCTGGGATTTTTAACCCCTGGTTAAATTTGAACCCCTTGAAATACGAAAAAAAAGTGGTACAGACTGGTACAAACGATTTCTGATTTTGAAAATCTCTTTAAAAGAAAGTTACCCCTGTAAAAAAATTGGAAATTCGTTACAAACCAACCCCTTGAGGTACAAACAAAAGGAAAAATGGTACAATTAGGTACAAGCGATCCTCTCTCGAGTACCGTCATGAACGATAAAAAATATTCAGGCGGGGTGCTAACATTTTTTAACCCCGGGTTAAATTTGAACACCTTGAGGTACAAAAGATAAAAAATGTACAAACTATTATAAACCCGATGCAATCAAAATAATGTCATTATTTTAATATGGGGTGCCAGGTTCATATAGGTGAAAAATGCCTTATCCCTCAAGAATAAACCTGTGTAGCACAGTTTACATCCGACGTAACTGTAAAAAAAAATTAAATATTATGCTAGAATGTGCAGTCACGTAGTTAGGTAATGATATCAAACAGAACCCTGCTTATACAAATTTTTATTACAAAAGAAAATACATAATAAGTGTTACAGAACTTGTAAAATATACAAAAGTTAATTTTGGTTAAGCTTGCAAATTTGCAGGAAATTTATGTCGACCTCTATTGATCTCGGGAGATCTTAAAATTGTGAGAACGTTCTCTAGAGAAATGGTGGTGATATTTTGTATATCTAGATAGACAAACACTTCTTTTGAAGCGTTGCAACTTCTAAGGCAATAAATTGTTAATCTCTTTTTTGAAATTTTTATAAGTTTTGCTACAAGTGTTTGTTACTGTTTCTTTTTTCGTGCCTCGACAGAAACTTCTAGAATTTTTTCAGTCATTTTCAGACTTCAGTATTTCCTGCATCCTCTTCTTGGTCAATAGCAGAATTTTCAGGCTCATCGTCGCTGGAATAATTCTCTCCTAATGCTTAATTTCTTTTTGGTGAAGCTTCTGTATTCAAATCTGAAGTAGTGTCTGACAAAGTAACGGATTGTCCAGGTTGGATGTTCAGTTTTCTTCTTTTTTTTAGTTAAGGCTGGTTCATGTATATGTTTCAGTTGTTTGGAAATGATTTCAGTAAGTGCTGGTTTGAGTGGCTCATTAAAATTATCTTTATTCTCAATTTCATCGTAATCAGGAAGCCGTTTTAAAACTTCGTTTCTATTTAATGTAAATAAACCAGTTTCTCGAAAGCCTGATCGAATACTGTATGCTTGCTTGTCACCAATTGTTGTTACAGTTTCCTACAATAAAGATGGAAAGACGGTTTTTGGAATGCAACCACGTTTTTTTTGCTTCCAGACAGTAAGTTGTTTTCGCCAAGCAGATTTGAAGAGCTTAAAATATTCAACATCAAATGGTTGACACAAGTGTGTGGTATGTCGTTGTTTTGGTACTCCTGCATAATTTTGACTGATAAATGTGTTGTAAGATTATCCCCCAATTATGACCTTTTTACCACTGCATTGTTTGAAATAAGGAAGGGCAATTTTAAAAAACCAGGCCTCAAATATATTATTATCAAACCACCCAGTTTTTGATCTATTAAAAACTGTCTTATCTGGTCCTCCCTCAAGCCATTCAGGGTACAGATGCTTAGCCTTGTAAACAACATATAATGGAAGCTGTAATAGCAAACATAAGTGAAGTGGATCTTTTTGAATGGGCCATAATTCTAAATGGACGTTTCATATTTCGTCGTATGACAACTAATTTTTGACCAGGGTCGTCTGTAACGTTGGCTTCATCATAATTCACCTAATTTTCTCGTGGAATCTCTTTCAAGATGTGTTCAAGGTTGTCGAAATATTGAATAATTTCTCCTTTTGTTATTTTGCAACTCTTCATTAAATATTTGCATAGAGACACCTTTTCGATCAAGATATTTTTTAACTAAATGCCTAATTTCCAACTCAGAAAAGGGTAACCTTATTTTGCAGTCCACCAATTGCCTTAACAATATTACGTTCTTCTGCTTCATGTAGCACTGGTTTAAAAAATATTTTCTGTTGAGGATAAATTTTGGTATATTATACCTTTCCTGGGCTTGACGTAAAACGACTGCTTCAAGGGCTATTTGTAAGGTATCATCATTATAATCGACATATCTTTTACTTCCTAACCTTCTTTTGTGAACGCGCGGTAGGTCCCAAGTTACACTAAACAATGTTGGATTTTTAAAAAACCGTCACCCCTCGTGACAAAAAATAATATTTCTCTTCACTAATGGCCGTATTCACCGTATGTAATTAAGCCGAGTTTAGGATTTAAGCGCGCTTAATTCATATATTTTATATGCACCGAAGCCGTTGTGGCATTTAAGCTCGCTTAAATGTAAGCTATCGTTGTTGACGGCTTAACACATTAAACCAAGCTTATGTGGAAAATATAACCTCAATTTCCGGAAAATATAACCTCAATTTCGGGAGAGATTTGCATAAACAGGAATGGGTTATTTGTAATATTTGTTTTATTTACATCGCATTTGTGTGTTAATATGGAAGTGGAGGATGAAATGATACTTGAAGATGATGTTGATGTATTGGACATAATTGAGTTTGGATTTCCACGTCATATATACATCAGGCCTAATTATATTGAAGAGATGGCTGATTTGAGCTTCTATCGTAGGTTTAGATTGACTAAACCAACAACGATCTCGCTATTGAAAATGATAGAAGTCAATTTGAAATTTGACAATGATTGGTAACGAAACAGCAATTTAGTCAACCTTTCATTCTGTTTAAATTTATAATTTTTAAAATTTTAGTAACAATAGTGTGTCGCCCATAAACCAACTTCTAACAGCACTGCTGTTTTATGCAAGTAGTGCACATCAATTGAATATTGGTTATTTAGTGCATATAGACCAAAGCACTGTTTCTAGAAATGTGAAAAAAATGTCCGAAGTACTAGCTAGCCTGCACAACCAATTTATAAAAATGCTAGCTAGCCCAGAAGAACTACTACCATTAAAATTAGATCACCAGGTGAGAGTAATATTATATATATATATATATATATATATATATATATATATATAACATAAACAGTGAGAATACAATGTAATTATGAATTTTAAAAGTAATAAGGCAACATGTGGAGGTGGAGAAGATGGAGAAGTTTATAGAAATCGAAAATCATATTTCTCTATTAATGTTCAGTTTGTATGTAATAGCGAGTTGATAATAAAAAATATTGTGGCGAGATGGCCTGGATTAGCCCATGACTCTACAATTTTTAATAACAGCCGTTTAAGAACTAGATTTGAGGCTGGTGAATTTGGGAATGGATTTATTCTTGGTGAGTATGAATATGATATATGGGCTCATTTAAATTTCATATTTGTTTTAGGTAACAGTGGATATGCACTAAAATCATATTTATTAACTCCATTTGCCTATCCTCGTACACAAGCAGAGCAATTTTTTAATGAATCCCATGCCCGCACCAAGAACTGCATAGAACGGACGAATGGTGTATTAAAAAGGTTTCCTGCATTATGTTATGGACTGCGATGTAAAGTTGACACTGCTTTAACTGTGATTGTTGGCACAGCAGTTTTGCATAATATTGCTTTAACAATGCATGAGGACATCCCGCCACCTCCTGTAGGTATGAATGGAGAAGAACTGGATTACCTGATCCAGCAGGGACAAATTCCTGCAATAAATGTACAGAAAAATTTTCACTATGATGTGCGAAATGACCTTGGACATGACTACTTTTCACATTTGTAAAAAAATTGTGATTGCAGGAAAATAGTATTATGTATAATTGTAAAAATATAAACAAATTTCTACAAATGTGATTTATTAATTTCTACTTCTGCCTTCAGTTATAATGTGTGCTACCACAAGATAGGTAGGGAAAGTAAAGTAGTAATAGGCACAATTAATACACCTACACACGGTATGCTCTTGCACATCTAGTATGTAGGTGTATTGTAATACTATATAGGTACATAATTATATAAACAATTTAATTGTCAACATTCTTTTGTTCTGACAGTAGCATTCTGAAGGAGTTGAATCTCTAAATTAAGTTTTTTTGTAATTAATGCATTTGTAGCTTATGCATGGGCAAGTTCAATATCAAGAAGTTGTAATCTTTTATCCAGCAGCAGATTATATTTCTTTGCAATATCGGATGACGTCAATGATTTTACAATTGTTGTTGGTCTTCTTGGACTAATGCTTTGTTTTGGTGTCTACAAAAAATAGATCATTTAATTACAAAATTTACAACGGTCAATGGTGGGAGACCTACCTTATCGTCTTTGCTCACATCTTTTTCTGTCACTGATTCAGTAAACCCTAATGCAGGATTAATAGGAGTCTGGAAGTGTTTTGGGGTATATTTATTCCTATCCTTTGAAGTACTAGGAATACCATTATCTGGTCTTTTCAATTTTATTTCCGAAGTATTGTGCCTTTCTTCTGGAGTCTCATTTTTCTTTAAAAAAAATGCATTCACTAACTACAGCATATGTTAAACAATCTCAAAAACAATAATATATTACTTAATTATGCATGGTATCATTCGCAGTATAATGCCTCACATAAAATTTATTTTACTAATAGCTGATCTGTATGCGCATGCACTCCATCTTACAAGACAGATAGCGGAAAATAGAAAAAGATTGAAACTTACAGATAATGGTTCTCTCTTCTCGCCCTCATCACTTTCATAAGCGTACTAGAATACTACATCTTGGTGTTGTTTATTGGTATTACTAGCAATAAGCGATTCATCAGCGTCATCGTCAAATGGATTATTGAGCCCTAGCAGTGTCTTCTTATTGAGGGTCGATATTAATAGATCATCAGTGTCGTCTTTTTTAATTTTTGCGGGAGGACCCCCAGCTGTTAGCATCATTTATCTTCTCTCTTGAGCTATACTTTTTCGTAACTCTTTCTTGCGGTTTTCACAGCACTTCCTTAAACAGATAGCATTTCTGTAAGTGCTACTGGTCGACGATGCATTAAACTCCTCTTTTACTCCCTGCCAAGCTTTGAGTTTTTCGGACGTTGACGCTCGATCAGTCTTTTTATCTTCCACGATTATCGCGTTTATTAAATGCATCTTTTTCGAATTGGAAAAGTTCGGTTCACAAACTCTTTTATCACTATTCATGATTAATAATAAAATAATAATAATAATAATAAGTTGGTTAGCGCGGTACTCTAGCAAAGTACAGGTCGTAGGTTCAAATCCTACTCGAGGTAAACTTTTATTTATGTATTTAATAAAATTAATAATAATTTTTAATTACATATTTACCTTTGAACTTATTCGTTCATAACAAAAACTTATAATAATTAGAAACATAGGTTAGAAATGTCATGCCAAATGTAAACAAACAAATATTTGCCGGGGGTTTTGCCAAGTCGATTTTCCGCTTAGCCAAGCTCCGCTTAACTTCAACGGTGCATTGTGCCAGGTATAAAGCGAACCTTAGTATTTTAGGCCAGCTTACAAAAGCTCGGCTTAAGTATTAAACGGTGCATATTGGCATAAATAACTTTGACAAAAAATTGGGATTTTCACTTTTGTAATGAAATTGCCCGGTTGAGCGTTACATATGAAACAACTTTACTTTTTAGAAATCTGCATTATAAACACCTTACAACATTTATTTTCTGTCGGTATAAACAACACATGGTGTTCGAAAATTGCACGGCCATATTGCAGTGGGTGATTCCTCATCATAAAATTTGGAGAAAAGGTCTTGTAAACGTAGGTCCGAAAATGTACACTTTTCGAAATACAACGTGCTAAAGTAAATTTCCCAAATGAATTTATTTTTCACTCCTTAGGAAACCGTTAAGGATATTGAATTGAATTTTTAAACATAAACTCAGACTAGTCACGTGCACTATGGAACGTAGTTAAAATTCGGCATTTGTTTCCATTGGCGTACTTACGGTAGGGTTAAAGTGTTTTTATCATAAATTTTAAATTAGAAATTAAGTTTAATCGTGTTGTCATGTAAAAAAACTATTAAATTAAGATTAAGATTCTCCTGTTTTACCAACGCTTTTTTACTTGCTTTTGAAAAGTCTCATAATAATCGGGTTCGAAACTTCGAAAAAAATGATATACAGTGTGTTACAAAAAAAATTGATGATAAAAATACTTTGACCCTACCCTGTAGGTACACCAATGCCAAATTTTAACTACGTTACATAGCGGACAATACTACTTCGAGTTTATTTTTAAAATTACAATTCAATATCTTTAACGGTTCCTAAAAAATGAAAAATAAATTGATTTGGGAAATTTACTGTAACACACTGTATCTCGAAAAGTATGCACGTTTACAGGAACTTTTCTTCAAATTTTATGGCGAAGAGTCACCCACTGCAATATGGTAGTGCAATTTTCTAACACCTTGTATAGGGTAAAGAGGGAAGAGTGCTTTAATTTATTCATATTTTTACGTGTATCAAATGTACAAAGTATAGTCTTATTTGTTTCTTATATACACCTTGGTAAACAATTAAAAAATCATAAAAATACATAAGTTAAAATAAACTTTCTGTTTAGGAATGTAATTAAGTTCTTTAATATAATTATACACAGTGCAACGTACTAAAATTATATTTTCCTCAGTGTAAATTAACTAAATTTTTACATAATGGTTATGCATTTAAGATGTTAATACTTATATAAACGCACGTAATGTTTATACAAAAGATTCGATATTTTGCACAGAATTTTGTAATAAATACAAATAAATGAACAAAATGCAAAAGACTTGATCAAAGCAAGTTTCAATACTAATTTTAAGTTAAAACTTATATAACACACACTCACACACTGACACGCTCACACACGTACATACGCGTGGGGGCACACACTACTCACACCTCATAAACATTCGCGCGCGCGTGCACGCACGCACGCGTACACGCACATATACACGCGCGCGCACATATTTTCATTTTCATGTCGGCTGACCCAATTTTTTACACTGATTGTAAGCAAACAAAAAAATACTAAAACCTAAAATTCTCTTAACATTCTCAAAGTAACAAGTTAGGAACCAGGTTTAAAATGAAGCCATTGTATGTTGAATTTGATTATATACTACATGGATACCGCATGGCAATGAATGTAAATGTAAGAAAATAGACGCAATGAATTATGAGTATGCTCAGGGTATACAAACTATAGAAGCAAAGAACCGACCCTACAGTTTTAGTAAACATACTCTAACATTATTGATTTGGCAGATGTGAAACTGTTCCTCTTTTTCTGAATTATAATTTTACATATGATCTCAAACTAAGGTGTTTCTTTGGGACAAATACATACATTGATGACGCAGCATGGGGATAACGAGTACGGTACACGAAGCATGTATGACATTTTTTGCGCGAATATTGTTTAATTAATGTTCCACATAATCTTTAAACTATCTACATCTATATTTTAAATTTATGGACCTGATGGACAAGTTAAAAGAGTTAGATTTTGATGAACGGAAATTTTTCTTCCCCATTCTGAGTTCCATTAACATTACACTTACAGCAAACGAAACTATAACAAGACCATCAACACAATCTACAAATACAAATGAATATGCGTTTATTTTTATCCAGGCAGAGTAACTAATTTTGTTTCTGAAGGAAGTAAAGAACAGACTTTTTAACTAACTAACAGTTATTAGAAATGCCAATGATACCGCTACGTATCCATTTTTCGCCAGGCAGCAAACACCCTGTACACTATACCAGGACAAACTTTTAATAAAATCGTAATAATGGTTTTGAAAGCATCATGCAAATTCAATTGTTTTTGGATCACACCTGTTCGTGTGAAACTTCTGACATACAGGGTGTCTTATTATAAATAAACATAATCAACACTGTATACTTTATTTGGAGTAGCTCTAGCAATAATTCCGAATATGTTTATAACCTCTATCATTTTTTTAGATTAATTAACAAATGAAACTCTTTTATAGAGCGGCCAGAAATTAATAATTAATGTTGTGATAAATTTAGTTTTAAATGTGGGTATGTATTGCTATTTCCAGAAACTCTAGGTCTTGACTAGTTAAATTTTAAAGCTGCAAAAAACGCAATAAATTGTTTTATTACCTTAACTAATTTGCTTTATGTCCTTAAAATTTCTTTTAATAAGCACCCGCACTTTTTTAGGAATTCTAAACTAGATGCCATTAACCTTTTATTTTCAAGAGCATGTACTGTACACTTAATTTTAAAGATTATTAATATAATATAAAAAATTGATAAACCTATGAACTTACTGCGTTTTGCTTAACACTTGGAAAATGTGTAGTTTGCCCAACATATGTGTAATTACACTTTCTACAACCAAATTTGTATAGTTTTTAATTCTTATTTACGTTTAATAACAAATTAAAATTAAAACATACGTTTATATATTTTTTTACATATTTACACATTCTTAACATAGCCCGTTTGTTTAAACGTGACGAAGCTACTGAATAAATTTACACTGCGAGTTTACACGTCTAGAATTTGAATAACTTTGAATTTAAATATTGCTAGTTAATTGGTTTATCATTACACGTTTTCATTTAAATGCGAATTACACGTATGGAAACTTTGTTTTTACTTAATAATGCTTAAAATTCTACAATGTAACAGATAACACGGTGTGTTACGTTTGTGTGAATATCCGGTGACTTTACTCTCGATCGAAACTGGTTATTTATGTCATTGAATTTCTCATAATTAGTTATTAATTATGGCATTAAAGTTCATAATTGTTTATTAAAGATGTCTGTTTTCAAGCATTTTTTTTAGTCAGACCATTAATATAAATAATTTGATTGTAATATCATTATATTTAGAATTTACATCAGTTCTACATACATAAAGACAAAATTTACATCGATTGGGGCTTGAATCTCGATAGCGCAGTTAGTTAGCGCGGTACTCTAGCAAACTACAGGTCGTAGCGTCAAATCCTACTCGAGGTAAACTTTTTATTTATGTATTTAATAAAATTAATAATATATTTTATTATTGGTTTTCGGTATATTTTTGTAAATTTTTAGCGTAATGGAATGATCAACTTGGATGAAGGTGCGCAAGTAACAAAATAAGTGTTTAAGGCCACTTCTTAGGGTAAATACTAAATTATTCTTTTTTTGGTATATAGTATAAAACAGTAACGGTAACAGTAACAGTAAAAGTAACAGTAACGGTAACGGTAACGGTAACGGTAACGGTGACAGTGACAGTGACAGTGACAGTGACAGTAACAGTAACAGTAACAGTAACAGTAACAGTAACAGTAACAGTAACAGTAACAGTAACAGTAACAGTAACAGTAACAGTAACAGTAACAGTGTAACGCCCTTTCTGTTACAATGATTTAAATTAAAAGGGTTTAATTTAATCTGTCTCGGTCTAGCTCAAATCGGGTCTTGTCTTAACCAGACGGGGGTGGTTCGTATCTTGGGGCTCAACACTGTACACTTTGAATAATACAACAAAACTATTTTAAACGTATATTACCTATCTATTTACAACACTAAAATAATCTAACCTACAGGAAATAAATTAACAATAATACAATAAAACATATCTTATTGGTTACCCGGATGTCCTGGTTAGCAGCGCCCTTTTGGCTGGTCCCCCGTGGACGGTAGTGGTTGTTACTGGATCCTGAGCCGCTACTGTGGAAATATAAATTATTGGGGTACAATTGCTGGTGTGTTATGACCCAAAAATCCTACTAATGACGATTTAATTTTGTCTATTACGACCGTTCAGGCCTGCCCTGTACACGGCAGCCTGGTATTTGTTCAGGTGGCGCTATGTAAAATTCTATATCTTAGATAAGCCGGGGCAACGATCGAGTTGGTGTCTTTAAGCAGGTCAAAGAGAAAATAAATAATTTAAAGTAACCTTGGTGCGCATGACGATTCTTAAACGTGATTTGGCTTTCAGACTGACTGGATATGAGCTCAGTACTTGGGATGCTTTATACAGGACAGGTTAATATTGACATGTTTTAAATGAAAATTGTACGTACGCGTTTAATTATCTACCCTAACTAAACAGGCTGATCTCAGGATTTCTTAACTAATGGAGAACGTATTTACAGTAATGAAATGAATATTTAACATTTAATTATGCCCGAAAATAAATGTATTAATTCTTTATTATTAGAAAAACGTCTTTTTTTTAAACGCGTATACTTTTCGTATGAGTGAACCTTATTCTAACTAACAAATACAGGAAAGACGGATTGTATCAAGATCTTTTACGTTATAATTATTATTAAAGATTGCTTCTTTATTAATTGTTATAAACGAATTAATCGGAGGCGAGTTGACACGACCTTTTAGGACTGCGTGTACTAAATTGAACAATTCTGAGAATTGTTTCCGACGGAATGCAGGTGTTTCAAGTAAGTGATTTATATGCGATTACGAGACGCAGGAGTGCGTTTAATGTAATTTATCACGTAGACGCACCTCGGGTTCGTCTTTATATCTGGAGATCACGCGTGTGATCTCTACGAATGCGGCTTCTGGTATTGAGAGTCAAGGCGTCGCTTGTTTGTATTGCTAATTTTCCTCAGGATCAGGTCGGTGTATTGTATGTGTAATATCTGGTTAATGGAGAGCCCTTGTTAAGATTCTGGGTCCAGCCCGTCGGCTGTTGTACCAAGGGATCTCCAGATGGAGCGGTAGAATTTGAGCGAGTACCCTTCTTGCCGCTGGAGTAAGTGGAAGGTGCCTTCTGGGCGTTAGCCCGAAGTAGCAACGTCCTGGTTTGTGTGTGTGTGTGTGTGCCGAAGGTAACTTCAGGCTATACAGCCCGGCGTATACTTCTAGTGTGTGTACTGGAACGGTTAGATAACTTCAGACTATACAGCCTGTCGTTTCTCTAGGTGTCTGGTGTAATGTGTAAGAAAAGTGGTGCAATAAAACTTACGTGCTGTTAACCTTAGCGTATTTCAACCAGCAGTTTGATTGTATAATGCTGATTGACTGGTGACGGCGGCGAAGTAACGCGACTAAAGATGCACGATGGTTCAGGATAAACGGATGCGGTAATCGGCAGGTCGGCGACGTATACAACGAACTAACTACGGCAGGCGCGCGGTCTGGATCTCGGTTCTGGCTGTTGGAGACGCGAGCGTGTCAGGATAGCGGAGTCGCGAAATAAGTAGCAGGATGTAGTCGCGGATCGCGGAATAGCAAAATAGCAGGAATCACGGAGAAAGCAGTAGAAAGTAGTCGCGAGAAAGTAGCGAGTAGTCGTCGCGGAATAGTAGTCGCGATAAAAGTAAACATAGGAAGTAGTCGCGAATCGCGGAATAGCCAAGTAGTCGGGAGATAGCAAACGTAGGAAGTAGTCGCGAATCGCGGAATAGCAAAGTAGTCGCGAGATAGCAAACGTAGGAAGTAGTCGCGAATCGCGGAATAGTAAAAGTAGGAAGTAGTCGCGAATCACGGTATAGCAAAGTAGCAGCGATGAAAGTAGTCGCGATTGAAGTAGAGTAGTCGCCGAAAAAGCAGTAGAAAGTAGGATTTCTTCCGGTAGCGGTTTTTATAGCTGATTCGCGGTGGGTGGATCCGGCTTCTATGCATTTGATGCTTTTTAATATCTACGTCGGAGGGGATTGAAATTAATTATTTGTGGTGCAATATCGCGCAATTTTTTGTAATGGGTTTTAATTTTAAACAACTTTACCTGTCTTAATTACTGTAGGACAATTGAAAGAATTAATTACATAAATTTTAGTAAAGTAAAGCTGGATCTTTACAACAGTAACAGTAAGAGTAAGAGACAGTGACAGCGACAGCGACAGCCACAGCGACCGTGACAGTGACAGTGAAAGTGACAGTGACAGTGACAGTGACAGTGACAGTACAGTAACAGTAACAGTAACAGTAACAGTAACAGTACAGGAACAGCAACAGCAACAGTAACAGTAACAGTAAGAGTAATAGTAACAGTAACAGTGGCAGTGACAGTGACAGTGACAGTGACAGTAACATTAACATTAATAGTATCAGTAACGGTAACGATAACACTAACAGTAACAAAACAGTAACAGTGACAGTAACACCCACTAACAGTAATAATAACAGTCACGGTGCTAGTAACCGTAATAGTCACACTAACAGTTTTGTTTTTGGTCACCCATTGCTATCCGTCAGAATAGTCAATTAGACATGTTTTGAAAGGATAGCTCATACATTGTAGGGCGTTTTTACCGTAGTATTTATGTGGTCTTTGCCCCCTTAACGATTCTGAAGTACTTCCATATGGATCTTTGTGAAGTTATCTCCATTTCTGTTGCGTGAAAGCATATGTTGTCTGTTTTTTATCATCTTTTGAGACCACTTATTCTACTAGGCCAGATTCAGTCATTCATCCTCAGCCTATCCTTAAGAGACTTCCAGTACAAAGCGTTGTGGGATTCGAATTTTAATTTCCTTTAATTTTTGAGGTCCAATAATGTTTATTAAATACTGGAGTATTTGTTTCTTTAACTTTCTTATTACGCAGCTTCACGTAGAAGCGTTAAGTGTGTTACATCACACGTGACGAGTACATACCATTTTTTCTCTCCCTCCCAATAGTTTCAACAATGGTTTGATCTCCCTCCTCTTAACAGCAGAATCCCTCTAACCATTTTCCACCTTGCCATTTTTACTAACGCATTCATCACGTCTACTACGTAGTTGGGTGCAATCTTTGTTAACGCTCTCATATCTTCCAGAGTAATTCAATCAAGCGCTGGTCCTTTCTCGTATTTATTTTTTCTATAGAAACGTCAAGTTCATCGACCGATAGGCCCTCAATATTTGTCTTGCAAGGATCTCTATCGCAGCAGTCATTTTTTGCGTAAAAGAACTCATATATAATTTTGAGAATTTCTTCTTTTGCTAGGGCAGGAATGAATTTCTCAAGTACTTCATAGTAATTTTTTTGCCGTTACCCCACATATTGTTTTCTAGTTTTCTTAAATACACATAATAGCTCACAGTTAACGGTGAACGGTTAACTGTTGACGGTTAACAATGATAGTAATAATAATCTATGTACACTGTAGATATAGTAGAAGTTAGGTTAAGTTTTACATTAATTATTAACACTGAAAAAATACTGAAGCTTCCTAACGTTACTCTGGCGGGTTTTCTACGCTTTTGGTATTTTGTGTTTCTACCATACGTTAAGAATTATGTTTCTGAAATGAATATTTCAAATACTTATAGATATCTTTTTTTCTCACTGTTTTTATGGAGCTCATGGACACATAAAAGCAACAAAAGTGCATTAATCATTTATGAGCACCCTGTATGTACTTACATTATGTTAATATTTCATTTAGCTGCAACGATTTTTAGAAAGTGTTGTGGGAATTGAAATCTAAATGAATCTTAACGATTTTTCGTGGCAGTTAATATGCATTGTTTTTAAATATTTCACTTTATTGGAATTGGGAGCTAATTTGAATATATAACGAGCTTAAACAAACACCGACGCCAATTCTATTTTATTGATATTCATTTAAAATATTCACAAACACCAACATGTGGTTAACACACACACACACACAATTAAATTACTTCTATTGATCTTAATACACAATACTCAATTTGATTATGTTACTAATTAAATTTCTTATTTTGATACACAGAATTAATTATCATCCGGAGAAAGGAATCTACGACCTCTTAATTTCGAACGCAAGCTACGACAGGGATAATGGAAAGTTTGAATGTAAAGTTAAAGCTGGTGGATCTGGAGCCAATTTACATGCCCAAAGATACGCCCTTACCGTGTTAACTCTTCCTCAACAGCCTGCTGTTGCTCCAGGAACTCATGTAACTGTAACAGAAGGTAAACGACAAGAACTGACGTGTTCGAGTATTGGAGGTTCGCCGGATCCTTTGGTGCGATGGTATAAAGAAGGTGAGTATCTTCCTATCATAAAGAATTAAAGAAAAAGCAGATAAATTTACAAAGGAAACGTAATTATTACGTTTGTTCCTCCAAATCCTTTGTGCGTTCACTTTTTTTTTTTTGTAGTATAAGGAACATTAAAAAGCAATTAGGAACAGGAACCGGTGAGAAAATTGCCTTAAACAATTAAGTCAGAAAATTATTTTTTTTGTGTCGAAAATATTTTACATTAATCCGAAAACTTTGTTCAAAACGAAAATAGATTTTAATCAGCGAAGAATTACGGAGACATAATTGTAAATGCAAAAATATCAATCTGTATGTAAATTAATTATCAATATTTACGTTTAACGTTCCTTTTCAAATTTTTTTATAGTTTTGCTGTGAATTAACCTACAATGTGTTATTTTAAAGTACTTTAGTTCGGTAAATTAAAGAGGAAGCGGAACTGTATAATCAGATGTGTGAAAAAGGAAGAAGATAATCTTAATATTTTTAACATTAGTTTGATGTGATGTAGATATAGATAAATTACTTTTAACACTGTTATTTCATAATTTGGGAAATTCGTGTTTAAATTAGAAGGTTTAATATCTAATTATTTTCTTTTTTCTCACGGATTAACGAAAGACTATGGTGTTATACGACGTCAAATGATCCAATCTTTTATCTTAAACATTTAACGGATCCGTTACAAATGGATTTATTACTTTTTGAATGCTTTAAAATTCCAAAGCTGAAAGTAGTTGTACACTGTCCTCCAATCGTTGTTGTGTTTGTCCAATATAAATAATCCAAAAAATATCTCAATATATGCTGAAATTTTCCATTCTCGCTCTGGTATAATACATAATCACAAACAAACAGAAGATCCCAACGAAATATGGATGAGTGTAACTTGGTGATATGAACATTCATGAAACTCAGTCATAACGCGCCATTTTAGATAAAATACAGTTTCACTTTATTTCAATTTAACAATTATATCATTTTGTATAGGCCTAAATGAACGCGTAATAAAATTCAGTCGATGCTCGAAAGCAATGGTGGCTCGTCGCTGCAATTTTAAAATTTAAAGATAATTATCATTTTGAAAAAAGTTAAAAATTTTTAGCTGCTTATTACGAAGCCTAGACATTTGCTACCCTCGACATTTGCGACACCGTTGAAAATCGAGACATTTGCGACACTGTAAATGGAACCGCATTTACTGCCGAGACATTTGCGACACTCGTCAGTATAGTCGTTACTATAGTACATAGATACTGTTAAGAGCAATTAACCAATTTCAAATATCTTTATTTATTGCACAACAATAATACATATATAGGTATTATACACATTCTACTTATTTATTATACTTGGGTAATTATATATTTAATTTTGACACGTAAGGCAATGCACGTAAACACTTCCTAATGTTCAAGTCTTTTTCATAATTGTCCAAAATTCCTGCGTCGCTTCCCTTCTAAATGTAGTTGTTTTCACGTTATTATATACTCCGTGTATTTAGCTTCCTCCTTCAATTTTCTTATCAATGAATAAATATTGGGCTGATTTTTGTTAATGATGGAATTTAATTTAAAATTCCATCCTTCAACCCCGTTATTTGTTCTGTGGCGTTGGCGATACACATTCCATACTTCCTTAGGGAGCATGGTATTGTCCAACCAATTCTCTACAAAATAATCGTAGAACTGTTGAAGCTTCTCATTTTGAGGTGAATCTCCAACTATCTGAAGCCACGCTTCATCGATAGCGTCTGGTGGTAAATACGCCAACGCAGCGCACATTCTAATATGAAGACGTATATCGGTATCCTCTGTATAATTTTTCACTAATACCAGTTCTTGCACTTTGCGCCACAGACACTGACAAAAGTGAAAATTGCATCCTGTAATAATGGCCGTAGGAAACACTTCTTTTAAGAACGACATCGCTGCTACCTCGAAATCCATCTTTATGTGTTTTGGGCTCCAACCAGATAATTTGCTCTTAATTAATTCAAACAGTCGGTAATACGTTTGCTTCTTCTTGTTTGGAAGTAACGCAAACAATACGGGAACAATATTACTTTCCATCGAATTACTTCCTAATTCAACATGAAGAGAATAAATTTGTTTAAATTGATTGCTACAACTTTTAAAAGTGCCATCGATGAAAATATCTTGGCTTTCCTTCAATACTTCGATACACTTCTGGGTTGTAAACACTAAAATGCGTTCTTCATGTCCATCATCCAAGAATAAAAACGATTCACCATCATTTGTTAACATGAAATTATCACTGAGTTGAATCTGTGCAGCAGTTGAAGGCTCTTGAGGAATACGTCGTACTTTTTGTTGAATTCTGTTCAACGTACGTTTAACTGTATTTCTGGAAGGAATTTCCGCCACAATTTCATATCCACGATCCAATAAGGGTACAATCTTTTTATTGTACAGTTCTGCAGATGTAACACTGTCTTGTTCTCTGGCTCTCCGGCTTGGAATTGATGCTTGAATACGTCGGTGACAGCCAGATTGGGTTCACAGCAATGCTCAGATGTGTGTAATACTTCATACTCTTTGTTGGTAATAATGGTAAATTCAGTGTCGCAAATGTCTTGATTTTCAACGGTGTCGCAAATGCCTAGGGTCGCAAATGTTCTGACACGCTTATTACTATACAAAGTGAATTTGAATACTATTTTCAAGGGTCAATAGATGGTTACATTTAGTTTCACTTTTCCTTCTAATCATAGAAGATTTTCATGTTTTTATTCCATTTCGCAAATAAAGTTACTTCTTTATCGCCTCTTTGAGTTTACTTACTTGACAGTGACCCACATATTTATTTTCTTTATCGGAAACAAATGAACATCAAACTCCGATGCAACATACGAACTACAAACTATAAACGATTTCTTATAAACAACGAACTTCTATACGAACAACAAACTCCAAGGTATAAATTACAAAATACAAACTACTAAATTGCGAACTACCAACAGTGAGTTACCAACGACGAACAATTAAATATGACATACAAACTACGAACTTCGAACTGAATGATAAAATTTCAGTTTGCAAATTACGAACTACCGTGAGCTGCTATTTACTAACTTCTCAACAAACTACAACTTCTATGCAAACCACTAACTACCAGAAATATAAATTCCAGTTTGCAAACTATCTACGAACTGTAATCTACGAAATACGAACTACTCAATGAACTGTTATTAGGTAGCTATTGAAAAATTCGAATCCTAGTTTGCTACAAATCATTAAATATGAGCAAGCAGTGGAAAACAACTGCGCGCTATAAGCTGTGAACTACAAGTTACGAATACGAACTCCTTTCCAAATTACGAACTATGAACTCGGACGTTCAATGTAAACTGCGACCTACGAGCTTCAAACTATCGAAGTACTGTAAACTACACAATATGAACCTGCAAATTAACTACTACACTACCAATTGCGACTATCTATCACGAACTAAGAATTACCATCTACGAAATACTGACTTCAAACTGCAAACCACGAATTACAAACTGTTATAGGAAATTAGATGTGAACTGCAAACTCTCCGAACTATACACAGCTATTAAATAACAATATAAGATATGAAATTCAAACTAGGAAGTACCAATTACTATTAACTACAAACTACGAAGTACTGAGCATAAACTAAGAAATCCAAACTGTCTCTAAGCTGAGAATTACACCTTTCAGACTGATGTACGAACAACGAATTCTTAAATGTCAATTACCAACTCCGAACTTGTGCGAAGTTCAAACGACAAACGCGGATCTACGAATTCTAAGCTTCGAAGTACGAACTACAAACTAAGAATTATTGACTATGAACTACAGACAAGGAACTATGAGCTACATACTACTGACTGCGAACTACGAATTCCTAACTCTGAACTGCTGCCTATAACCCACTAACTACTAACCACCAAAATGTGAAGTCAACTGCTATCTCCAAACGCAAACTACAACTCTGAACTTTGAACTTCGACGTTAACTGGGAGCCATGTAGTGTGAATTAAAAGCTTCAAATTACAAACTGGAGAGTGCAAACTATCAATTGAACGAGGAACTACGAAGCGGCATCCACAAATTACGAACTACTAACCACCAAAACTTATTCTAACGATGAACTACAACTACAAATTGCTAACTATGAATCTGCAAGTAGCGAACAAATTAAGTACTACTAATTACGACTCACAAACTTTATATTGAAGTACTGCTTACATATCACGAGTTTTTATGCGAACTACAAACTTCAAATTTTAAGTCATGGATCACTAACTACAAAAATTCATACTGAAGACTCTGTACTTTAAAACAAACTACAAACTATGAATGACCAGTTCGAATTGTGAACTATTGGCCGCAAACCATGTGCTCCATGTTGTAACCTACGAAGTGCTGATTACAAACCACGAATTCCTACGCGAACTATAGACTTCAAATTGCAAACCGCGAACTACTAACTACGAACTATCAACTTTGGCTAAAAACTTCAAATTTTAAACTGTAAGCTACGAACTACAAACTCTCATTGAAGCGAAGCGCAAATTGAACTACTGTAACTCTAACACACTATCAACTATAAATTACGTGAAAATGCAAACCATAATTATAAACTACGTACTACGAACTACTGACCGCAAACTACGAACTCCGGACCACAAACTTCTTATTCTTATAAATGTATTGTAAAAGGAAGTAGTGAACAGATATTAAGCAAAGGCACGAACATACAGTATTGGCACGATAACAATTCGTTGTTTTAAGATTGCCTTAAAATTATTTTTGATCTTAAACTCTTTTTGAAGTCATTTGGGTTTCGGAGCCACCTTCTTACAGAGTTTTGAATTTCGTTATGAAGTTTAGATTGGTATTTTTTATTTTCATAGTTTACACATAGAGCCCAAGCTTCAGGAACGATTGGTCGTTTTTACCTCAACTACACCAACATACTATATATACATTGCGCACTTCACTGTACCTAGTAGGTATGCATTACCTTAAAGTCGATAATAAAACAAGTGTAGTAAAAATGTTTAGGAGTTGAGTGTCCCCAACTACACTAGGGAGTCGAATTATTTATAGGCAATTAGGCACATAAGCATAGATCTTTCATTCTACGCTCTGTTATTTTTAGGTTAACACTTTCTTAACGTAAACGGAACTCATGCATTTATTCAGAGATGACGGTAGTAGTAGGTACACAGTGAGTTTTTATAATACTAATCTGTCAGCTATTGAGTTTGCCAAGGCACCTCATGCGAATGTAACGTTCACTTTTTTTCGAAAGTAATTCCCCAAATTCATGATTAAAGGACGAATAGGCGTGATTAATTCTAACTAATAATGAGACATATCGTGGAAGTAAGTTAATGTAATTGCAAAAAATCGCTATAGTTTGTCTCACCGTTAAACAGGTTCCGTCGTTTCAGGTGCAGTAACATTAGTACGCAAAGTCACTAGCTATCTTAAATATATAACATACAAAACAAACAGGTTGGCTAACATGTACAGTATTTTGTATCCTACGTTAACTAATGTGTTTGTTAAAGAACAAAACATTCACTGAATTTGTCCTTGAAATATCTTTACGAATTTAATTGTGGCCCATTACCGTACACGGTAAGTTTTGTAAAGGGATGAAATACATGTATTCATTGCATAAAAATTGCCCTTTAATGACAAATTATGTTTAATCAAATATAAATAGCGAAACAATAATTGTTTTGATTTTATTTATTATTTACTCGTTAAAGTGGTACATTGTGTGATTTTTTTCATTATTCAATGGATTTTGAATGAAGATAAAAATTTTATTGAAAGTTTGCATAATTACTGCCAAACTTCGATAATTATAATTTATTTTTTATATTTTTTATTTGTTTTTAGAAAAGACTGTATAAAAAACTAAAATGCACGCCTCTGGATGTTACGTTCGCGCGCACTTAGTTAGTGACATTTAAACGGTGGCTATATTGACGGAACCTGTTTAACGGTGAGATAGGGTATACCATACCTAATATTTAACCGTAGATACATTACTTTTAAAAGGGTATGGTATAATACAATTATTTAAAACGAAATTTCAATTAAAACTAACAATTGCTTTTCATTTGTAAATGACTACAACGCCTTTAATGTTAATTGTGAATTGCGGATATTAGTTATGATTAACTTTTTCGCAACGTTTGTTAATTTAGTTGTATACTAGTGCAATGTTTTGGTGGCGCCTACACATTAGGCAACACACATTATTTTCTTGTTTCAACATGTGGACGTTGTTCACTTTTCTTTATTATTTTAATTAAAATATTTTTATTTAAAGTTGGGAACAGAAGTTATTTTTTCTATTTTAAATATAAAACAAAAATGTGTTTTAGCGAGAATAATTACATTAGTCAAATGCTTGATTTTTTTGTTTCACTTTTACATATTCAAACGTTACGAATGGAAAACATGAAACATTATTAAATGATACATAATACAAAGAAGCCGAATGTTCAGTAATTATTTTATTCCGTACTCAAATAATGTTTTTATTATTCACATTTAACAAAGCAAATGGTACAAAACTTTGTGCAATGCAATTTATACAAATACATTTTAAAATAGGAATTTAAAATGTCACGAAAACAAGCAAATCGCGATGTATACGTTATATGTAAATTATGTACAAATCCCGTTTTTTTAACGGTAAGCAGTTTTACTTAAACTAAACATTTGATTTGAAAATATCTAAAAATTGTGTTTTGTTTATTTTTAAAGGTTCCACCTATCCCTTAGAAGCGGCTTTAAAAAATGGTGGTGCACGAGATCAGTCGACGACGGCAACGCTTTTGTTAACACCAGGAAAGGAGGACGATGGTGCCATTTTTAGGTGTGGGGTTTGGAACAGAGCAATGCCGGAGGGAACAAAACTTGAAACGGCCGTAACTCTTAGTGTCAACTGTAAGTTTCTTTCTGTTTATTATCCTTTTACCGGTGATGCTTTTTTAAACCTAGTGTTATATATGTGTGCATGCCTCTTCGAATCTCGTGGGCGCAATTCCATTTTTTACTATTTGCCATTTTAGCTGTATACTACCTGTTTATATAATAATATAAAAATAAACGCGCACTGATCGTTAATCATTTCTAATATTTTCTCAAAACTTTTTTTTGTGAGAATATTTTGTGCTTGAAAAGTTTCAATAACGACTATTAAACGTTTTCGGTTGTAAAAATATGATCCGGAGTATGCATAAACTTCTTGCAATCAATAATAAAAGTTTTACATTTTCTCCTTTTGGTTATGGAAACGCGATTTATTGAAAACTGGAACAAAAACTTTAAAACTAAATTCAGGAAGCTTCTATTTGTTCAGAACTCTTGTAGTTTAATATTATACTAGGGCTGGAGCCTGCAATACTTTTTTTTTTCATATGTTGATTTGTTTGAAAAAAAAAACAATTTTATTTCCTTAAATTCAAATTTCTTTTTAAGATACACAAGATGTTACGTTAAACACTGTTACATCACATCTTCCATTTTCTTTTAACACATAAAATTTTTATTCACAAATCGTGACGTATTATCTTCCTTTGAATTTTGAGTGCTGCTGTTTGAAAATAGTAGCTTTAAGAATGGAGAAGATTTATACGTTTTTGCGGAGAATTGTGTAAGTTAAACATTGTTACATTTGCACATATGTGAATTGTAAAGATAGGAAACCCTTTCACAATGTCGCCTTCTACGAACCTGTTTGAATGTATACTCTGGGGTAGGTACTCAAAATATTGCAAACGCATTGTTTGTCAGTTGTCACCATGTCATGTTGTTACTTGCAACCTGTTATTTTAATTCTCAATTGCTTCCAAATAATTATAAGAAATAAGTGTGTGCTTACTAATGTTGTGACATTATTTTTTTTCAATATCTATGTATAGATAGATATAGATAGATTTTATTCATAGTAGATAAAGATATCGTCATAAGATATATAACTGTTCTATCTTAATTAATATATTTTTAAATTTTGGCTGTTATTGTCAATAAACACTAAAATAAATTTAAATTTTACCAATCTATGTTTACATGAAATAACAAAAGACAATAAAAATTAAAAATACAGCAAAAGAAATGATCAAAAGTGTGACAACAAAAAGAATCGAATGTTTAGGCTATAGTTTCGAAAAAAACCCATCAACTGTGTTGATCAAAGTAACATATAGAGTCAGGTTCAAAATGAAGGCACTGTATGTTGAAGTTTGATTATATACTACGCGAAAAATGCATTACAATGAAAGTAAATATTCTAACAAAAAGAAATGGAACGAAACATATAGCCAAACAGTTACGAGCAGGGTATAAACTACACGCAGGGTGGCCTAGACCTAGTGTTAAAACATTTTTTTGGGTGACAGAATAACATAAATGTGACTCAGATAAACAATAAAAAAAACCATTTCACACGCCCAATAAGGCAGCAGTCAGACTGAAGCCACCACCACCCACCGCCATAAACTACCACCAACGAAAATAATCGTGTGCAGTCACACTGAAACCACTAGTGACCGCCGTTTTGGTGTAAATTTTTTAATTTCGCGCTTGTTTGATTCACTTCTTCTTGATGTAAACATATTGCCAACCTTAGCAAATATTATTTTGTATTGAATTAGGTAAATTAGGTTATATGTGCCCTTGTTTGGCAGTGTGCTTTAATAAAACTAGGTGTTATTGCAAAATGATTTCAAATTATCGATTTCAACAGGAGACCACTCGCCCATTTTTACTGAAAAACTGTTGTCTCGGGCTGTCACTACGAAAACATGAAATGCTACGAAATCTACTTGTAAACTAAGCTCAAAAGCGCGTGCGCAAACTGAACCACCGTGAACCACCGACTACTAGTTTTCGAACTGGTTGGAAATTTCAAGCTGGTAGCCACCGTTTGATGCTGTTGGGTGGCTGGCAGTGACTTAGTGTGACCAGCGCCATTGATTTACGTAAGTTTACATGTTAGTTGATATCGGTGGGTGGTTGACGGTGGTTAAGTCTGACTGCAGCCTTAAAGAAAAATTATTTTGATTTAAAAAATAAAGAACTGTACATTTACCCAAAAATTTACAAATTCTGGGATATTTTGAAACATTCCTCGAACTTTAACACTACCATCGTATTCTACATTAAATTTCAAGTAAAGATGAATAGCTTATGAACTGTGAAGTTACCATTTTCTTAAAAAAAAAAAACAAGAAAAAGCTTACACACACAATTCTTTAAAAGAATTGCTAGAGAGCAACAAATGCTATAAAAACTGCTTGAAAATCTAAGCTTTCAGAAGATATGATACAACGTTTTATTCGTTACCATTTAAGTGCAGTTATGCCAGTTTGAATAGTGTAAAACGTAATTTGAGAAAAATAATAATTTAACTAAAAAGACACACTTGATCATTTTTATTATAATCTTCTGAAAGCTTAGATTTTGAAGCTGTTTTTATAGCATTTGCTACTCTCTAGCAATTTTTTTAAAGAATTGTTTTTTTTTTTTTTAAGAAAATGATAACTTCACAGTTCTAGTCAATTTAATTAGTAGTTCTGTCGATTCAGGCTCATTATACGCTATTCATCTTTATTTGGTAGTGCTAAACTTTGAGAATGTTTCAAGATATCCCAGAATTTCAAAATTTGAAAAAATGAAAATAATTTTTCTTTAAGTAGGCGTGTTAAATGGAATTTTTAAATGTACACTATATATATATATATATATATATATATATATATATATATATATACAGGGTGTCCAGTTTAAGATGAAATGCATGGGGATATTGGAAACCGTTAGAGATACGAACATGGTAAAGTGGAGAAAAGTTGCGTCATTATATGCCCAAGAAGTAACCATGGTTACATGTCAAAAATCCCTTCCATTTACTAGACACAGGGTGATAACTGAAAATATGCGTTTTCTAAAATCGCTATATCTTGTTTCTTGCAAAAGATACATCCACGATTTTTGCAGGATGGGGTAACAGGTAGCGAGGATTTCAAAATGATTTTGAAAAAATCTAGGCCTACTAGATTTTGAGATAATGCACGCAACTTTCGATTTTCTTATGGACGCCATATTGGATTTTTGCATTTTGAATTCTTCATAAAAATGCTTTTCAACCATATATCATGTTTATAATCTGCCAATGAGAAAGTGTCAAATTACACAATTAAATTTATATCAAAGCAACCTTGACATATTATGTATTTTAATTAAATGAAAATTAATCTACAAATTAAACTAACTATTGAGAACAATATTATTGATTATTAACATAAATCATAATAATAAAAGTGACAAAAAGCAACAAAAAATAAAATTTAATATTATACTGAATTTTACTATTAATTAATCAAATGCTCGAATAAACCTTCATTCTCCTGCAAACACCATCTGCATCGAGTTAGCACTGCATCACAAGAGTTCCTTATCATCTCGCATTTTGAATTCTTCATAAAAATGCTTTTCAACCATATATCAGATGTTTATAATCTGCCAATGAGAAAGTGTCAAATTACACAATTAAATTTATATCAAACTAGGCCTTTGCCAATCAACCATCTATTCAATTATTGCAAGAGAATGGAGGTTTATTCGAGCATTTGATTAATTAATAGTAAAATTCAGTATAATATTAAATTTTATTTTTTGTTGTTTTTTGTCACTTTTATTATTATGATTTATGTTAATAATCAATAATATTGTTCTCAATAGTTAGTTTAATTTGTAGATTAATTTTCATTTAATTAAAATACATATGTCAAGGTTACTTTGATATAAATTTAATTGTGTAATTTGACACTTTCTCATTGGCAGATTATAAACATATGATATATGGTTGAAACGCATTTTTATGAAGAATTCAAAATGCAAAATCCAATATGGCGTCCATAAGAAAATCGAAAGTTGCGTGCATTATCTCAAAATCTAGTAGGCCTAGATTTTTCAAAATCATTTTGAAATCCTCGCTACCTGTTACCCCATCCTGCAAAAATCGTGGATGTATCTCTTGCAAGAAACAAGATATAGCGATTTTAGAAAACGCATATTTTCAGTTATCACCCTGTGTCTAGTAAATGGAAGGGATTTTTTGACATGTAACCATGGTTACTTCTTGGGCATATAATGACGCAACTTTTTCTCCATTTAACCATCTTCGTATCTCTAACGGTTTCCAATATCCCCATGCATTTCATCTTAAACTGGACACTGTATATATATATATATATATATATATATATATATATATATATATATATTATTATTATGTATGTATGTATGTATGTATATATTATATATATATATATATATATATATATATATATATATATATATATATATATATATACAGTGCTAGTCAAAAGTCCCCTCCCCCCCTTGTATCTTTTGAACGGTTTTACTTATACTAATGAAATTTGGAGGGTGAATATAAATGGATATAAGCTTCTCACCTAGTCATGACAAGTGACGTAATAGTCATATATGACGTCACAGGGCCATATTGACCAATAATTTTAAATAGTACCTTATGGCAAGTGACATCTCGTTTGAAAGGTATTAAAATTACCTATTCAGTCACACTAATTTTGTTAGGGTTTAGGTTGATTTTGATAGAAAAATTAAATAAATACTAAAATTATATTTTGTCATTTAATTAATCAAGATTGTAAAGTCTGCCTCTGGTTAATTGTCAAAAAAGTTGACGTTTTTTAATTCTCTCGTTGTTTTTACTTTGATAAGTTTTTATACCTTGACTATTCAGTTTAATTATTCTTTAACGCGACGTTTAAGTGTCTACGTAGACAAAATGGTACGTACGGTAGCCGACAAAGTAGCAGCTATCTTAATAATTGGTGAATGTAGAAACAATTTCCATGCAGCGGAACGTCTTTTTAATGAGAGGTACTCCGATCGCCCTACATCGATGACTTATTTGAAGGAACTTCTTCAGAAGTTTGAGGCAACCGGTAGTGTTCAAGATGTCAAACGATCTGGTCGACCAACAATTAGTGACGACAAAAAAATCGACATAATTGCAGAAATGGTAGTACATCCTACTTCTTCTACAGCCCAAGTTGCGTCTATTTGTGAAGTCAGTCAAAGGACAGTACATACGGTGTTGGCTAAAAACAAATTTCATCCATACAAATTAAAAATGGTGCACCAACTTTCAGATGATGACCCCGACCGAAGATTAGAATTCTGTGAAAATATGTCCAATCAAATTATCCAACACCCAGGCTTTATAAAATCAATTTGTTTTAGTGACGAAAGTACTTTCTTCCTCAATGGAAACGTTAACACACAAAATGTGGGATATTGGAGTGACAAATCCTCAAATCTGTCGTGAAAAACATATTTAATTTCCAGAAAAAGTAAATGCTTGGGCAGGTATGTTGGGAAACCACATAGTTGGACCTGTTTTTCTGAATGCTAACTTAACCGGTGAAGTGCATCTGGAGATGTTATAAAACGCAATTGAACCGTTAATTCTTGAAATTTTGGAAGATAATCTAGATGAATTCAGCAACTTGGAAATAACGTTCCAACAAGATGGTGCTCCTGCACACTATTATGGTGTAGTAAGACGTTACTTGGATGAAGAATATCGTGGCAGATGGATTGGACAACGAGGTCCGATAGAATGGGCAGCGCGATCACCAGACCTGACACCATTAGTTTTTTCTGTGGGGGTACTTAAAATCTAAGGTTTACGCTATAGCACCTGGCAGTATGCACATTTTGAAACAAAGAATTGTTGAAGAATGTAGAGCAATTTCTGCAGACACATTTGAACTAGTACGACAAGAGTTTAGCAATAGGATGCATTAATGTCAGGAATTAAATGGAGCACATTTCCAACATTTACTATAAGAATTGGTCTTTGAATCTTGATTAAATGCCAAACTATAATTTTAGTATTTATTTAATTTTTCTATCAAAATCAACCTAAACCCTAACAAAATTAGTATTACTGAATAGGTAATTTTAATACCTTTCAAACGAGATGTCACTTGCCATAAGGTACTATTGGTCACTGTGGCCTGTGACGTCATATATGACCATTACGTCACTTATCATGACTAGTTGAGAAGCTTATATCCGTTTATATTCACCCTCCAAATTTCATTAGTAAAACCGTTCAAAAAATACGAGAGGGGAGGGGACTTTTGGCTAGCACTGTATATATATATATATATATATATATATATATATATATATATATATATACACGTGTGTGTGTGTGTGTGTATATACAGTGGCTGTCTAAAGCCCCCCCCCCTAACCTATTATGTGAACCATAAAACTGAAATTAATAAAATTTTAGGGCACTGAACTAAGGCACACATACAACGTTTTTAATGGTATTCAGTGACGTAATCATTACAAAATGGCGAACAGGCGCCATTTTGTAAAAAGTTGTTGAAAAGGGCTTGGAACGAGATATTACTTGTCATCTGATCCCATTTAAAATTACTCACGGCGTCTGTACGCCAGTTTTAATGATTACGTCACTGAATACAATCAAAAATGTTGTATTGTGTGTTAGTTATATACGTACAAAGTAACCTACACTTTTAGTAAAAATACGCTAATACTATTACTACTACTACTATAATTTGGTATTAGTACATCCTTATATTTATAACGCCTGTGAAATTAGCACCTCATTAAAAAAAATAGTGAAGTTCGTACCTCACCCTTAATTGTTCAAGAGTTTTATCATAGTGGCAGGAATACGTCTGCTAAATTAATCAAAAAATCAGCATTCGAAGTCTGGGATGCCAAATTCACAAAGTACTCTTAAAATTAGCGATAATTACTTTACTATCACAATTGCACCGTTTTGCCCTTATCATTATCTATAGAATTCTTGTGGTGCTAGCCACAACTTCCAAGAAAAGTTTCTTCAAAAATGTTTAACACCTTGTATATATGAAATACGAAATTTCGATAGAACCCTGATAATAATGGTTTGAGGTCCAAGATTATTAAGAGTTATTATTAGAACTCCTGTGATGCTACCCAGAAAGGTTACACTATCAATATTTTATACCTTTTTTGTGGAGATATGGAATAAGAAATTTCGCTAGAATTCTCATAATAATGGTTTGGGAACCCTATTTATTACGAGTTGTTAGAACTCTTGTGGTGCTACCCAGAACTCCCAAGAAAAGTTACTTTCAAAAATGTCTTACACCTTGTAGTATGGAATACGAAATTTCGATAAAACTGATATTAACGGTTTGAACGCAAGAAGAATTTGCACTTACATTAGGAGTGGCTCAACAAGCAATTTTACATCGGTTGAAATCATTGGAATGATTCAAAAACAAGCAAATTGGGTTCCATATGAACTGACGCCTAGAAACGTTGAACGCCGATTTTTAACATGTGAAATGCTGGTTGGCAGACACAAACCAAAGTGTTTTCTGCACTGTAGAGTTACTGATGATGAAAAATGGATCCACTATGGTAATCCAAAAAGGAAGAAATCATGGGTACCACCTGGCCATGCTGTAATATCTGCAACTAAACCAAATATTCACGATAAAGACTCTTGTTACGTATTTGGTGGGATCAGTTTGGTGTCGTTTACTATGAGTTGCTCAAACCGAACGAAACCTTACTGGTGCTATCTACCGAACACATTATACTCCTGCATGATAACACTCATTCACACGTTGCGCCGCTGGTCAAAACCTATTTGAAAACACTCAATTGGAAAGTTTTACTCTACCCGCCGTATTCAGCAGACATTGCTGCTTCTGGTTTCCACTTCTTTCGATAGATGGCCTGTCGTGAGCAACACTTCACATCATATCGATTCGTGGATAGCCTCAAAAGATGAAGCATCCGTATGCTGCCAGAAAGATGGTTAAAGCTAGGGGCAAGCGATGGAACTTCGAATAAAACAGTAGGGCACACAAAAACGAAGAAGAAGGAGAGCGTTCGTTCACCATAAATTCCAATTTTTTTATTAAAAAAAACGGCGGAAACTTATGTGTACAGCTAAAAGTTTTTACGATTTAAGTGCATACTCTTTTTGGATTTATTAAACCCAAAGATAAGTATTTATAAGCTCCCTATATTATACAGGGTGTTCCGCTAAGACCAGCCTTAGCGGGACAACCGCTACGCTGCGGCGGTATCTCAGCACCCTTTCATCGCAGAGCGTTCGGAAGAAAATATAATAAAAGTGGCCAAGAGAAATTGCTGGATTTTATTTTGAAGTTCGTGTACCTCTACGGTTAGGTGGCGCAGCATACATGATCTTATTAAAATATCTTTATAGAAAATTTGGTGATCAGTGTATACGACAAATATTATTAATATAAAGTTTGTAATGTTTTGAAACTTGTTTGTAATGCACTTTAAGGTCTAAGCCGCAAAATAAGGGTGGGAAAAGCGGGTGGAAGGTCATCTGATTGATTACGCTATAATTTTAGTTACATCAAATCGAAATTTATAAAATAGTTTTCATTGGACAAAAAAAAAGGTTTTTTAAGCGTAATAATGTAAATATTTATAATAATTTTCTTTTAAAGCCACCTCTAGAGGGCCTTTTTTTAAATACATACCAGTTTTTTAGATTTTTCTCGAAATTTTTAAGCGTAAACCATACCATTATTTTATCACAGTCCGAAAATACGCTACATTTGTAAAATATTAGTGAAAAAAGCAGTTCTTTATCTTTGTTAGTTAAAAATCTATAACAAAATGAAAATGCAAAACCAAATATTTGATTTCCTACGCATGTCGTTTCAATTTTTTTCACGACTATTAAAAACATGGCATTTGCGTACAAAAATAACAAAATACCTTTTTAAAATCTAAACTTTTGGTAATATTTTTACTAGTTTTCGATTTGGTACTCTCTGACTTAGTAAACGCCACGGTGGCCCAAGTTCAGCGTTTTCATTTTTATCCAGAATGTGTTGCAAAAAATGGCGGTGTTGTGACATCCGTTAGTAATTTTGACAATATCCAACAGCCGCAAACAAAGCTGGGTGAAGATGAGAAAATCATCTGAATAAATACGCTATAATTTCGGTTCTGCCAAATTGAAATTTATAAAATGGTTCTTGTCTGGTAAAAAAAGGTAGATTTATAATAATAAGATCTATGTCTTATTGCTTTTTAAAGTCACCGCTAGAGGCCTTTTTTATTTTATTTTTTTTATAGTTTTTTAAATCTTTCTTAAAATGTTTATGAGATTTCATTGATGACAATAATTGGAGAGTGCCCTACATTTGTTAAAAACGGTAAAAATTATCCTATAATTAAAAAAAAGGGGTAAAAGGTTATAGCAAAAGGAATACTTAACTTTGTGTAGAATATCGCTTTGAAGAACATCGCACGAGCAATGCAACAATTGCATTTAGGTACCAAATAAAAATATAATTGTGTATTGTTATAAAATTGCATAGTTACAGCTTTAATAGTCAATATCAATAGAGACAAAAGAAATGCAATTTAAAAGATAACAGTGCACATTATACATACAATTCCAACAAAATTTATTCTCTCTTTATAAATGTTCAAAATGTTTTCCGTTCATAAAATACATTTATTTATTTGATGGTGTGTACTCAAAACAGCCTTTGCAGTCTCAGTGCTTGATATGCTCTTTATAGCCTGATGGATACGGTCAATCATAACTTCTCGCAAGGTCTTCCTTTGTACACTAAATCCCGGGATCTCGCTGGCCATGGAAATGACTTTCTCGTCAATCTACCTATTCGGGTAAGTGTTATCTAAAAAAATTCTAACGTAGCGGGAAAAGTGCGCGGGACATCCGTCATGATCGTATCGCATTATTCTTCCAATATTTAACGGAATGTCTTCTAATAAGCCTGGTATGCCAATGATCAAAAATTGGGGGTATAGTCGCCGTTTAACAGACCATTAAAAGTATGCGGGTCAATAATTTTATATTCCAATGTACCGCACCAAACATTTACACACCACTAGTTTTGGTGGTATAATTCTTTTAGTCAATGAGGATTATTTTCTAACCAATAATGCATATTGATCAGATTTACTCCTCCGGTGTTCGTAAAAGTTGCCTCGCCTGTACATAAGATTCAACAACTAAATCGCGGTTCTTCTTCCTTCATATTTCTAAACTAATTGAAAAAATCTAATCTGCGGTCGAAATCAGCTTCCACTAGAGCTTGGTGTACAGCGATATGGTATGGATGTACGAGGATGTATAGAAGCAAACAAAATTTGAAAGTCAAAGTATTTTATTATACAACATACTCTCCCCTAGACCTTTCAAAAAAAATTATCTTGCTCTGCAAACTAGTCCTCAACAGCATCTATCACCTCTTCGTTGAACGACCTTTTAGACTTTTTTGAGTTGAGGAAAGTTATGATAGTCGGGCGGAGCCAGATCTAGTGACTTGTTTGCATGGCAACATGCGATTTGTGAGCAGGGATATTGACACGAACAGAATACCTTTGGACAACTTTCCGCGTCTTCTCTCCATAATTTTTTCTCATAGAGTGGTCAGTAACGTCCAATGGTAATTCCCAGTTATTGTTCTACCCTTATCCAGACAAGCAGTCAGATTACTTCTTGGCAATCCCAAAAAACTAAAGCAAGAACTGTTCAGCAGATTTTTGAACACGAAATTTCTTAGGCCTTGGAGAACCAGAGTGTCTCCATTCCATCGATTGTTGCTTTGTATCTGCGTCGTAGAAATGCACCCAAGTTTCATCCCTAGTAACAACACGGTTTAAGAAGTTTGCATCTTTTTCAAACCGAGCACAGATCGAACGCGCTGCTTCTACCCTTGCACGCTTCTGATCAACATTCAGATATATGGGGATCCATTTTGCAGAAATTTTTCTCATGTCCAAATTGATGTGAACTATATGATGAAACCCGTTCATAAGAAATATTCGTTTTAGCCCAATTCGACGGTCTAATAAAATCATGTCATGAACTGCAATCATTATTTACGGGGGTGGACCCAGAAACTGGGCTTCGCGATCGGTTTTCATCTTGAATGGAAACTTTGCCTCTTTTGAAGTTACAGTCCAATTTTTCACGGTCGCATACGAAGGACATTGATCGCCAAGGGTATTAATGATATCTTCGTAAATTTGCTTACCTCTTAACTTCTTCAAATACAGGTAAGTAATTGATGATGGCTCGATACTCCAATTTTTCAATTTTCACAATTTCGGTCCACATTTTTTTTCAAATTTTGTTGTTCAACTTTGGTTTGACTTTTTGACGTGAAACTTTACTGTGACACATCTAATAAGTTCTTCTTCGTTGTTATGTAACGCATTTTTTTCTTTATCCACGGAACCGGTCTAGGCTAACTAGATATCAGTACATCATCGTAAGTTAAAATCACTTAAAATTTTATGGACTGTCGTTTTACTGACCCCTAAATCATTTGATATTGTTCTTTCACTTAAATGTGGATCCGCTTGTACATACGCAAGGACACTTCGGACTGATCGATTTGAGGGTTTGGGATGAACATTTCCAGTTTGTCTAAGACGACTTGCCAAACGCTTAAACACTTTTTTGCTATAATGTTGCCTTTCTGGGTATTTTGTCTCATATTGACTAGCAGCAATGCAGGCGTTTTCAAAACATTGAAAATAAACAGCGAACATATAGTACGCCTCTGCGGTAGAATATATTTTAAAAAACAACTCATTAACAAAACAACTCAAAAAGGATTTATAAAAGAATTTTAAACGAAAAATGTTAAAAGAAGATGTCAACAATCAGCAATAATAATTAAATACATGTGTCATATTAAGGATTAAATTGTTTTTCCGAATCATTCTAGATGAAAACGTTGCATTGCCGCCGTTGCTTTTTTTGATTTAAAAATTATTTGTCACGTCAAAGATGGTTAAATTTAAAGTCAATAAATTGAAAAAGTAAAGATTTCATTAATTTTTTTATTCTTTTGTACATAAACCCGATCTTTTTATTAGTTGTGAGAAGTTTTACTATATATATATATATATATATATATATATATATATATATATAGATATACCGGGTGTCTAAAATCTACCCACGTTCTATGGCTATCTTTGTTTTTATAAGAGATACCGATAAGAAAATTCAACATTGTTGCCATATCTGAAAATAACTAAAAATCGTCCAAATTTTCAATCAACTATATCTTTTTTAATATTCAAAATACGAAAAAGTTATAAGAGAGACTTTTGATAGCTATTTTTACGCAAAATGGGAAAATGCGAATAAAAAAATTTTTTAGTAATCATTTTTCGTGCTACAACCCAAACATACATTTTTATAAATGGCAACTATAGGTGGCTCTGGACTCATTCGATGGCTTATTTTTTTCTGATTTCAAAAATGTATAGCTTTGTATGTTTACAATTGTTTGTTCACAATTTTCAAAAAAAAGTAATTACAATATTTATTAAACAAAAATGTGCCGTGAACATTTAAATAACATAATAAGCTCATATTCTACTACTAAATTTGTGGAAACAACAAGAAATAATGTACTATATTATCAAAATAAAAAAGTTCTAAATAAATTTAACTTACAACGAAGAGTAACAGCAAAAAATATGAACAAATAACACAATCATAGAAGTTCAAAATGCCCTTCATTATTTTGAGAACACATTTGACATCGTTTTAAAATTTGGTTTTGAACTTTTAATAAACTTTGAGTTCTAATTTGTTGTATAGCAACACGAATTTTATTTTTTAAATCGTCTAAATTACCAAGGTTTTACTCGATACACTTTGTCTTTAATTGCAGCCCACAAGAAAAAGTCCAGGGTGGTTAAGTCTGGAGATCGCGGCGGCCAAGCTATTGGACCTCGATTTCCTATCTAATTATTAAAACGTTCCTGTAAATAGTTACACACAAGTAATGCATTGTGTGCTGATGCCCCGTCGTGTTGAAAATAATTCAAATCTTGAATTACGTTCAACGGAAGGTCGTCCAAAATTTCTTCAATTCGTTTCGTAAAAAAGTTAGATATCTTTCGGAATTTAAATTGTATTAATAAAGAAACGGCCCAAGGATTTTGGTACCAATAATACCGCATCAAACGTTTACTGAAAAAGCATATTGATCTCTCCTCTCAATAGTAATATGAGGATTTTCTTGGGACGATTGGATATGATTTTTTCTATTGAAGATGCTGTTGTTTGTAAATTTTGCTTCATCGGTAAAAAGAATGGTTTTCGAGAATTGATTGTTTGCTCGACTTTCAGTAATCAACCATCTAGCAGAACCTTTTCTGATAATCTTCAACATACAGTGTATTTCTTATATGAAAATGATATGGCTTAAAATTATTTTGTTTCAAAATAACGTGGGTTTCATCTTTGGAAGTGTTGCACTCGTTCGCAATTTCACGAAGAGATGTAGTAGGTTTAAATTCGACGGAAGCTAAAACGTTCTTCTGTTTCTGTGTTAACATTAATTTTTAAATTTTGACGCCCATATTTTTTTAAATTCGATTCGAGTTTGACAAATAATCTCACATCGGGTTGTCTTCTTTCCATATAAGTTTGAAGATAAAATTCCGAAGCAGCATTAGCATCTCTGTTAGACACGTAATAGCACAAAAGGATATCATTTCTTTCTCCAGAAGAATAAGCCATTAATAAATTAATATTCACTATTTAAGTACGAACTATAACTGGTTACAACAAATAATTCAATATCTACTATTTGACAGTCACCACGGCAAACATTGCATTTGTTTAGTAAATACTATAATTACAATTTTTAACTAATAATACTAAACATATAAAGCTATACGTTTTTGAAATCGGAAAAAAATATGAGTCCATAGCCTATAGTTGCCATTTAAAAAATGTATGTTTGAGTATGTATAACTTTTTCGTATTTTGAAAAGGTATTAAAAAAGATATAGTCGTTTGAAAATTTGGACGATTTTTAGTTATTTCCAGATATCTTAGAAAGTTGGCAACAATGTTGAATTTTCTTATCGGTATTTGAATTATCATGTAATTCCGCCCAACTTTGCTAATTTAACTGACTCTGTATCTCTTATAATAACAAAGATAGTCACAGAACGTGGGTAGATTCTAGACACCCGTTGTATGTTATATATTATATATATATATATATATATATATATATATATATATATATATATATATATATAATATTGATGTTCTTCCGGGCTTGGTCTCGCGTAGATTCTCCTCCATGGTTGGTAAAAGAACCGATGTTGAAATGACGACGTTTCGGCATAATCTCATCTGCCATTTTCAAGTCTTCGTGTTCTGCTCCTGGTAACTCGAACTGAACTGAGGTCCTCGCTGATGGTCGGCGGTATTTGTATACTGACTTTCTTAGTCGATGCCCTGATTATTGGTCGTTGTGATACTTACACTTTCACTTTCTCCTTTTCTCCTCCTTTCTCTAACCGATTTCTCCTTTCCCTTTCGTTCGTGACTGGGTGTTTCCTGATAATAGGCTTCCAGGTCGATGGCAATCTCTGAGTGTTGTCTCGTGAATTCAAATTATGTGGTCGTTTTTCGATTTCGATAGCTTCTCTGATAATCCGGTGTGATAGATACTGTATGTACATCGATTTAGATAGCTTTTCTGATAATCCGGTGTGATAGATACTGTATGTACATCGATTTCGATAGCTTCTCTGATAATCCGGTGTGATAGATACTGTATGTACATACAGTATCTATCACACCGGATTATCAGAGAAGCTATCGAAATCGAAAAACGACCACATAATTTGAATTCACGAGACGACACTCAGAGATTGCCATCGACCTGGAAGCCTATTCTCAGGAAACACCCAGTCACGAACGAAAGGGAAAGGAGAAATCGGTTAGGGAAAGAAGGAGAAAAGGAGAAAGTGAAAGTGAAAGTGAAAGTGAAAGTGAAAGTATCATCACAACGACCAATAACCAGGGCATCGACCAAGAAAGTCAGCATACAAATACCACCGACCATCAGCGAGGACCTCAGTTCAGTTCGAGTTACCAGGAGCAGAACACGAAGACTTGAAAATGGCAGATGAGATTATGCCGAAACGTCGTCATTTCAACATCGGTTCTTTTAAGAACCATGGAGGAGAACCTACGCGAGATCAAGCCCGGAAGAACATCAACTTCATATCCAGCACTCGCGGAAACCTCAAAATTAACATATATATATATATATATATATATATATATATATATATATATATATATATACACAGGGTTTTCAAAGTTAAGTCTGCACTATTGCTAACTTTCTTATTAATCGAGCTACGATGTCGGTTAAATTAGCAAAGTAATGTGTTTTTTTTACGCTGATTACGATGGTGGAAAAAGAAAAACAATTGAAAGTCGCATTCTCGAAAAATCGACGAAAACATGCTTTTTTTTAATGGAACACCCTGTATACAATATTCTCAGTCGATAGAGAATTAAATTCTGTGCAAAAGTTGTCATATGCATTTCTACCCTACAGTAAAAAATAAAGGAGATTTTGCCGTACGCTTAAACTTTTTGGTAATAGATACTTGGCTAGGAACGATCCTGTGCGCTGGCCTCTTCGGTCTCCGGACATAATCCCTTTGGACTTTTACTAGTGGGGATATTTAAAAAATGAATTGTATAAAAGACGTTATACAAATATCGAAGAACTCCAACAAACGAAATTATTCATATTATTAATAGTATTGATGCTAGAACTATTTTGAAGGCCACAAGACGAGTTTATAAGCACGTAGAAAAATGTATGGAACAAAGAGGAGACCTTTTCCAGCATTTAATTTAAGACCTGTTAATTATTGATTATTTAGAGCGTGATCAAATTCATAAAATAAAGGATTACTTTCGAATCATAGTCTACTTGATGAAAATAAAGAATTGGCAAAATCTCTCTTATTTTTTACTGTTGGATAGAAATGCATATGACAATTTTTGCTCAGAATTTAATTCTCTATCGACTGAAAATATTTTATACAGGGTGTTCCATTAGAAAAAAGTATGTTTTCGTCGATTTTTCGAGAATGCGACTTTCAATTGTTTTTCTTTTTCCACCATCGTAATCAGCGTAAAAAAACACCCTACTTTGGTAATTTAACAGACTTCGTAGCTCCATTAATAAGAAAGTTAGCAATAGTGCAGACTTAACTTTGAAAACCCGTATATATATATATATATATATATATATATATATAATAATAGTAATAATAATAATAATCCAAGCTTGTTGGTGTTGCGATGTTTTGTGTTATTGTATAGTTTACAATCATGAGATGTGGTTATTCTAGGTGTAAAAAAAGGAAAAAAAAGTAAAAAAAAAGAGCGTGGGTAATAAAATAGTGATTAAAATTAAAGTTATATCTTGATTTTGCTATAACTTGTTAACTGATATCGAACTACTTTTTTTCCTGTATTTTACAAATTTAAGATATTTTCTAGCTATGATAAAATAATGGTGTGGTTACATTTAAAAATTTCGGGAAAAATCGAAAAAACTACTGTGTACTTAAAAACGTCCTCTAGCGGTGGCTTTAAAAGCAAAATATTTTAAATTTTTAGATTGTCAAGTAAGAACTTTTATAAATTTTGATTTGATGAAAGTCGCCAAGTTTTATATGGAATGGAATTTCTTAATAAGATCATGTATGTTGCGCCACCTAGCGTAGAGACACAAACTTCAAAATAATTTTCAGCAGTTTCTCTTGGCCAGTTTTCTCATAATTTTGTTTTCCGAACGCTCTGCGAGACACCCTGTATAATATGGAAGTATTGTTAAACTGAACTCACCTTAGCAAATCAGAACAAAAACAATTCAAACTTTTAAATCTGATAATTTTGGAATATAAGTTACTTATCTATGTGAGAAAACGCCTTCAGTTTCAGAAAATTTACATTTTCCGTCGTGAAGATAAAGAGGAAAATAATGCAAAAACTAAGTGAAATAAATGTATACATAATAGAACTGGATGTCTGCATTAATGTTGTAATGTTGCGTCCTGACGCAGTCACTAATTTGTATTAATCGCTTTCTAGTTCAATAGTAAAACAAAAAACATTTACATATTTAATATTTTAAAGCAGACTTTGCTAGCTGTTATCGTAAGGTTTTGTGTTTATCTTTAATTTACATTTCCTACTTTTTATTAGTAGTGGCTTTGCACAAAATGAGAATAGCACGACATTCATTACCATAAAAACCATTATCTGAACCTAAGTAAATATCGTTAATGGGTTAACTTAAACATTGAGTACATTAAAATAGTGAAAAACCGTCCTTATTTAGTAATTTTAACAAAACAAATAATTCGTTCGGGCATCATCCATTCATCAAGCAGCTGGTTGTTGTCAGGAATAATAAATTCATGTGCGGTTCGATATATAAAATAAAACGAAATGACGTTATTCACACTCGTCCAAGGATATAATTAACAGCACTAATTAGAATCTCGTGAATTTATGTGTTTGATTTCGTTTTTGGTCCCAAAATTATTTTATAATTCGGTTATCTCTTTCTGTACATTTAGAAGAGCTCTACAATCAGTCAGTCACGTACTCGTAACCGTACGTTCCCCTGGTGAATTCACATTTTGAATTTTAGTAGCGAAAGGCCCAATCGACTTATTTGCTTATATATTTTCAGCGAGAGTAACACGAAGCGCGCGCTCTAATTAATTTTATTGTTACCGCAATAAAGACTCTAAGCGTATAATTATATTTAAACGAAGGTGACATTTAAACTTTGTAGCTTCCAGAAATATGAACTGGGAATTAATAGGATTATTAAAAATAATTCCTCTTCCCCTCATTGTGTATGACAGAGTACATTAACGCGCACGTTTTACAAAGCCGAAAACATCTGGCTTGTTCCCGTTACTAAATGTGCCGGATATGCTTGTTTACCAAGACCATCTTTATTTACATTATCAATTTTTATAAATATTTACCTAACTAGCGATTTATACTCAATTTATTTCATTTTAGATTTTCCTCGTGTTGAAGTCGGTCCGGAAAATCCATTGAGGGTAGAACGAGATTCTACGGCAACGCTGCAATGCTCTGTCGATGCCAAGCCTAAAGTAAACAGTGTTCAATGGACACGAAATGGACGATTTATCAGTAATTCGAATAGTCACATTCTTCATCGTGTCAGTATACAAGATGCCGGAAATATACATGCAGTGCTGATAATAATCTCGGGAAGGTTGGTGAGAAAGAAATTATTTTGGATGTATTATATGCACCAGTCGTCACGCTTGAAGCGAAAACTCAGGAAGCGGAAGAAGGCGAGGCTGTCTCGATCAAATGCAATATTTCCTCCAATCCTAATCCTACAACAATCGAATGGATTAAAGACGGCAAACCCGATTTTCGACAAGCCGGCGATACGTTACGCCTCAGCCATGTAACTGCCGAAAATTCTGGAACTTACGTTTGCAGAGCTGTTAATATAATTACTCCGAGCTCTTTACCAATCCGCCGAAATGAAAAAATCGGTAACGCTTCCATTGCTTTATTAATACGTCACAAGCCCGGCAAAGCGAGAATTATGCCAGATAGACCAATTGCTACCGAAGGTTCACCCGTTACATTAACGTGTACTGCAACACCACCAGGTTGGCCCGCCCCACAATATAGATGGTTTCGTCCTGGAAATGATGGCCAACAAACTGTATTAGCCACTGGTACAAAATACACAATCCCTAATGTAAATTTAAACAGCGAAGGCAATTACTACTGCCAAGCCACTAACGAACTGGGACATGGAGAAGTTGCTTCCATAAATTTAGAAGTACAACAACCTCCCAGTTTCAAATACAAATTAAAACCTCTCGAAACTAAAAGAGTCGGAGATCCTAACTTTTCAGTCTCTTGCAGTGCAAAGGGTAAACCGAAACCACTGGTAAAATGGCTAAAAAATGATGATGAACTAACAGCAGACATTAATATGTACGAGGTTAAAACAGAAATGACCGAAATCAGCAATGGAGCTGTAAACGTTCAAAGTGTTCTGAAATTTAATGGCAAAGCTAGGCCTAATGGCAATGAATTAATACCTCAAGATAAAGGTGTTTACACTTGTGTCTTCGACAATGAAGTCAGAAAAGCTGAGTCTAGTATGCACTTGCGAATAGAACGTAAGTACAATTTTCTTAATTAATTCACATTTATTTCATTTGCAATTCTTACAGATGAGCCAATCATCATTCACCAATACAACAAAGTTGCTTACGATTTACACGAAACTGCCGAAGTCGTCTGTAAAATACAGGCTTATCCGAAACCTGAATTTAAATGGTACTACGGCTTAAACTCATCACCATTACTTTCATCATCCGAAGGTCATTATATTGTTAACACAAGCGTCGACGATAATGATGGATACACAAGTGTTCTTAAAATATCAAACATCAAAGCTACCGATTATGGTATATACAACTGTCAAGTGATTAACAATTTAGGTAGTATCGAAGCTAAAATAAGATTACAACCAAAAGGTGCACCAGAACGGCCTACGAAAATATCCTCACTTTACACTGGACACAACTTTGTTACTTTAAATTGGGAGCCAGGATTTAATGGAGGAATCTTTAATACTAAATATTTTGTTTCGTATAAAAAAGCACATGGTAATGAGGAGAATTCAGATAAATCGGTTGAAGGATGTGGTACTGTTTCACGATCTGCTGATTGGTCTGAAGTAGACTGTCAGCAAAATGTTCCGTGTAATGTTACACATTTAGAACAGCATCAATCGTATAATTTTAAGGTAAGTTTTCATTCATGTGAAGTTAGCAAATTGATAAATAAGGGCAATAAATCAATTTATTTATTAATCGTACCAAAAAATTTAATACAATTTAACTATTTCAAATTATCCAAATCGGAATTAAGTTAAACTTATGGTGTAGAATTTTAAACCAGTACTTATTTATTTGTAATAAATTATAACTGAGATATAATCGATACATTTTACTAATCAGTTTATTAATAATTGATTGATGTTCATAATCAATATATCAGTGAATTGATCACTCATTACACTTACTATACACAGTAGAGTGCTTAACCCTTTAAGGTGCAGAATTATTTTTTGTTTATGTTCCACAATTTCATTTATTTACTTTTATTAAGATAATTACATGTCCTTAAAAATGTTTCAAAAAATCTTAAGTTTGTAGAAAAAATACAGAGTTTACTAATCACTGAAAGTTTAGTGTACTAACTAAACCCATGTAGGCTGTCCTTAATAAAGTAACCACTTAAAATAACAACGACAAGTCTATAAAAAACTTTCATATTTGAGAAGAACCAAACATGTGTTATAAGGCATTATTAGAAACCAATTAGTTAGTTTTCATGAAAAGGAATGAAACGTTCTAAACATAATGCAACTTTACAATCTTTGTATAATATAGATGATCCTACAGCCTTTGCCCATACAACATCTCATTGACTCTTTAGTTGCAAAATGTGCTCCAACATTCAACGTTCGTATAGAATTATCAAGTCCTATAGAACATCTGGTAGGTATTTTCATTTTGTTGGAAGTTATGGACATTTTTGGCTCTGGTCTTTTCCGCAAAGATTGATCCTTAGCAATTCATCAGCTAGTAAACTTCTAAACAAAAGATAGTGCTATGTATTTAAGAGTCCTTATGTTTGGATTATGTTACCTTGGGGGTATATAGAAAATGTATGTTTTGAGAATGTTATGTAACTGTAATTGTTTGTAATGTCATATTATTAATAAATATAAATACAATATCACCAAAACTAGACATTATAAAGTCTACTTCTTACAAAACTATCAATCCAAAACAAATTGAAAATCAAGAAGATTCAACAGAAACTTTAATTGAACTTTTGACTGGAATTTTTAATAATCTATAAACACAACAAAGACCTGTGAGTATTAAAGAACAGATACAAAATCAAATATTACATTCTGAACCATTTGATCAAAACAACGAATGTTTCGAAAACTGCTTACAAAGATTACGACAATTTTTTTGGACGTAAAGAATTAGATAAAGAGAATAATGAATCAAATGAAACAAAAAAAAATGATACTTATTAACTGCCTTGGTGTAAAACATTATATATAACTAGTCAGAACAACATAAATTTTGTCCACAACATTCATTCTGATGATACCGATAATGAAGGTTTTCAGTTAATCAGGTCATTCGATATATTTCATCAATATTCTTCTGAAATATATGAACCAAAAATGCTAGTTCAAGTGGAAATTAAGAAAAACCCATTAACTTTGAATGTGACATGGGAAGTCCAGTAACAGTCGTGTCTCAAAGAGATTTCTGAAGCTTTAGATTTAAAAACTCCATTAAAAAACACTAATATTTGCTTTAGATCTTATACCAAACACCTTTTTAAACCAATGGGATATGTAGATGTTCCAATTATGTTTAATAATAAAAAATATTCGAGTGAAATTTATATTGTTCCACTTTATGGTAATGCTATTATGGGACAAAGATGGATTCAAAATTTAAATGTACTTCTAGAAATACAAAATGTGGCAACTACGGACTTACAATCAATATTCGAAGAATTTAAAGACATTTTAGAAATTCCAGAAGACAAATGTTCTTTATTACTAAAACCTGATGCAAAACCTATAGTTAGAAAATGAAGGCATAATACAAAAAATTTAACATTCGGAATGGAGCACACCGCTTATTATTCCCAAAAATGACAGACAAATAAGAATATGTGTTGATTACAAACTAACTGTCAATCCACAATTACAAGATAACAGGTATCGTATACCTAGAATTGAAAACATGTTCAATAAAATGATGGGGTGGAAAATATTTTTGCACTCTAGTTGTTTTTAAAGCTTACCTACATATTCCAATGCATCTATTTTTAAATTGGATGAATTTACATAATTTTGTAATAGAAATGGGATATCTTAAAATATATTGCTCCAGGATATCCTGCCATAAATTGCCAAGCAGAAAGATTTTGTCAGATGTTAACAAATAAATTAAAATTCGTGATAAATGAAAAGGAGGTTTACATGAAAAATTTTTAGGCTTCTGTTTAGATACAGGGCTACTCCTTAAGAACTTGGAAACGCCTGCAGAGCTTATGTTTGGAAGATCTATAAGAACAAAATTAGATTTGATTCATCCACATCAAACAATTAAATCACTACCAGAAAAGGGTCATCCAAAAGAAATCAATAAAAAATGAAGTTAAAACAATCATAATTAAATAAATTTTTTGAAATGGAAGAGTGAATTCAGTCAAGAAACTATATTGATCATAAACGTTGGAAGTTCGGAGTTCTAAAAGAAAGGCTTGGAAAACTACTACCTTATAAAGCTTGATGATGATTAGGTCATTAAATGACATTTTAACCAGCTGAGATCTTGTCAAGTTGACAAAACAATAATTAATGATGAAGATAATGAAATTCCTCAAAGTTTTTCAAATACTATTCCAAAGTACAACAAATAAAAATTTAGAATGGAATGTTCCTAAACCAAGAGACAAAAATATATCGTTATTTAATTATGCATCAACATCCACACAAAGTGGCAAAAATACCACTGTTAATATTACACAAATAAATAAAGCTGATGTGATACTTCATGGAGAAGCAACTATAGAACCTCTAGGTTCAACTGTTTCAGAAGCTTTAAGTGAAGCTGATACGGAATCCCTTAAAGAATTAATCAGAGATCCTGGGAAGGTAAATGTAGATCAAAACGAACCATTGCAGACTAATGAAAATTTACAGTCACAGACTACAACAGTATGACCTGGAATTCAAAAGTCTATCGATGTACTGAGAAGATTTCAGTGCATGAGAAAACCTGTACAAAGAATGGATTTATGGAAATTATCAAAGGGGGGAAAGATTGTTATGTATTTAAGAGTCCTTATGTTTGGATTAGGTTACCTTGGCGATATATCAATGACTATTAACCAGTTGGGATATACCTATAGAGTAGCGGTGCACAACCTTTTCCTGATGTGGGGCTGCATTTAATTTAATTATTCTGGCGGGCCGCATAATACATTATTCAAATTATATAATTTGGAATTAACAAAAACATTTATTGTGAAAAAACTAGTTTAATACATATACGTATAAAAAAACAAAAGCATATTTTTGATTAGTGTAGTAGTCAGTGTGAGCGTTGATGCTGCATCTTAGAAACTAAATGATTTATTATGTCAGGTTGGATGTTAGTAGTGTGCAATCTCATAATTCCATTCAAATTTTCATCTGTTAGCCGGTTTCGATGGACTGATTTATTTAACTTCATTATTGAATATGTTTGTTCGCATATATATGTACTTGCAAACAAACATGCACATATTGCCGCTTGATTCCACAACATTGGATAATTTGCCTTTGGAAGACATTTATAAAAGTTAAGTAAGTTCCCTTCTTTATGCTTGAATTTCAGTTCATGATTATTGTGAAGATCGATAAGTTCTAACTGCAAATCTGGTTTTACGTCTTCGAATGAAACATCAAATGGGTTGGCAAAAGTTCTAACTAGCAATTTGTCTCGTTGAAATTCCTCAAACCTTTCTTCAAATGCTTTTTGTACCTTCTCGATGTGGAAAGCATATTTTACAGAACTAATATTATACTTTTTAAACACATTGCTGCAATTGGGAAAATGATTAGTGTTATTATTCAAAAGATTTGAATGGAATAAGCCCAATTTTGTTTGAAATGCTGCAATATTGTCTGCAAGATGTGATACAAATTGATCTATTCCTTGGAGCTTAAGATTCAACCCATTTAAATGAGCAGTAATGTCGGTTAAAAATGCCAAGTCACATAACCATACATCACTTTCAAGATAATCGACTGACTGGCCTTTGTCAATAAGAAAAACTTTGATTTCATCGATCAAGTCTAAAAAACGTTGTAACACCTTCCCTCTGCTCAGCCATCGAATTTCAATATAAAAAAGTAGGTCTCCATGCTCAGCTTCAATTTCATCAAGAAAACTTTTGAATTGTCTATCATTTAGACCGCGTGACCTAATAAAATTTACAACTTTTACCACGTCACCCATAACCTTCTTAAAACCTAGAATTTGGCCTATCAAATTCTGCTGATGAATTATGCAATGATACTTTATTAGCTCTTGTGTTAATCCTAATTCTTGTATATGTTTTTCAAGAAGTGTCACCATTCCTTTATGACGGCCAACCATGGCGGGCGCACCATCAGTAACTATTCCAACCAGTTTTGACAGTTCCATGCCATGTTTTTCAATACTTTTAAGCAATCCTCGCAATAAATCAGACCCCGTTGTCTGTCCGTGCAGTGATTGAAATTCTAAAAGTTCTTCATATATTTCAAAATCATCAGTAACCCCACGCAAAAATACACATTTGAGCTGTTGATGTAATGTCAGTAGATTCATCCACAGCAAGTGAATAATATGTACATCTTTGAAATATATCACAAAATTTAGCTTCAATGTTTTCTGAAATATCTATTACGCGACGTTGCACTGTCATCCGGTTCAAACTGACTGCATTAAAGTTTTTTACACAATTTTTACAACATAATTTTTGTGATGCAGTAACTAAACACGTTTTTACGAAATCACCATCGGTAAATGGTTTTGAATTTTTAACTATTAAATTAGCTATATCAAAACTTACTTCAACTGCTTGTTCCAAATCGTTACTATTTTTCACAAAAAGATTTTGTTGAGTCTTTAATGAACGGCATAGTAACGCACCCTTTTGTTTTCTAAGTTCTCCTGTAAATTTCTGATTAAAATCCTTATGTTTAGTTTCAAAGTGTCGCTTGAGATTGTATTCTTTGGGAACACCTATGTTTTGGTTGCAAATTAAGCACACGATACAATTTTTGTTTTCTATAAAACAGTATTGTTCAGTCCATTTTTCTTGAAACAACCTTCGTTCATCTTCTAAAGATCGTTTTTTCATCTGTGATTTGTTAGACATATTGTCAACAAAAACAAATAGGAATGCTGAACGCACAAATTTAATAATATGTAGTTTTATTGTAGGCGTAACGACTTACAGTACTTCGTGTAACTACCAACTATTAACAACCGTCCTATACGTACACGACTACACGTACAAATAACATGGCCACGTACAATGCAGGCAAAAGACACGAATCCCGATGAAGATACTCGAATGGGTTCGGTTATTCCTGAGAACATTTACTTACTTCATTTATTTTTTAAACAAATTCTGAATTTTATTGTAATAATTCGGATGTATTTAACGGGCCGCAAAAATACGTCCAAGGGCCGCATACGGCCCACGGGTTGTGCATCGCTGCTATAGAGAGTGTATGTTTTGTGAATGTTACAATGTCAATGTAATTCATTGTAATGTGATATTAATAAATATAAATACAATATCACCAAAACTAGACATAATGAGACAGGTTGTTTCCCAGACTTCTGCATATTTACTTTATACTATTACCGCATCTACTAGGTAATAAAATATTGTTGTCCATCACCACAAACTTTTCCAAGATATAATACGGCAAAAGCTGGTCGACTCCATCACTCCACCCATGTTCTTGTTATATTCCCTAATAGATGATGGGCACTCGAGAATTTCTTTTTTGTCTTCTTGTTTCATCTTGTTACAGTTGCTAATTTAGACGGATCGTGAAAGCAGCTATCATCTATTAACACTTTTTTTTGCCCCTATCTTTCCATTTACAATCTGAAATGTCCCCACTTGCTGCACAGTCACTGTCACCTATTTTCATGCCTTTATCACTCTTTAGAATTTCTTGTGGGTAATACTTTCTATTTTCTCTAAGAGTACCACAAGAATATGTGTTTTCCTAACAACTTTGAAAGCAAATCAAACATTGTAAAAGAGTTATCAAAATACACACAGTCTCCTACCACAGTAGTGTTTTGTGAGATTCAGTATAGTTTGTTCGCATAGTGTCCCATCCTCTCAAGATATCAATTATAGCCAAAATTATTTCAATTAATCATTCATAACCGCCCATTACTGTTATATAGTTAAAAGATTGCATGTGGCTCATTCCGAATAACTGCACGATTTAATTTTCATAAAACATATGTCCACGTTAATATTTTATGATCTTTTTATACAAATTTCTGTATTACCGATAACATGTAATTATAATACGATGAACGCCTAATTTGTGCTATTGTTTAAATTCTTGAAAACAGAAATAAAGTTAAATTTGTACGTTACATCATAGCAATTACGTAACGATTATTCCTACATAAAGGATAATTGAGCTTACAAATAATAAAATATATAATAGAAACGTTGCTGAAGTAAATAATGAATAACTGGTAAAAACTGTGGCACTACTCAGAGCTGTCGTAAAAATGGTCTTTTTCGCTTTCGTTAGAACTGGTTTCACCAATAGTTATAATTAATGGGGCCACCTCGATATCTATCTGTTTTTCAGTTTTCCGCCATTCTTGCATATTTTTTCCGCATATGAAATACATTTTGTCCAATAGTCAGCATCAATTCGATTTAAAGCTGCTAATCATGTTTCTTTCACATTCACATCATTAAATTCGACATTATTTTGTCTGACACTTATTGTAAAACTCCTTACAACTCGTCCACAATAACTCAATAGCATTGAATTGACAATGGTACAGCAGCAATCGTAACACCTTATGTCCATTTTATAATGCAAATTCGTCTATTTAGTATTTTTTGGTCTACGGTTTTCTTGAATTAACTCCAACAGTTCTTGTTTAAACATAACCCTGTAGAAAGGAATTTTTATGGTTTTATAAGTAATTGCAAATTTCTTCTTTCGTTTGAATGATAACTAGCATTACCTAACACAATTAAACTCAGTTCGCTTAAGTTCAGTATAATCGTTCTTCAAACCATTTTGCAAACAATTCACTACACATGTCTCTATGATAATCAGCATGTGGATTTTGTTTTTAAAATAATGGCAAAGCGTTTGGTACAAATCCATCTTTATTTCCTGTATTGAGGATAACAAACCTAAAAACATTTCCACTGCAGCAAAAATAGAAAGATGAAATTTGTTCAACCATTTTCCTTCCCCCATCAGTTTATTTTTTATACTTTTTAAGGTATTATCGTGCCAACTTTATTTAGGAGATCCTCTACTGAAAATCCACATATCATCTAAGAACACAGGGTCTTAATCTTTTGATTCTTTATTCGTAATGTAATCCCTTAAAAATCGAACAACTCTGCTTGATGCAATATAGTCCAATTCATATGCACACCAACGTCACGTTCTCGTTCAAAATAATGAAGAACATTCATAATTACTTGTTGAGCTTGTACTTTAGATGTTTATTACGAAGCATCTTAACCTCTGAAACAAATTATATTTAAAATTCACACATTTGTATACAAAATTATATTTACTCCTTTCTACAACGTTTATCGGTAATGTAGTTTTGAAAAAAACTGTTTTTTATGTAATATATGAAGTAAAACGTATAAAAGAGGAATTAAACCAACAATCAAAACAAAACGTCAAAATGGCGAATGTCAGAATATTATATTAAGTGTCGGCATACGATTATCACAGTCGCGACTTATGTTCCTTGATTCTTTTTTATTCTAGCTCACATGAATAAAAAAAAACAGAGCTTTGTAACAAAATTATTATAATAACATACATAAGCAAGCTTAACTGATTTTAACTATCCAAATTATCCTACATTTCTTTGTTTGCTCTATAATTCATAAAAATCCAAATATGAAACTTTTACAGTATGCTAAAGGGATAAAATTTTTAAGACATGTTGAAAGATGTGAATCAACTTGATACTAGTTTTCAAAATGCCGATCAAATTCTATATTTTGCTCATAAGGTTGATCTACATTTTAAATGACGTATTACTAATTAGGAAAAGAGGAAAAGAATTCATAAATCTCTATTATAAGTAATTAAAAATAAATTAATAATACTCTATTATAAGTGTTTTGTAACTGTGGTCTCATATTAGTTGAGTTGATCACCCTATTTCCACAGTTTTTGTTTCTACAGTGCGACGTTCTGGAAGCGGACTCTGCTTCCATCATCAAGCTTAGTCTTGAGAAGGACTGATTTGGCACTTAAGTCGAATTCATTTACTATGATTTGTTCTCAAGCACTTACCTACCATCTGATTCAAACTTGTACCTTTCTCTTATTAGTCTGACACCGTAACTCCTGCACCACTGAGTAATCAAATATGTATTTTTTAAAATGGTTTTTGGACAATATTGTTTTAAAGAAAGAGTTATCTATGGCAGCCATTTTGAACATGTGCTGTATAAAAAACAACTGATTTTTAAGTAGAATTTAAAATTCATATTACAGTCTGTATTTGAAAAATAGTAACTTCTGGTTTAATTGGAACTTGTATTGACTAAGGGAGGGAGGTAAAGTCCAAAATACATTTCATAATAGGTAAAAATGGATCTCGAACACACTTACAATACCTTTACTCATGTTGTATCTTCAGTTAAATATGTCGTGATCGAAGCGTTCCATAAAATGTGTCAACCTTTTTGACTATAACTTATCTTTTTGGAAAAATCAAAACTTCCTAAGAGTCATTCTTTGCCTAAAATGAAAAGGTAAAACTTTAGGTCCATCCATAAATACACTTTATACTTATAGTTACGTATAGGGCGTGCAATAAAAGGTAACATTAAATGACATCATTTCTGTTACATTTATGGATTATCAATGTAATAACTGACATATTTATTTAAACACTTGGTGTATGTAAGTATGTGCATCTGTGCATAACTTATGTGAATGTCTAAGTAGAGTATTTTTTTATGAATTATGCAGTGTCAATAACAACTTATGAATTCTGAAAATTACTTAATTGAAATGTTTTTTGCTCTTTTATATTCTTTTGTTTCTCTCTTTATGCCTAAATAGATAATGTGGACATAATAATTTACTAAAATTGAGTGAGAAAGGGGTGGAAGTGGTAATACAATAAACTTGTAGTAGTTTAATTTACGTATTTGAAAATCTAATAAAATATTTCAGAATTTTCTAGAACAAATGAGTCATGGTTTCTTTGTCATACAACAATCGCCATTTATATGTTTCCTTTACTTAATTAATTGTGCTAACTTGACTAACGAAGTACACATATAATGACACTCGTTTTCATTGTTAGGTGAAAGCACTAAACATTAAAGGCATCAGCGAAGATTCTCAAGAAATTACAATAACCACAAGAGTTGACAAAATCCCATTCCCTTTACGTGTAGCATATGACCCCTCAAGTCATCGTTTGTCAGTAAATGTACCTGCAACATGTCTTCCTCTCACTGCAGTAGTCGAAACAATAAGTAACGAACACTTACCCCTCACCAGTTGGCAAGTTGTCGATACTTTCACATTACAAGTTTCTGGAGTATCACCCACTTACAAAGAAGCTGTACTACACCAAATGAACTCCAGAAACTACAAAGGAATGGGACGATCTTTAGTTGATGATGAGCCTATTGGAGTTAGTGATGACTTCAATACAAGGGTGCGTGTTAAATTCTGTTTACGAACTCATCATGAGCACTGTGGTGAATACATGGAGGCAGAATGTAAGTTTCTAAGTTGTTTAGTAATTTGTGAATTTACCGATTGTTATAGTAGGTTCTGCTTACATTAAAGAAGCTTCAACCGTAACAACCTCTACATTCATTGCAATCGTTGTTTCATGCATTGTTGGTATTTTATTCATTGTTGTTCTATTCATGTTTTGTCGATGCAAACGTAATCAATCAAAGAAAACTCAGTCTAAGGATTACGAAATGGATTCTGTACGACCAACAATCATGACACAACAAAATCAAGCGCCTCCTCCATATTATCCATCTAACGGCATGGAGAATAAGGCACTGGAACATTCTCTCGATTTAGCATTAGCAATGGAAGATCCCAAAAATTCTGTTTACGCTTCACAAAATGGCTATGGGTACATACCAAATCCAAATATTCAAACTCATCAAGTTATAAACAACGGAGAATGTAAGTAGTAATTTTTCTCACAATTCTAACACTAATGATATGATTTAGGGGCTAACGTCGGATATATGGATTCAAATTACTCTAATTCAAATAATGGTGGAAGTGTGAATTCGCAAGATTCATTATGGCAAATGAAAATGGCTGCAGCTGCTAATAATTCTGCCAGTCAGCTACAAAATGCTCATTTAGATAGACAGAATTCTTATGGGTATGATCCTATAACGCATGGAGGATATGGTGCAGTAGATGATTATGCGCCATATCCTCATATAACTCAAAGTAATCATGGTGATGATTACATGAGAAGTAGTAATAATCCGTCTAGACAAGAATATTGCAACGATCCTTATGCTGCCGTTCATAAACCTAAAAAACGTGTCGATCAACATATTGGTAAGTTGTGTAAAAAAAATCGTAACAAACGCTTAATTTTTAAACAAACTAACAATAATTTTTTGCTTTAGATTCACCGTATCATGATGTAAGTGGCCTTCCAGATCCATATTTAGAGCAGTTAGAAGACGAAAAACCACCACAACATATGTCTCTTAGTTACGAAGAAAGTCTCGAAAGCGGTTATTCAACACCAAATTCGCGAACTAGAAGAGTAATTCGAGAAATAATTGTGTAAAAGTGATATAGTGTATTATCATTACTACTTTCTTTCTATCTCTACTTGGATATGTTGCGCTTCATTCACTCTTTTTAGTGTTATAAATGTCAACTGTTTCAATTTTCTAGTGTAGTTAATTTAAAAAAAAATTTTATCTTCGTGTACCTGATAAACAGTTTTTCTGATCGTACATGTTTATTCATGTGACAAGTAAATTTGTTCATGCAACGAAGTGTGTTAAAGGTATAAAGACGCTTAGAATGTGCGGGAGTACCTACGCCATATAGCAATATAAACATATATTTATAAATTGTGATGAATTTTGCAATAAACGATTGTTGTGCTACGATGCTGCAATTTTTTAATTGTAATTTTTTTTATAAGAATTTTAAGTATCTTTTACTTAATTGATAATTGTAGTTGCGGTGTTTGTGACATGTATGCCCTCAAACACTTCAACTCTTACATTGTTAAACTATTAGTACTATATTTATACATATATTAGTTGTGCCAAATTATCGTGAAGGATATTTAAAAATCGATTAATGTGTTTTAGTTATTGTATTTACGTACTTTTGAGGAGTTAGTTTTCATATTTTTATACTTTATGTACATATTATATAAGTCGAATATTTTTTTAGAGTATGTTTGCTTAAAGTGTGCAATTAAGTGTACAGGTTAACGTGTTAAAACTAAATTGTGCGACAGAAAATAAATCTTTACAGCATTCATGAAAATGTATAATGTACATATTTGCACAATTACATTTTTGGATATGATGTTAAATAAAAAATTTATTAAGTTGCAATGATCTCAATGTATCAAAAGAGTTTAAAACTACAAATTTTATTTTATTTTTATATGTCAACGAATTTTATGTGTATATTAATTTTTGTAAATAATTAAGACATGTAAGACTTAATTTTATCTGATTTTAATTTAATTTTGTAAATATTTGTTTTAATTTTTACTTTGTAAGTAAATAAATGTTTATAGACATTTTGAATTATATGCTTTTATTCTTACAGTTTGGAATTCTGCGTCCCCATTAGACAGAGGTGCCTTTGTGAAGAAATTTGACACGTCATGAGCTCGCTTAGCACAGATGGCGTAGAGTCGTTATGAGAGCCTGATAAGTGAGGTTGTTTACTTGAACCAGTCACTTTTGAACGACAGCTTGTCTGAATCTGCCCAATTTTACCACACTGAAAACATTTTTTTCCCAAAATTGCCCAACCATTTAGCCGAAGGGACATTTTCTTTTAGTAAAGCATTGCTTCCAAACCTACGGACATCTTGATTCTTTAGCGGCGGTTTTAGAAAACTTGAAAGGAAAACTAAGAGTGAATAGTAGGGCAGTTAGCATTTCACACATCGGGTTCACTTATTCCATGGGCAACAAGTTCCATTAGATCACTTTCAGACCTATTCGCTCTAAGATTCTTTAACAGGGCGGATCTCTCTAGAACATACGTTTCGTGAATGTTAAGAAGGGAACTGTTATAAGCTCTCGCTTTCGATAATAAGAGACCCCATAAGAGGGAAAACCTCAATAAAATATTGTTAAAAGGTAACCCACTCCCTTCGGTTGGGATTCCAACATTCGTACCATCCTTTGGCACCGTTCAAAAGAAATTGACCCAGTTTAGCTAACATTTCCAATTTAAATCGTGCTAACTCATGCTTTATTTCTTCAACAGAACGCCCATTTGCTGGATTTGTTTACCCTTGAACGAAAATATGCTACCTCCAGATGTGTTGCAGATTTTTGCGACTGCAGCATTATCACCAACTCCACTAACAACGATCCGACTTCTATGTTAATTTCTTTTTCGCTCATGCACACTATCACAATTCACCAACAGACCGTGGATTTATCCCACTTCTGATGTTAGAAAATCACAATTAAAGGTAAATAAAGTAAACATAAAATTCAAACACTACACGTGCGATTTTATTCGATTACAAAACAAGTTAGAGAGCGACAATATATCCGAGCACCGGAAAATCTTACGATTCACTTTTTATCGTCCTGTTTTGTTTCTGAATATATGCCAAAATAAGACCTAGTCACTCGCAATATGTTCCTTGACCGGCAGCGGCCCTCATAAATCAACAAAGTAAGCATTCCTTGGACAGATAAAATTAATCCTGGTTAATAATATTTTTGATTGATTTATGCTATTACATACATTGGCCTATTAAAAATAGTTATATTTCAAACACTATTAAGAAAATAAAACATCTTATTCCGAACAAAAAGCGTTTCCTGGACCTGGACACAAAATTAATTATTCTAGTTAAGAATAATGTTACTGGCAGATTTGTTGGATTACTAAGTCAATAAAACATCTGATTTCTAAAACGCACAGACTGACGCTGGCAACGTTCTCGGAGCTGCTCATTCACATACCTAAAAAGAAAGACGGTCAGTCATATTGTGCATAGTAGAGACCTCAGCCGCCACTTGGCTCTACCACTATCGGAACAGAGACCATCAAGCATATCGTAAATAGTGGAGTCTCGGTCACCACTTGGCTCTATCACTACCGGGACAGAGACCATCAAGCATATAGTGCATAGTGGAGACCGCAGCCACCACTTGGCTCTATCACTACCGGGACAGAGACCATCAAGCATATAGTGCATAATAGGGTTCTCGGCGACCACTTGGTTCTACCACTACCGGGACAGAGACCATCAAGCATATCGTGCATAGGGATCTCGATCTACACTGGAACTGAGACCATCAAGCATATCGTGCATAGTAGGGGCCTCAGCTAACACTTGGCTCTATCACTAGGACCGATATCAATCAAGCATATCGTGCATAGTGGGGACCGCAGCCACCATTTGACTCTAGCACTACCGAGACGGAGACCATCAAGCATATCGTGTATAGTAGGGACCTCAGCCAACACTTGGGCTCTACCACTACAGGGGCAGAAATCAATCAGACATATTGTGACTCGTGATGACCGCAGCCACCACTTGGCTCTACCGCGATCGGGACAAATCATTAAGCATATCGTGCATACTAGGGACCTCAGCCACCACTTGGTTCTACTACTACCAGGACAGAGATCATCAAGCATATCATGCATAGTGGGGACCGCAGCCACCACTTGGCTCTACCACTACCGAGACAGAGACCATCAAGCATATCGTGGATAGTAGAGACTTCAGCCAACACTTGGCTCTACCACTACTGGGACAGAGATCAATCAAGCATATCATGCATAGTTATGACCTCTGCCAGCACTTGGGTCTACCACTATCATTAAACATATCGTGCATAGTAGGGACTTCAGGCAACATTTGGCTCTACCACTACAGGGACAGAGATCAATCAAGGATATTGTGCATAGTTATGACCTCAGCCACCACTTGGCTCTACCTCTGCCGGGACAGAAACCATCAAGCATCAAAGAGCACCTTACCTATTTAACATCATAGTTCACTGCCAGAAACTCTAAGATCTGTTTCATGTTGCCCGTCAAAGACCACTATGAGGGCTATAATCTTAGCTGTTCCTTGGCTGCTTTCGTAATTATACTGGTACCGACCTTCTTAAGTTCCTACCGACCATTTCTCACATAGCATTTTCGCTGGCGGACGAACAGTATGGAGGACGGTTAACAAACGTCTTTTCTGATATGCTAACTTTTTAAGAGCTGACAGTACTCACTGCTTGATACTTTATTTCACGACTTCAGTGATTCATGCATCTTTCGCTGGCGGACGAACAGTATGGAGGACGGTTAACAAACGTCTTTGCTGAATCGTAATCTGTAAACTGACAGGGTACATCGATGCTCGACTTTATTTCCGATGGTTGATCATTCCTGTGAAACGTACTGAAGTACCTTTCTGTAATCGTGATGTCCGGAAGTACATCGATGCCATATAGGTTGAAGGAAACGTTGTCTGAAATTCTGTTTATTCCGGAAAACTCTCTGTTAACGAATTAGTAATTACAAGCAATGTTGAGTGAAAATATTACGCCCAGTAATAACATCATAGTTACCACTCATCCGGGAGAAAAATAGGTTATGTTAAGATCAACGTTTGAAATTTTCGTGCCCGCGCGAACATTTGTTACAAACTTTCAGGTTCCTAGTAAGGTTCGATACTTCGATTTACCTTTCGTACTTTTTTTTTACCGGGCTAGGTCAGGATAAATGGGTTAATTTGAGAAAAGCTTTAGAAAAATTCACCTTACACCGAGTTTAAATTTATAATCATAATTCTTAATCATCAATTAATTTGGAAAAATAATTGCATATCTGAATGTTCAAATAGCGTGGCTTTAAAACAAATTATATAATTTCAATTTTTTGAGGCTAACTATGCAACCCTTTTTTATACGTTTATAACGAAAACAGGCAACATTGTAAAAACAAAAACAATAATCTATGTCAGAATGACGTTTAAAACTTCATGTCAGATAGAGATTCATATACATAAATACGTGTTAACTTAAAAAAAATTCCAAAGCCGCCCACTGTATAAAAATATCGATAATACAGCTTCAGTATTTTCAATCATATTTATTTAATTTTTACATTTATTCCACTTTACATTAAAAAACTTTATAAAGAAAATTTACGTAAAATTAAATTTTTTTAAAAATAAGTACATTTTTTTATAAAATTAATCGTTAATCATATATTAAAAAAAATTGAGGTAACAGAAATTTTTGCCTTAATTAAGCGTCATATCAAAAATTGCATAAACAAATTAACACAATAAGGTCTATCTGTACAACTTACTATATGTAGCGTCCCCAGGTACTCTATCTTGAAAATAAAATTTGAACTTATTTGCAAGAATGAAAATTCAAGAACAAAACAATCGCTAAGTGATTTATCTTGAATTTTGGATGACAATCAATGTTACTATTACTCAAATTAATTGCTTGCCTTACATGGACTTTCCTGACAATAATTAAAAGATTAGAATTTATTTGCAAGTCTGATATTTAATTACTCACAAACCTAAAATCTGATCAAACGAAGTGCCGTCTAGTGGTAGGTAGCTGTGCTATTTGAATTAGATAGGCTGGATGAGGTAAGTGTTGCATCATTAGTAAATAAGAAACCCAAATTAAAATTAACCCAATGCAAATGGTCAACCCGTTAAATATATAAGAACACCAAAACACTATTAAATCAGTTACAAGTGCGTACATTAACAAATAACATATAAAACAATGAAAAAATAATATAAAAAACAGTTAAATAGTTACACAGTGATACAAAAATAACAAAGAAAAAACAAGTGTAGTTACACTACCCACAATCTGTAGTCACAAACATAAATAGTCAGAATAAAAATCGTAACACCAAACATGGTCCTTTAAAACCAATCAAGTCGGTCTTTAAGAAAAAGCAATAAACAATAAGGCAAATTACGGTACATATAGAATACAACAACAGTAAAATTGCACAGGGTATAATAAGGTAAATGCAAGGACAAAAGAAAATAAACAAGGAATTTACACATACACAATTGTTTAGTGACTACTAAAGCATAAAATACATAGGTACAGTTACAAGAAATTACACAAGAGAAATTAGTTCGCAGGCAAATAATTCTACTTAACAAACTGACAAAAAACTCATTAAAACAAAGCCTTGCAAGGTGAAGTTATAAATAGATCATAACATCGTGACCGATATAAAAGTTTGAGTGCGTTAGAAAAAATACAGCGTCTCTTTCTCAGGTTATACATTCATCTATACAACAGAAAAAAACACTCTCCGCGACGTTTGTATCTTGCTGGTGTTTTAACAATTACCAAAATGTTTCAAAATTTTAGAGACAAAATATACAATGTTCGTATAAACCTGTCGACATGTGGTTTCCGCAGAGTTAAATATTTCGTTTATAAAGTTGGGACGCCAAGAATGTGAAAAATGCGAAAGATTTAAGCTTTACGATAAAAATCACACCAGTGAAATTTTAGCTCCAAATTGTAAAGAATTCTGTCCGAGATTTATACCGTACAACAAAACCTTTGTGCACTTGGGAAATCAAAAAACACACCACACTTTGGGTCGATAGTTGTATCGCCCAAAACAAGAATAGGTGATTTTTCTCTTTCTTAGCTTACATGATCAATAGTAACGAAATAGCCACAGAAAAATTACTGTCAAATATTTTGAACCGGGACATACGTTTATACCAGCCGACCGTTTCCACTAAATTTTATGACTTTCAAGACTTTGTAAAAAGCGCTGGTACTGTTAATGAGGTGCATGCGACTTACTTCCACATTATATGTACATCTCAACACCAGTTGAAAAAAAGTAATAGGGCCTGTTATATATATATAAATTAAGTAGTTTAGGGATGGAACACACAGCCAGTGCCGGGGGTAGTAATTAAGACGTGTACCAGTTAATTTTTATCCAGAATAATCTTATTAATCATATTGTTCTCATGGATCATCCTATTATAAAACAAACCACACATGGAACAGGGCCTCACCTCAAAAACATTGGGGAAGTAGAAAACTGATCTGGACACAAAATATTATATTATAAAGATCTGACAAACTCGCGCAGCGATTATCAAGAATTAAATTTTATTTCGAAAAATGACCTACAAAATAATTTTGAAACACCGCCATCGAAAATAGAAAATACAGGGGTAAGCAAACATTTTACAAGAATTATAAAATTTAATTCCACCTCACAAACTCAGATTTTGGCAGGAGCTCTCTACAAAGGGAAACACCAATGAAACTTTGAAGATTTGGAAAATTAACGTTCTTATTCCTTAATTTTATTTTTTGTTTTGTAAATATCTGTGTTAATGTGTTCAACAATTTATTTAAATAGTAGATTATATAACTAGGAGTAGAATGCACTCTTTTTGTATTGAGCCCAAAGCCGGTGAGGCTTACAATTTGAGCGAAATACAAAAAGAACGTTCTACTCCGTGTTATATATACTATTTTTTCTTCAAGCGTATTAAAATGCAAATATTTATTTATTTATTACAAATGTACAATTCTTCAAAATACAGTTTTGTATGTTGAAACCACTGGTCGCTGTTTCATTGTCTATATTCATAATTTTATTGTTAGCTTGTTCCAAGTTGTTTGTGGAGTGTGGTGTGTTCGTCATTTGAAGCAAGTCCATTAGGGGTGCTCCTATTTGTATCTGTAGAAGTACTGGGCTTATCATAATGGGCCTGGGCTAGAATTCTTTTGGCTGTCTGCTTTTTATTCGTTATAGATTCCTCTATATAACCTTCAGCTACGGAGCTTCACTTCCAGCCCTCATGCTTTTTTAAACAAGAAATATCTCCACGGTTGTGTACAAGAATTGTTGCTGACGTTGTCATAGACAGTGATCTATGTATTCGTGTGGATTTGATAAATTTAAGTACAGAGCAACTTCTTTTGCCGCACTTGAAATTTTATGTATGCCCATTACTACTTTATGACATTTCCCTTTTTGATATTCGATCAAAAATCGGGAAGACTGGAAATCTTTTGGGCCGAGTTTGGTATACTGGCGACACAAATTCAAATAAAAGTCACCGACAATAGTAAACGACCGTGGCTTTTTAGTTTTAGTATTTGGAATTTTTACTAAAATTAATGTTCTATAATCTTCGGCATGTACAGGGTGGCCAACTAAGAATGCGAGGTACTGTATCTGGGAAACCATTCATCGTAGAGGCGTGCGCAAAAAAGTTATACTAAAACGGCCAATACAAAAACCTGGAAAATATTTTCAAATTTCTCAAATGGCCGCTAGGGGCGTAACTGCAATCTTGAATCTAAAAAGTGATGTTTCTGTGAATTATGCTACATTAACCTAATAAAAAATAACTGATCTTTAAAGTCGAGGATAATATGAACTTTTTTGTTTGGCACTTTTGACGTATGTCTAAAAATAAAGTGGTGGGGGTATTCAAAGGTTTCCTTAAATAACTCCTGTATCTTCGAAACAGCTAAGCTGATTTTAACAAACTTGGGCGCGTTGAATTAGCTATTCTTGGGCTACAAATGTTATAATATTTGAAGTTTTGTTAGTTTCACATGTCGTCGTTAGAGGGCTTTGTTCGACATTCCGACACAAACGGTTAATTTTCGCAAAAATTAAATGCATTGGTATGACTTTTTTCATAAACAAGTAGCTAAATGATGCCTAAACAAGTTCGCGAAAACCGCATCTCGATATCTTGTTCCTAACCTAAAATATCGACCAAAGAAAACTTTATACGAAAATCCCTTAAATTTTATTTTTTTAACTATATTTTTCTGGAATTATTTCTATTATGTAATTTGTGGCCCTAAAAGGACCGATTTAAGGAGGAAGGTTTTAATGCCTCCGTAAATGCTCGAAATGCTGACCATCACGCTCTATGCATTGCTGAGGCCTCTTATGGGTAAACAAAGCTGCAGCTTCAATTTCGGCTCTCGGTATGTTACGTATTGCGTTAGGAATCCGGTTTTTCATATCTTCTCTACTAGTAGGTTGAGTCCGAAACACGATGTCCTTTAAGGGCCCCCATAAATAAAAATCGAGACAAGTTAAGTCTGGCGATCGCGGAAGCCATGGAGACAGACTTCCTCTTCCAATCCACCGCTGTTGAAATTCTGCATTAATATGCTCTCGCACATTAATAGCAAAATGTGCTGGGCAACCATCCAACTGCAAAAACAATTTTGCCTTGTTTCCAGAGCACATCTTCCAACAACAACGGTAATTGATTGGCCAAAAGTCAAAATATATTGCCATTTAGGGGTTGCTCGAAAAATATGGTCCAATAATTCTGCCTCCCAGTATGCCACACCATACATTTAAACTCCAACGTCCTTGGCGCTGAACTTCACGCAACCAATGGGGAATTTCTGGAGACCAATAATGCATATTGTGCAGATTGACTCTTCCGTCGCTACTGAAGGTGGCTTCATCGGTCCAAAGAATTTGAAATAAAATTCTCTATTTTCGCGTATCATGCCTAACATCCAATGGCAATAGTCTAACCTTCGATCAAAATCTTCCTTTTCAAGGCCTGATGCAAAACGACATGATATGGGTGCATTCTTAAAGTAATTAAAAAGTTTGAACGAATATCTATATATTTTGATGGCCATTAGAACTTACCTATGGCCCTTCAAAATATTTTGAACCGTTGTCCGTGATATGCCCAACTCAGTGGATAATGCTGTAACATGAGGATTTCCTTCAATATAGCCCAGTACACGGTTAATATTTTCTTGTGTTCTTCCAATTCTTTGCCGTTGAAACGTATGCCGAAAACTACCATTGGCTCGTAGCTCGCCACTAATCGGGAAAAACTCTTACATCGCCGATTTGGATATCGAGCGCCTAAACTCTTTTAACTACTGCGGCATTCTGAAGACATTCAAAATAAACCGCAAGCATATCAACAGCTTCAATATTCGTAAAACGCATTTTGAAAGCACAAAATTGCTCAAAGTAACGCGAAAGTATTTACAACTATTGACAATTTGAGGATTATGTATGTTTTGTTTAGGTATCTGTTTCCATTGCCTGATTCTATTAATTGTATTTTCGTATATATCCATAGTGAATATTCATTTAAACAAACAAAAATAGGCCTTTCGTATAACTTTTAGCATTGCTTACTTGCCCGTAGTAATTTCAAAAGGGTGATTTTATTCTGGTGAATAAATTTACAAACATTTAAAATCGCAATTTCTAGGTAACCTATTCAGAGCCGAAATTGAAGCTGCAGTTTTGTCTACCCATAAGAGGCCTCAGCAATGCACAGAGTGATGGTCAGTATTTCGAGCATTTACGGGGCATTAAAAACCTTACCTCCTTTAAATCGGTCCTTTTAGGGCCACAACTTACATAATGGAAACAATTCCAGAAAAATATAGTTAAAAAAATAAAAATTTAAGATATTTTTGTACAAAGTTTTCTTTGGCCTATATTTTAGGTTAGAATCGAGATGCGGTTTTCGCGAGCTTGTTTAGGGATCATTTAGCTACTTGTTCATAAAAAGGCATACCAATGCATTTAATTTTTTGCGAAAATTAACCGTTTCTGTCGGAATGTCGAACAAAGCCCTCTAGCGACGACATGTGAAACTAACAAAACTTCAATTATTTTAACATTTGCAGCCCAAGAAAAGCTCTTTTCAACGCGCCCAAGTTTTTAAAATCGGATTAACCGTTTCGAAGATACCTGGGAGGGTGATTTAAGGAAACCTTTGAATACCCTCCACCACTTTATTTTAGACATACGTCAAAAGTGCCAAACAAAAAAGTTCAGATTATCCTTGACTTGAAAGACCAGTTATTTTTTATTAGGTTAATATTTTTTTTTTATGATTGTGGACCTGAACAGGCTAAATAAGGCCTATCGTGCTAAAGCACTCAGGAACACTTAGGAGGATGGATAGAGGATAATGAATTGCCAATAGATGCCTATGAACAGCTACCTTAAATTTTCTCATATCATAAGTGAGAGGAAAACAGGAACTAGGAGATAATTCCATAGTTTAGAAGCCGTGTAGAAAAATGTGGATTGCGCCCGTTTGGTACGACAAGTGGAGCATACTGATGATGTGAATGAGCGAACCGAGTGTTTCTCGCAAAGATAGCCGGATATGGTATCAAAGAATGTAACTCACCAGCACAATAGCCGTTGTAATAACGATAATACAAAGAAAGAACTGAAACCATCCTTCTATGCTCAAGGGACTGTATGTGAGACGTTAAGGACGGGTCATTTATAAGCCTAATCGCTCTCTCTTGGATACGATCAACGATATCGAGAGCGTATTGAACTAACCCAAAGGTGAGAATTATATTCAGATGAGGCCGAATTTGGGCCTTATACAGCAGAAGGAGTTGTCGAGAGGTAAAGTACTGCTTAGATCTGTACAAAAAGCCTATTTTACGAGCAGCTGTTTTGGTAGCTGACAGAAGATGGTCAACCCATGAGAGATTTGAAGATACAGTCATACCCAACAGAGTAATAGAGTCTGAAAACTTAAGAACTGGGCCATTCATACTTACAACAGAAAATGATCGATCTTTTTTGGCGGACATAAGGCAACACTGAGTTTTGTTAGCATTAAATTTAACTAGATTATTGCTTCCCCATTCGAGAATACGTTGAATGTCTTTGTTGATTGAATTTGCCATTTCAGCTTTAATTTCTTGATTTGACATAGAAGGTGGATTATCACTATGAGTACACGAGATGAACTACAGTGAAGAGTGCTATCGTCAGCAAAGCAGTGGATGGGGTTAGTTGTTGAAGAAATAAGGTCGTTAATGCGTTAATGTTAACTTCTTTTGAAAAAAGCCATCAACTACGACCCGTATTCGTCTTTTATCAAGGAAATTAGAAACCCAGTTGAAGAGCGTATCATTTAACCCAAACGAGGTGAGTTTGGCAAGTAAACACTTATGCCAAACTTGGTCAAATGCCTTTGAGATATCTAAAGCGACTACAACTGTTTCACCGGACTGCTCTACTGTATTGTTCTAAACTTGGGTCACATATGAAAGAAGATCACCTGTTGAACGACTTTGCCTAAACCCTATTGGTGGTCACTAAGGAGTTTGTTAGTTTCAAGGAACGTGAGCAGTTGCTGATTGATGGCTTTTTCCATGATTTTAGATAAAATGGAAGTGATGGCAATTGGTCTGTAATTTGAGGATCGGTCTTATCACCTTTTTGGGAATAGGTTGAACATTTGCTAACGTCCATGATGAAGGAATTCCCAGAAGATATAGAGATCGTATAGAGCTTAGATAGGACTGGTACTAGTTCGGGGAACATTTCTTTAAGACAATAGCTGGGATACCGTCTGGTCCAGTCGCCTTATTGAGATCAAGCCTACTGATGATCGATTCCAAGAGCTTGTACCGAAAATGAATTGGTTTCATAACGTATGAAGAAGAGTTGACTAGGGCACATCTTTTCCAGAATCATTGAGACACGAGTTTGATGCAAACAAATCCACAAAAACGTTGGCTGTGTCTACAGAATCAGCAACTACCGATCCGTCAATAGACGTCAGGGGAAAGAAGATGTTCCAAAGTTTTTACTAATAGCTTTTGCTGAAGACCAAAATTTACGACTGCCTAAAGGAGATGTAGCTATTTCATTGCATTTTCGTTGTTCGAACAACTTTTTAGTTTTAGTGATGACACCTTTGGAGATATTTCTAGCACCAACGTATTCTACATGACTGTCAACCGATTTATTAGATAGCAGAATTCACAGAAACATAACTTTTTAGATTCAAGATTGCAGTTACGTCCCCTAGCGGCCATTTCATAAACATGAATATATTTTCCAGGTTTTGTATTGGCCGTTTTGTATAACTTTCTTTCCGCAAGCCTCTACGATGTATAGTTCCCCAGATACAGTGCCTCGCATTCTTAGTTGACCACCCTGTACATTCATCATCACGACAGGCGCTTCAAATGTCAATATAACCTATAATCGATCCATAATTATTTCAATAGTGAAGGATGCTAAATGTTTTACCTTGATAGCTAAATAAGTGTCATTGGTTGCATTCTGCATAAAGTCGTCAAACTGTTTTTTGGTTGGGCTGTAACCTTCCCCTTTGACGTTTTAAGAACGCATTGAGTTTGGCATATTTTGCAATATTTACATTACTTTTTAGGTTTAATTCAGCTTTAAGCATTTAGTACTGTGCCCAGAGAGTTGAACTTTTCATTTTCTGTTTTTGGGACAAATGCTAGAAATACGCCAACATAACGTTTTCGGAATCATTGCGAACATTTTGCTCTTGAGCCCATTTTATTAGTCGCTCGTATGCAAAGTCATAGACTTTGCGAGATTTCGTAGGAATTAAATTTGCTAAGCAGCATTAGCAATTTTCACTAATTCGGGTGGTGTACACTGCATTTCTTCACACATTTATGGAAGCGAAAACCACAGATAGGACTGATAGATGGCTAGTGGATAGTGCACCACCGAGCGCTGTGGTGGTTTTCGTTACTAACATTATGTTACTAGTAAAACAATGTCCTGCTTCTACTCCTGTTTTCGGTTATTTGGTGATTGATGTCAAAATCGTTAATAATTTGTCACGTTATGGTATGCGTGCTGTAATGTTGTGCCATAAAGTCGTCTCGACGACGAAATACAAACAAAGAAATTGTTTTCGCCTACCATATGTGAAAATTAATCATAGCAACTCTAAAAATATGACCGAAAGTAATAGGCCAGTCAAATAGTACCTACACCAGAAATCGCTAAAATCGCAAACAAACGGCTAGTTCTGATTTTTTAATATGTTGTTAGGACCACTACCAGTAATGTATATCCAAGTTTTCAGCTTCGAAAAACCTGTGCTAACTTCGTAGCATTCGAAAAACCGCGTAATTTTCGCATTTTTTTAGTTTTTTCACTATATCGCGTAAACAATGCGTTTTTCATAAAACGTGTTATTTACGTTTTTAAAGTAGATTACATTTTCTAAAATTTGAGATCAGAACTAGCTCTGTAGGTACAATAGTTGCCAAGATGCAGCAGCCCTCAAAATATTAGCATTTTTTTCCAAAAAAGTGAAATGTTAAGGGTTGGTCAAGTTTCGACCCCGAAATCGGGGAAAATGCTGATTTTACGGGTAGAGGAGATATTACAGCGAATGTAATTAGCTTTAACTTAATCAGAAAACGACGTCTGTAGGCCCCATAGTTTCCTCGCAATGCTAATTTGCTTTGTTGCTCACGGCGCTTTGAGGGTGATTTGACTAATAGTATAATCAATTTAAATCAGAAGTTCTCCATTACCTTAAAAACTCGTATAAGCTTAAGACTTGGTGTGTATATTGAATTATACTTTCGGAATAACATACTAAAAGTCGTCGCAGAAACGCGCAGAAACCAGTTTGTCAGTCATAAAATGCAATATTTGGAAAAAAAATTGACAATTCGTTAAAAACCCAGTAATTTTTTTTTTTGTGAACAGTTTCATACCAATAACATGACTTTTCTCTTTGCATTTATATTTTCTGTGAATTTTTAAAAGTTACACTGCTGATGCTTTAGTTGTACTTCGCTACCAAGCTAGGCTACCATAATAAACTCCTACTGAGTATAGTATCCATGGTTTGTTTTATTGCATTGATTTTCTCCACACCTTCACTGAGTGCGACACCACCACTGGCCTTTTCGGGTATAAGAAGATTAAACTGTGGAGTGCCATCCAGAAATACCCTCAACTCATCACCACAGCTGAAATGTTCCTCCAACCTACTTCAACCCACCTTAGACCCCGGAGCCAAGTGCCTAGTACTTCTGTGTGGAGGAGACTACACCGAGGATACCCTCCAGAGCCTGCGCTATAAATTTTTTGTGAAAACAGCCACCTCGGCTAAGGTTGACCTCCAACGGAAGATGCTACAATATTCTACGCCTACCGAACTTACTACCAAGGTCAGATGTGATAGGGGGTGGAAAAAGATGCTACTCAATCAAGAAGGCAGATCAGGGACTCATTCAAATAACAATGATACATGAAGTGGCACCCCCTTCCTTCTGAAATTTCTATCATGCGTGTGCAAGAAAGGGTTTTTCTTTTAAACTACTGTCAAACCGTCGGCGTTGTGAGAACTCAACAGAGCAAATTTGCGAAAAATGCAGTTTTCCCAATTTTTTTATTTATCAGCATTCTGAGAAACATATCGGGCCTACAGACGTCGTTTTATACTGAAATTTAAAATAATTACATTCGCTACATCTACCCTTGTGACTTTACCCGTAAAATTAGTATTTTCCCAGATTTCGGGGTCGAAACTCTTAACATTTCACTTTTTTGCAAAAAATTGCCAATCTTTGGAGGGCTTCTTCGTAAGTATTGTACCTATAGAGGTGGTTCTGGTTTCAAATTTTAGATAATATAATCTACTTTATAGATGTAATTAACATGTGTTATTTAAAACGCGTAGTTTAGTTGTTATAGTGAAAAAACCAAAAAAAAAAATGCGAAAATGACGCGGTTTTTCGAATGCTACGAAGTTAGCACAGGTCTTTCGAAGCTGCAAACTTGGATATACACTACTGGTAGTGATCCTAACAACATATTAAAAAATCAGAACTAGCCGTTAGTTTGTGACTTTATTGTACTATATGACTGGCCTATAATGTTTATCGTCTCTTGGACTGCTAAATCCATAACAACACGATCTTGTAGTTTTTCACTATCTAGACACCTTTGACTGTCACATAAATTTTCATTAAACGTTGTAACGTCTTTGCTTTACGATAATTAAAATGGTGTATTTTAATTTACCTCGGTCTAGCTCAAATCGGGTCTTGACTTAACAAGACGGGGGTGGTTCGTATTGTGGTGCTTAAGACTGTACACTTTGAATAATTACAACAAAAATGTTTTGAAACGTATATTACCTATTTCCTCTACAAAACTAAATAATCAGGTACTAAACTAAATGAAATAAATGAACAACAAAACAATCTTATCTCAGGTTACCCGGGATGTCCTTCCTGGTAGCGCCCGTTTTGGTTGGTCCCCCGTGGACGGTAGTGGTGATTATTGGCTCCTGAGCCGTTTTTATGAAAATATAAATTATTGTGGTTCAATTGCTAGTGTGTTATGACACAAAAATCCTAATAATGATGATTTAATTTGATTTATTACGACCGTTCAGGCCGGCCCTGTAAACGGTGGCGTGGTATGTATCAGGTGGCGTTGTGTAATATTCTACGTATTACATAAGCAGGCGCCATCGATCGCGTTGGTGTTTGTAAGCAGGTCAAAGAGAAAACATAATATAATTTAAAGTAACCTTGGTGCGCATGACTATTCTTATATGTGATATGGCTTTCAGACTGACTGGATGTGAACTCAGTACTTGGAATGCTTCACAAAGGACAGGTTAATATTTACACGTTTCTAAATGGAAATGGTACATACGCGTTTGATTATTTACTCTAACTAATCAGGATGGTCTCAGGATTTCTTAATTAATTGAGAACGTATTTACAGTAATGAATATCTAACATTTAATTATGCCCGGAAATAAGCCGTATTAATTCTTTATTATTAGAAACGTCTATTGGTGTTAAACGCGTATAACTTTGTTATAAGCGAAACTTATTCTACCTATTAAATACAGTGAAGACGGAGTTTATCACGATCTTATACGTTAGTTATTATTAAAAATTGCTTCTCTTATTAATTGTTGTAAATTCATCTGAGGCGAGTTTACACGACCTTTTAGGACTGCGTGAACTAGATTAAACATTTCTGAGAATTGTTTCCGATGGAATGCAGGTGTCTTAAGTACACGATTATTCTCGGGATTAAAATGAGAGAATTTACACGTAATTTATTCTGAGGCTGGTAAATTAGTCAGGCCTTCGGGAACGAAATAGTGAAGAGTTTTTCCGTTGCGTGAACATATACTCGCGATACAGGAATGTTTATCTTACCGGATTTCCTTTATTAAGAAATATTATTAGCAGAATATCTAAAAAATTTATAAGCGATTTGCGAGACGCTGGAGCACGTTTGATCCAATTTATTACGTAAACGCACCACGGGTTCGTCTTCATTTAACTGGGGATCACTCGGGTGATCTCTAAGAATACGGCTTCTGGTAATGAGACTATCTCCAGGTTAAGGCGTCGCTTGTTTGTATTGCTAATTTTCCTCAGGGTCTGGTCGGTGTATTGTATGTGTAATATATGTTTAATGGAGAGCCCTTTATAAGATTCTGGGTCCATCCCGTCGACTGCTGTATGAAGGGATCTCCTGGAGAGCGGTAGAATTAGAGCGAGTACCCTTCTTGCCGCTGGAGTAAATGGAAGATGACTACAGGGCGTTAGCCTGCAGTAACAACGTCCTGATTTGTGTGTATGTGTGCAGAAGATGACTTCAGGATTTACAGCCTGTCGTGACTTCTAGTGTGTGTATGCTGGCAGAAGGTGACTTCAGGCTTTACAGCCTGTCGTGACTTCTAGTGTGTCGTCGTTTCTCTAGATGTCTGGTGTAATGTTTAAGAAAAGTGGTGCAATAAAACTTACGCGCTGTTAACCTTAGCGTATCTCAACCAGCAGTTTGATTGTATAACACTGATTTACCGGTGACGGTGGCGAAGTAACGCGGCTAAAGATACACGACGGTTCAGGATTAACGGATGCAGCAATCGACAGGTCGGCGACGTACGCAATGAAACTAACTACGCCAGGCGCGCGCTGTCTGGATCACGGTTCTAGATTCTAGATGCTGGAGACGCGAGAGTGGCAGAGTAGCGGAATAGCGGAGCGCACAGAGAGTAGAATTTCTTCCGGTAGCGCTGCGGTTTTTATAGATAATTCGCGGTGGGTGGATCCGGCTTCTATGCAGGGGTCTTCTGGCTGTGATTGTCTGAGGGTTCTCGGACGTAAGAGCATTTTCTGCTTTTTAATATCTACGTCGGAGGGGGTTAAAACTAATTATTCGTGATGCAATATCGCGCAATCTTTTGTAATGGGTTTTAATTTTATGCAATTTTATCTATCTTGATTACTGTAAAAAAATAATTAATTACAAAAATTTTAGTAAAGTTAAGCTGGATCTTTACAACGTCAGTTATCAAAATCTAGAACCAAAGAACAAAACTGTAAAATAATAATACGTTCTGATTCTGAAAAATTGTGAATGTGCGAATTGGTGAAAATGAATAGTAATTCAGACAGTGTTAAAAAATTTACGAATGCTCCACCAGACTTGCAAGAAGAAGCTAACAATGTTTATCTAAATTTATTACCTACAAAGTCAAGACAAACCAATAACATCAGCCTAATACTCGCAGAAAAAACACAACTGAAGTGTTAAATAATTTCAATCAAAATTAGGAATTGCCAGTTAATGTAGATAATTCCTTAGCTATTAGCTGTCGCTTCGCTCGCTCGTGCAGCTAATAGCCGCGCTGCTAGAGGTCATTTTCTGCCCTTGCAACATAATATACTATATATTAATACTACAGTTAGAATATGATCTGTAGTTAATGTAATACTAAAGAAACTGTTGAAAATGTAAACTTTCACCATTAACACTCATAATAAAATACTTATCTTTTTGGGATTTTAATGGTGTACTTTAAATTATCAATCTAAACGTTTGATAACTTACAGTTTTCTTCGTCAGTAGTAATGTTTGTTAAAAGTTGTTAAAGATGTAGTAAAAATTTTGTCAAATTTGAAAAAATTGTTTGTTTTAATTTTCAAATTTGACAAAATTGTTTACTACATCTTTAACAATTTTAACAAACATTACTGACAGATAACTTAAGTGTTATCAAACGTTTAGATATAATTAAATACACCATTAAAATCCCAAAAATAATATTTATTAAAAAACTGTTGTTTACTGATATTAATATTAATGGTGCAATTGGAATTTCCGGTAATTGAAATTCCCCCAGATGTTTCAAGAAGTCATTCGCTTGAACTGCTTGAAGATGTTGATATAGATATATCTCGGTTACTCATTTGTTGTACGCTACTAGATCCTAACGTTTTTTTCTTCTTATTTTCAATGGAGGCTGTTACGTATCCTTCAGCAACAGCATCGTTTTTCCAATACCCATGCCGTTTTAAAGTTTCAATGTCAGCTCCACTGTTTGCCAAGATTGTGGTAGAAGTCATACGAAATGAATGTCCTGTGTATTGATCGGCATTGGGAATATTTAAATACTTGGCAATCTGTCGATGAATCTGACCAAATGTGTTAATGCCAATAGGATTACAGGTACATTTACACCCATCGTAGAATAAAAAAACTTTTCAATCTTCACAAGCTTCGGTCTTAAAATCATGTACTTCTTAATGAGGTCAATGTAATTTACTCTACGGTCATCGTTTAATATGGTAAAAACCCTGGGTGTATGCGTTTTGGTATCTCTAATATAAACCACAAAGACAGAACCTTCTTTTTAATATCCCCAACACACAGATTGTACAATTCTATGCGTCTGCAACCGCCAAACACACCAAATATTGCAGCTACCTAAAATGGAATCATGTTTATTAACAATAATCTTAAAACTAAAAATTTACCTTCATAAGTAAATATTTGTCATTGGGTGCTTCAAGAAAAACATTAAGTGCTCTTTTGAAAACGCTAATGACTTCCTGGTATGTACCCAACAAAACAGTTTTTCAAGAATGCCGAAAGTTTTGAAACTTGCTGATGTCAACATCCTTTTTGAGACGTAACATACATTTTAATTTTGGATACATGCACCATAATGACGACGATTTGTAGTTTTCTACTAATAAAATGAATACAAAGAATAATTACCTTTAATAGATGATGTAACGAACTTACCTGATCAAGGAAATACGCAAGCAAAACCTCTGTAACAGTTTCCGTATTACTCTTGCGCATCCGCTCAATACATCTGTCGAACTCTTTCTTATAAATGATTTTGGACTTTTAGGTATAAGACTCTACTCGGCTTCTACTTTTTTAAGGATTTCTTCATCCACGTTTGAATCCATTTTTGCATAATTTGTTTATTTACAAGAAATAAATAAATTTGAATATTTAATAATGGGTTAATTGGTTTAAGTGTGTTGCCCAGTGGGGTGTAGCGTTCTTACTGTGGTTAATCCGATTCGTTGTCTGGTTTCATGCTAGGTCGTCATCGAATAGCCGGGGGGATGCGGAGGGCATATGGGATGCATCTAGGGATCCTTCTATCTCCTCAGGAGGTCGTCAAGGAGCTGTGTAAGGATCGCTGGGGGGTGCTTGAATTTTAATTTAGGTTTCCTTCGTGGGAATTGGGGAAAACGGTAGTTGTAAGGAGTGGTAAGGATTTCTTTGGTAGGGATAGTGTCGCCGAAAATTCTATGTGCAAAGTTTTTCTGAAGTGGGTAGATTCTGTGTGTGATTGGTGGTATATTGGCGTGTTGTGTTGTGAGGTCACTAGGGTACCTGAGGTGTAACCTATGTATGCGTTTAAAAATTCGACGTTCACAGGAGGCAATAGAAGAAAGGTTATTAGGGTTTATATTGTGTATATAGGTGCTCGGAAATCCACAACAGGGCGGATGTATGTTTTGTAGGTGTGTTGAAGTGTTTCAGGGTGGCAACCTCTGATTCTACCAGGGCGCCCAGTAGGTTTGCGCGGTTTCTAATCCTGTTGAGTGTTCTTTTAACATCGGGGAGCCAATTGAGGGTTCTAGTAAAGAGGATTCCTAGGTAGGTGATTTCATCTTGGAGTGTGAGTCTTACTTGGTTTAGGGCGAGGGAAACATTTCTGGAGGTAAGCTTTGGGAACTTGTCTTCGGTGTAATTAGGATGTCGGAAGCTGATTATTTAGGTTTTGGTAGGATTGACGGAGACTCTCCACATGTTCGCCCGGTTGGAGAAGTTCCGAAGGGTTTTGGAGGCGGGAGACCGTTTCGCGGTTCCGATTAACCGTCCAGAAGGCGGTGTCATCCGCAAACTGCGCAACGACTACTCCAGGTTGTGTGACTTCGGGAATGTCTGATGCGAAGATAATGTAGAGGATCGGGCTAAGGCAGAAACTTGCGGTACGCCTGCTGTAGGTTGAAAAAGATCTGAGAAGGTTTTCCCTACTTTGACCCGAATTGACCGATTGGTCAAGTACGAGAGTAGGACTTTGGAGAAGGGGTCGGGAATGTTGTGGTAACGGATCTTGTGCAGGAGATCGGCGTGACAGACCCTGTCGAATGCTTGCTTAATGTCCAGAAATACAGCCAGATTGCAGTGCTTGTGATTTAATGCTCTGGAAGTCTCTGTAAGCAGCTTCAACAAGGGATCGTGACACGTTCGGTTGGGATGAAAGCCGAATTGGCTGTTGGGAAGGAGGTCGTTAAATTCAACGTAGTTCCTGAGTCGCCTGGCTAGAATCTGCTCAAAGCGTTTTCTGAGGCAATTCAGGAGGGAGATTGGTCTATAGGAAGAGGGTGAGCTTAGGTCGGCGTGGGGTTTGGGTATCATGACAGTGGAGGCCGATTTCCAGTCTGTCGGGAAGTGGAATAGGATTAGGCATTGGTTGTGGATGTTGGACGGTAATCGGACGGCTGGGTCGGGTAAATGACGCAGGATAACATTTATAATGCAAAACTATGGAACTATAATAAGACCGTTCATGAACTCCTGTGAAATGATATTTTTTTGTAACGATCTGAAATTATTATTTCATTTAAATTATGTCTCAAGGTGGCTAGTTTGACGACAAAATAGAATATGAAATTCGTTTATAATGCGGGATTTGACATTCGTTTCCATTATTGGTTGAGCGGAGCGAAAGCAATAATGGAAACTCCTGCCATAATCCCTTGCATTATAAACTAATTTCATAATATACTATTATACACCTAGGTTGAAAGGTGAGCCATTATTAACCGAGCTATTTAAACCCTGAGGCGCGTAGCGCCGAAGGATTTATTGTCCGAGGTTTATGATGTCCTTTTCATCGAGGCGTATATAGATATTTTTTTACTACTTGAGGATAAAACTGTTAAAATTGTCATTTGGTTGAATTAGATTTTGAATATTATTGTGTTACTTTCTATCCATCCTCAAAATATCAGATAGACTGGGCATTATTTGTCAATCCACTGAACTGTACTTATACTGAAACGCACATTGGCGGTCTTTACCATAGAAAAGCCGCGAGGCGAGGGGTCACGCCTTTCTTTTTCGTAACGCTTTGCGCATGCGCTGCGCGAGTGCAGGCAGAGTTATTTACCAGTTGCACGCATGTTGTAAATTTTTCGTTTCAAAACGTCTTCACGTATTCGTCGACATCCTCTGACTTTGACTTCAAACGCAGCACATGTTTTTGTGGTGAATCCGGCGCCGATTTCCCAGATTCTAAAGCGAGGGCCATTCTTGCCTTTGTCCGAGTTACGGTTTTCTCGGAAATGCCGCATGCAAGAGCAGTTCGCTGCAACATAATATTACATAAATATAAATTTAAATAGTGAAAATTATTAACGTACCTGGATAATGGAAATTAAAGGTAAACTTGGCCCCCGTTATAGCGTTCCATCTCGAAATAATGCATCATTATTTGCTGCAAAATAAATAAATGCATTCAATCAATTGGAAATAGATTTTGCATTATAAACTTACCTCGTAATAGTGAATATTAATAATAATAGTTTTGAAAAAATTGTTGTTTACAAATGCAATGGAAACTAATAAATTACGAAGCGAAAGATAACTTATTATAACTACAAAACACGATGCGATTATACGAAATGAAATACGAAGAATAATTTGAGGTTAAATAGCCAAGAAGACATCTGACAGCGTCATGCGTTTTGACTTTAGAATCGACATACGTTTTTAAGTCCTGCATTTCAAATATATAGCCGACGTATATTATATAACCCGTCTTTCTTTAAGTGGAACTTCGCAGTAAGATAAAGGGAAACAGATAGATTTCACAGTAATAATTATATCTCCATTCTCGAGCCCGCCATGATACACCTCTCCCCGGCGCGACCATACACGTGTTCGCATAGTACATTCTACACTAGCGATTTGTATAAAAATCGTAATCAATTTGTGAAGATTTCATTTCAAACCAATATAAGAAAGTACTATTTTGCAGACCGATCACGTTTATAGACCGGGTCGTCAGGCGAGGTCTGTAATGTGAGGTCTGCAAGAGTACTTTCTCCCGGCCGATCTCATTATGGTATAATTATACATACATTTTTGTTTAATCGAATTACTATTTTATTACAAACTAGCAGTGTGCTCGATGGTCAGTTTCTATGCGTATTTCCTACCTTTATTTTCATGTCGATTCGAGACATTTCCCTTTTGATAAATCAGTCTTAAATTAGTCCAAACGTATTGTTTTAATAGGTATGTCTTTTGGAAGTTTTTCGGAAGCCTAAATTCCAACTTCCACATTTCTAACTTAAGAAATGACCACATACAGACATACATACAGAATAGGCGAATTATATTATTGGATGTTTTTAGAAAAATAAAAATCTTTAAAATTCAAGCCTTATCAAGTGTGTAAATTGAGTAGCAGACTGGGTGTGTTTTTTTTGTATCAAAACAGCTTGGCAATTTAAAATGTCACAGGAAGTAATATCCTGTACACCTCCTGAACTCCGACCGGCTGCTCTGACCACGGTTGAAAATGTGCTACCCGAGACCTCAAAAGACAGGTACAATAAAGCATACACCGATTTCAAAACATAGTGTAATGAGAAAAATGTGACCAGAGCAAGTGAAAATGTTTTATTAGCGTACTTTAAACAAAAATCGTTAACATATAAATCATCCACACTTTGTTCATTCATATATATATATATATATATATATATATATATATATATATATATATATATATATATTTTGAGATGTTCAGAAAGAGGTAAAGAAGTATCGGACAGTTTAAATGACATTTGGGTCATAAAAAGTGATTTCTAGCTCGATACATGTGCAAGACACTGTTTTATATAAATCTGGTTCACGATGTGATTAAAATAGATCTGTTTGGTATAAATTAGTCTGAATATTATTTACTTAGTTTGGTTTTATCATAAAAAGCATTTGCTGCTAACAAAATTGTCAAGAATGTTAAATATAACCAGTTTCGTAAAGTCATTTTAGTATTTCAATTATTGCTATAAAAGTCATTTTCAAGGGTAATTTGGCAAGTGAACACTTTACAGGTGTTTAAATATGAACTGTATAGTTAGGATTATGTTAGGGATAGTGTATAATTAGTTTTTGAAGGCAGGAAATATAAAATTTTATAAAGGGTTATAATATGGACAGTTTAGACATTTTCGACATATTTCTGGTAACGACTTAGTGACAAAATTCTGATATAAGTTTAACACTAAGAAGAACACATAGAACATTTTGGCATAAAGACATTTATAGTGGTGTACATTTTATAATGAAATGATTCATAAGAGTGTTAGACGAAAGACTTTTTAGTGCAACACTATATGACATTATGCATTTCAAATATATAGTGAATATCATAAAGACAAGAATTACAAACCTGTAATATAACATTTCAAGTGTTGAAAACATTTTTAAATATGAACTATCTCTAATTTTAGATTTAAGTTTGGTTAGGTTATAATTTCTAGGTTTTTACATAATTTTATACTTTTTCACATCTTTAGCTTAAATTTTGCTCTTAAAGCAATTAGTAAAGTTCTTTCATAATATAGCACAGTTTTTAAAAGGATACATCGCTTTTACCGCAAAATTGTGTAAATTTGAGGTGAATTTAGATAAAAGTGCAAAAGCTTAAAATTTCTTTAAATTAAATATTTCTAACACAAAAAGTATGTGTACTTGTGTAAAATTTTCTCAAAATTCCATTTCTGTAATTAGATTAAGTATAGCTTGTAAGTTTAGATAGTTATAAGCTTATTTAGGTTAGATTAAGTGACTTCGTATATTAATTTTAGGAACCATAGCTTGTTAGGTGTATTTTTATCCGTAATTTTGTGTAGTTTTATTTCTGTTATTAAATTTTAATTTCGCTTATGTATAAGAAAGTTACGGCCAAACTTCCATTTGAGTCCAATTTGTAATATATGTCCACCAATAAGAGCCTTAGATACGTAGGCAAAATGGCTGGAAAAAAATGAATTTTTGGTAACAACCAGAAAGATATAAAAGGAAGTGCTCTGCAATTCAACTCTCTCTAGAATTTGTTCAAAGTTTAAAAGTTAAAACAGTGTTGTGCAATTGTGCATTAAAAGTAAGTTTCATAACCTAATTTAAATTTTCGTAAAGAAAGTTATATTTTACGAAGAATACTTCGAGAGCATTTGTTTTATATCGACGGTTAACATAAATAGTTCGGTCTCCGATACCTGTCGTTTTCGGAAAATATTTTGTACGTGTTAATTTGTGTCACGATTTTGTAAAGTTTTCTTTTGTGTTATCAAACTTGAGTTGATTCCGTTATACCAAATTAAAACCCACTTTTATTTGGTTAACGTTGTTTTATTTCTCCGGGCAATTTCCTTTAAATAAAATTTGAATCGGCATCTAAAAATAAAAGTGTTGTCAACAAAATTTTGGATAATATTTAAATATTTCTTTTAAAACGATACCATTCATTAAGTTTTAAATTTAATTAAATAAAAGTTACCAAAATAAAATAAGTGGTTGGAGTTTGCTGATTTCGAAGAAAACATCATAAGTTTTGGAAGTTGGTGTCTTCGACAACCTGAGAATCGAGTTAGCTGTATATGGGTGATGGTAACAACTACAATCGAGTGGACATTGCCTGCATCTAGTTGAGTTATCCGAAGACATCAATCTACAGTGAGGACAGTATATGTGAGTCACAAATTTTATCTAACCCTATTGATTATAGACATTCATTTAGTAAATTTCCTGCAAATTAATATTTATTACATACATGTATTGGTTTAGAATTTTAAATATTTACTTGTGTAAACACCTGTAAAGGTATTAAATTATTTTCTTTTTCTAAATTTTCATTTTTGGATCTAAACAGTATATTTCTAAATTATTTATTTGACATTTTTGACAGCTTTGATTTTACTTAAGTTCATTGCAACGCATGCGTTTGGGAGTAAATTCTATTCAGGATAAATTTTATACTTTCATTTTAATTCTATAAAGTGTATTTCTTATACACATTTTTCAAATTAAAATTTTACTTCAAACTAAATTACATTGAACTCTATCCCCAAATTGAGATTGAGCTAGTCCGGTGCATAAACATTAAAATTAAAAAAATTTCCTTCAATCATATTATTTACATTTAAATTCATATTATCCCAATTTAAATATAATTCTCTCATCTTAATAAATTTTTTATAAGCCGCCATTACAAATTATTGGTGCATCTATTCCTTATTCGATTATTTAGTTCTATAATCTAAATAAAATTTATTTAGCGCATTACAATATATATATATATATATATATATATATATATATATATATATATATATATATATATATATATATTTACTAGTTGAGGATAAACTGTTAAATTGTCATTTGATTGAATTAGATTTTGAATATTATTATGTTATTTCTATCCATCCTCAAAATATCAAATAGACTGGGCATTATTTGTCAAACCACTGAACTATACTTAGACTGAAACGCATTGGCGGTCTCTACCATAGAAAAGCCGCGAGGCAGAGAGATAGCGTGCAAGGTCACGTCTTTCCTTTTCGTAACGCTTTGCGCATGCGCTGCGCGAGTGCAGCAGTGTTACAGCACGCCACTCCAAAACAAACTAACCAAAGTGTACTGATTTACTTATACATATAATTGTTGTAATCACGTTTGTTTTTACGATTATATTTTTTTTCTCCCGGCCGGTTTGAGAAATAGGCTTTGCTCACTTCATTTGAGGTTTGAAAGTATCATTTTGCACACCTAGGCGTGTAATGGAATGGATATTTTTCTTATGCCGACAACTGTACCAACAATGATGTAATAAGACAGGTGTAGCAATCCCAAAGATGCGCAGTAGTCATTTTCCTCTCGACCAATCAGAAATTTATCCAAAATACAAAAAGCAACATGCAACATGTCTAAATCATAACCTAATATAACCTTAGCATACCAAAATATTACAACTCACTAATCGATATAGAAATTGATTTTTTTTTCCGTCAATTTATTAAGAATTATGTATTTTTTATTAGTTTATGGTTATTATAATTTTCTATTATATATTATAAATTGTTTAATTTTGTTTGCATTTTTCATCACAGAGTGTGACTAATACTGCATTTAAATATGGCGCTACATTCTTGATAAAAATTTGATTGGCTGTATATTCTTCGGTCGGACATTAGGCGCAATGCTATACCTGGTCTAATTACATCATGGCGACAACTAATAAATGTATCAAGAATGAGATTAGATTGAATTAAAAATTAACTGTATATTTAATAACTAATTTTATTGTTTTAGATCGTTGGCTTGTACATAATTTTAGAAACAAATATTTAATTGACATTGTTGTGAATTAAAATGAAATTGAAAATTACAAGTTGTACAATTTTGAAATGTAATTCCAGTTTTTAAATTATTAAGAGGTATGTGAACTTAATTCGTTAATTGGGTTTAAATATGTCGAACTTTCTTGTGGAGGAGCATCAAATATCTCTGCAGAAATTGTGGATGCCAATACCAAAGATGGGCCTGGTTCTGATGACTGTACCATTTTAGCTATTTTTCTTTACCCCTCTATGGAGTCCTTAACATATCCCTCTGCCACATTTGACGATCTCCAGCCCCCGTGACGCTTCAGATCTAAAATATCACCACCGGGCAAAACAAGTGCAGTAGCGGACGTTCTACGGAAGCAATGTCCAGTATAAAGATGAGGATTTTCCAATTTCAAAAATTCCGCAATTTTTTTAGGCATTGTACCGAATGTGTTTTGTCCAATTGGCTGCTTTGTTACCTTGCCATTTAGTACGCTTAAAAATAAACGTTGCTCTGAAGGTCGCATTGCAAGATACCATTTCAGAGTTCAATGACAACGAACTTCCTAGCAACCCCAGTTTTTGAGTCGGGTATGTTGACAACAGCAATGTCATCCTTTACCTTCAAATCTTGGATACTCATTTTTGTAAGCTCATCACCTCTACAAGCCCCCGCAACACCCATAATTAAAGCAGCCTATAATTTTATACATGAATAACTAAATTACAAACTGGCTATATGTACTTACTTTTATAGCAATAAATGCTGTATCTGGTGCTACTTTCAAAAATGTATTGACTTGGGATATATCTAATACCAATGATTTTTTGGGTTTGTAGCCAACACTTTGGCGTTCTAAAAATGATTTTACAAATTTCGATATACCCATGTTATCTTTTAGTTTTATGGTACTTTTAAGCATCGAATCGAATGAACAAAGTGTGGATGATTTATATGTTAACGATTTTTGTTTAAAGTACGCTAATAAAACATTTTCACTTGCTCTGGTCACATTTTTCTCATTACACTATGTTTTGAAATCGGTGTATGCTTTATTGTACCTGTCTTTTGACGTCTCGTAGTATACATTTTCAACCGTGGTCAGAGCAGCCGGTCGGAGTTCAGGAGGTGTACAGGATATTACTTCCTGTGACATTTTAAATTGCCAAGCTGTTTTGATACAAAAAAAACACAGTCTGCTACTCAATTTACACTTGATAAGGCTTGAATTTTAAAGATTTTTTTTTCTAAATACATCCAATAATATAATTCGCCTATTCTGTATGTATGTCTGTATGTGGTCATTTCTTAAGTTAGAAATGTGGAAGTTGGAATTTAGGCTTCCGGAAAACTTCCAAAAGACATACCTATTAAAACAATACGTTTGGACTAATTTAAGACTGATTTATCAAAAGGGAAATGTCTCGAATCGACATGAAAATAAAGGTAGGAAATACGCATAGAAACTGACCATCGAGCACACTGCTAGTTTGTAATAAAATAGTAATTCGATTAAACAAAAATGTATGTATAATTATACCATAATGAGATCGGCCGGGAAAAAGTACTCTTGCAGACCTCACATTACAGACCTCGCCTGACGACCCGGTCTATAAACGTGATCGGTCTGCAAAATAGTACTTTCTTATATTGATTTGAAATGAAATATTTACAAATTGATTACGATTTTATACAAATCGCTAGTGTAGAATGTACTATGCGAATACGTGTATGGTCGCGCCGGGAGAGGTGTATCATGGCGGCTCGAGAATGGGATATAATTATTACTGTGAAATGCATCTGTTTCCCTTTATCTTAGTGCGAAGTTCCACTTAAAGAAAGACGGGTTATATAATATACGTCTGCTATATATATATTAAATGCAGGACTTAAAACGTATGTCGATTCTAAAGTCAAAGCGCATGACGCTGTCAGATGTCTTCTTAGCTGTTTAACCTCAAATTATTCTTCGTATTTCGTTTCGTATAATCGCATCATGTTTTGTAGTTATAATAATTATCTTTCGCTTCATAATTTACTAGTTTCCATTGCATCTGTAAACAACAGTATTTTTTCAAAACTATTATTATTAATATTCACTATTACGAGGTAAGTTTATAATGCAAAATCTATTTCCAATTGATTGAATGCATTTATTTATTTTGCAGCAAATAATGATGCATTATTTCGAGATGGAACGCTATAACGGGGCCAAGTTTACCTTTAATCTTCCATTATCCAGGTACGCTAATAATTTTCACTATTTAAATTTATATTTATGTAATATTATGTTGCAGCGAACTGCTCTTGCATGCGGCATTTCCGAGAAAACCGTAACTCGGACAAAGGCAAGAATGGCCCTCGCTTTAAAATCTGGGAAATCGGCGCCGGATTCACCGCAAAAACATATACTGCGTTTGAAGTCAAAGTCAGAGGATGTCGACGAATACGTGAAGACGTTTTGAAACGAAAAATTTACAACATGCGTGCAACTGGTAAATAATTCAGAAATTATTGTTGAAATGGGGTTAATCACTGTTTAATTTTAAGCTCACATATTACTATCGAAAAACTCCAAACTGAACTTAAAGTAAAACGAGTTTGAAACAATTGTTACACAAAATTGGTTTTGAATTCAAAGTTGATGATGGAAGAAGGCGTTTAATGGAGCAGGTTCATATTGCTGGTGCTCGAGAAACATTTTTTGCGAAAATATTTTGCTAATAAAAGTTGTGAAATTAGTTACGATCCTGTCTTTTTGGATGAGACGTGGATTTTTAGTCGAGGAAGCGTTCGAAAGTTATGGCATGATAATGCTTTGAAAAGCACAAAAAACAAACCGCTAGGAGAAGGGAAACTGTAATTAAAATATTCCGATTTGTTAGAAATATTTTTAACCGAATAAATTTTAGTTTTATCGTACTGAGTGCTGGCAACAAGGATGGTTTTGTACCTAATTCATCATTGGTATATTCCAGTAAAAGTAAGACAGCAGACTACCACGATAATATGAACGCTGATGTATTTCAAAAATGGTTTCAAGAACAGCTCTTACCAAATTTAGAAAAACCAAGTTTGATAATTCTTGGCAATGCCAGTTATCATTCTGCATTAGTAGAAAAATTACCTTCACGTAGTTGGAAGAAATAAGACCTTCAATTTTTAAGAAAACACAACATTCCTCATTCGAATGATATGCTGAAAGTGGAATTATTGCAAATTGCCAAGGATTTACAAGTTCCAAAAATATATGCGATTGATGAAATCGCTCATCAATCGGGACATCAAATTTTACGTTTACCTTCGTATCACTGCCAATTCAACCCTATCGAGTTAATATGGGCAAATTATAAACAGTATTACAACAAAAACATTGGAAGACAGGGCTTCAGGGACGAGAATGTTTTATCGCTATGGAAGGATTCATAAAACCAAGTAACTGGAGAACTGTGGCAAAAGTGTATTTTACATGCTGAAAAGGAAATGAGCCAGTGGTGGACGTTCAAAAAGAGCTGAGGAAATGGTAAAACCTCTAGTAATCAATGTGGAGAGTCAAGTGATGATGATACTGAAAGTGAAGGTGATGACTTTTAATTATAAGATGTCCAATATTTGAATTTAAAGCAAAATTAGAATCTTAGTTACTTTATAACATTGTAAATAATTATTATATTTAACATATACCTCTGTAGCTGTATTTAGGTTTACATTCGTTTTATATATATATATATATATATATATATATATATATATATATATACTATATATACATATATATATATAATATATATATATATATATATATATATATATATATATATATATATAAAGTCAGCAAAATCTTTTCCGTTGTGGTGAAATTGTTAGAGAGAGACAAACTTAACATACCAACTTCCATAATAACCCTGATAATTACAAATGATATATCTATGTTAGTGAAATACACGTTGTTGGGTTGTTAGAACTGCCGAATAAATTACAATGTTGTCAGCTCTTCTGTTTACACATAACTTCTAATTTTGACGTTTTCACATTTTGAGATTTTCGATTCGTGTGGCTTGCATTGTTTTATTATAAAAACAACTGTTCTTTTCATAACGAATCCTTGTGTCATTTGTAAGAACTGTTAAAAGTATTGTTACTTAGTTGAGAACAGTATTTCCATCAAAACTAATTTTCAAAATAAATGTAAACAATATAACCTAAGTATTATGTTGACGTCGAATTTCATACGTTTGGCAACAATGTCAAGCGCTGACGTTTATCACATTGGAAAAGAGTTTGCGACTATATATATATATATATATATATATATATATATATATATATATATATATATATATATATATAGTGCTTAAGCAGATTGCTCCATAAATCCTTACTATTACAAATACGAAAAAATGTCTTATATAAAGTTGTCCACAGTCATAAACTCACGTTTTAAAATTATTTTCAGAAATGGCGGACTTCCGGTTATACCGAAACTCATGCCAACTTCGTTATTTTAAATAGAACAACCTATATATTATTACATTTTTAAATTCCTCGTTGAATTTAAAGGTCACTTTAATAACCATACTATGGGTCTACGTCGCATTGCTTCTGAGTTAATTGACATTTTGTAGAAAAAATGACGATGAAAACTTTCAATATCTCGAAGACGGATACAGATAGAGAGATGTGGCTTTCGTTTTGTACTTCTGAAAAGGGTACCGCATCATTTTCATTCATTGCCAAAAATCTTGCTTTTAGAATTCAATAATTTCTATCGCTCCGAAAATAATTTTTTTCAAACATGGAACACTTGATTTTTTTAAATGGAACCACCCATATTTTCTTACATCAGCGGATAGGAAATTAAATTTCTTTCCAGTGATGTAACATTATCGATATTTTGGAGTGATAGTTTTCGAGATATTCACATTTTTATCTTATTTCAGTTTTTATTGCGCATTACCGCGCTGCTTCGGAAAACATTTGTCAATTGTTTTAAACAACTGATAAGAAACGTCAGTTTCTCGAGCTTCTGTTGTGCTTTGCTGTCTTGTGTATCAGTTTAAGTGTTTCTACAAGGCATTTCCATTAAAATGTTGCCCGACGCAGAGTTGATCGACATGACTTTCATTCTTGGAGAATGACAAAGAAATGCGTTACTGGCGTCAAGGATTTATGCGGTACGGTATGCTGAACGAAGATTTCCCCGAGAAACAGCCTTTCAAAAGTTGTTACAACGTTTTACAAACACCAGACGCGTGCAGTATCAAACGAGGGAACGTGTCAACAGGATAACCTGTATTTTTGTGCATATTTTATTGATCGTTCCTTATGTATTTATTGTGTATTTCTTGAGCATTCTTCTCTATTTCTTGTGTAAGCGTTAAGTAATTATTTTGTATTACTTGTGCAATTCTTATGTATTTATTGTTCATTCGTTATGTATTTCTTGTGTATTTCTTTTGAGTTTTCTGTTCTTAATTCTTGAGTATTTATAGTTTATTTCTTGTGCATTAAAAAAATCAAGTTATCCATGTTTGAAAAAAGTTATTTTCGGAGCGATAGAAATGATTGAATTCTGAAAGCAAGACTTCTTATCAGTTGTTTAAAACAATTGACAAACGTTTTCCAAAGCACCGCGGCAATGCGCAATGAAAACTGAAATTAGATAAAAATGTGAATATCTCGAAAACTATCACTCCAAAATATCGATAATGTTACATCAGTGGAAAGGAAATTTAATTTCCTATCCGCTGATGTAAGAAAATATGGGTGGTTCCATTTAAAAAAATCAAGTTAGCCATGTCTGAAAAAAATTATTTTCGAAGCAATATAAATTATTGAATTCTAAAAGCAAGATTTTTGGCAATGAATGAGAATGATGCGATACCCTTTTCGGAAGTAAAAAACGAAAGCCGCATCTCTCTATCGGTATCCGTCTTCGAGATATTGAAAGTTTTCAGGCACTGAAACGTCATTTTTTCTACAAAATGTCAAATAACTCAGAACAATGCGACGTAGATCCATAGTATGGTTATTAAAGGGACCTTTAAATTCAACGAAGAATTCAAAATGTAATAATATATAGGTTGTTCTATTTAAAATGACAAAGTCGGCATGTATAACCGGAAGTCCGCCATTTCTGAAAATAATTTTAAAATGTGTAGTTTATGACTGTGGACAACTTTCATATATGACATTTTTCGTATTTGTAATAGTAAGGCAGTTATGGAGCAAACCCGCTTAATGGGCCACCCTATATATATATATATATATATATATATATATATATATATATAATCAGTTATTTATAAGTGGCTTCGATAACCAAATTACAGTCTTGACTCTTTTGACGCAGTGAGATCTGTCGGCTAAAAACGATCCTCCGCAATTAAACAAACTTCGCACTTCACTTGGGCACTGCCTACTGTTAGCTAATTTGTTTCTTATTGAAAATTATTGATATAATTAATTTGTAAAACAGATCCAAAAATTTTGTTGACCCGGTCTCGGTTCTAATAATCGTTTACAGTTGTACAATATATTTTATCATATGACTACCCACACTCGGTGGACTTTACACGCCAGAATAAGTGCGAACAGACCTTAAACGAAATTCGACTTTATTTATACGAGTGGATGGGGATTTTTAAGACCTTTAGAATGCTAAATCCCGAGATATTCGAACAATAATTTTATTTAAATTTGACAGCGCGGCTTAAATTTGAAAATAACCTAGGAACATTGACGATGTTTTGTTGGTATTCAAAATTACTAACTATATGAACCAATAACGACATACGTTTTTAAAATCTTAAACCATGCTTTACTAAAAGACACTTCTCGCCGGCCCGACTTTAACTACGTTTACTTTATAAAATGAGCTTCAATGGATATTTGTAAATGTCCATGTTATTAACAAATTATCATTGAAATATTCATCGTTAAAGTATTCAAAACATATCAAATCCTTTTCAAACGTTGCGAGATGACAATCGACCGGACTAGGCATGCGCGTACGCTCGAGAGTAGGACAGAGATCAAATTAAATTCCTTCACCAGAAAAGACTTAGGGAATGGCAGAAGGACTCTATTGTAAAGGCTCTGAAGTTTCGTTTTGCTCTGTCTGTGCATGACTACGAATATCTGCGTTCGTCGGGGTATCCCCTGCCCTCTTACAGTATTCTTACACGCCGGATCAGATCATTTAATTTCGGCTTTGGTATTTTAAAAGAAGTTCTTTCACTGTTAAAGTTTAAAGTGGAGTCAATGGATGTCACCGACAGATTTTGTCTACTTTCGTATGACGAAATGGTCATAACTTCAAAATCTGACTACAATAAATTCAAAGGCAAGTTTGTTGTTAACGTTACATTAGACGATACAAATGTACTTGGGTCAAAATCTTTGTTGTTTTGGCAAGGGCATTAAAAATCCGTGGAAACAAATTGTCATGTTACGCCTTCTGAGGTATAAGTGCACAAATTTTGAAATCGTTCATGGAAGAATGTGTATCAGCTGTAGAAAGTTGTGGGCTTCATGTTCTGGCACTTTCTTCAGATTTGGATTCTAGAAATAGGGCCCTTTTCAGTTCTTTCGGAGTAAATGTAACGCTGTATGGAAATTGCAGCAATTTTTTCAATTTCAACGATCATGAAATTTTTGCAATTCCTGACGTTTGTCACATTTTAAAAAACTTGAAATCTGCTCTTTTACGACAAACAGTTTATCTCCCGATAGAGTACATGGAGTACGAAAATTTATCTTCTGCAGAAGTGAAAGGGTCATACGTAAAAGATCTGTTTTTACGAGAAATCGAGAACGGTCATGAGATTCGACGTTTGTATCATTTACGCCGCGAAGATGTTGAACCTAGCAATTTTGATAAAATGAATGTGGAGCGGCGATTCGATTTTTTTCTTTACAAACAGCGGTCGCCTTGGAAATGGCTGTGGAGGAAAATGTCCTTTCGCAAGAAGCTTTATCCACTGCTAATTTCATTCGTGTAATACACGACTGGTTTTCTTTAGTTAACTCTAAAATAAGAAAAACTTCCATAACCGCGAGAAATTGCGACAGGAAATACATTTTCCTTCACCGTATTATAGAATTATTTCAAAATATAGTGTTCGACAAGCATTGGAAACCGTTAAACTTTGCAGTTATTCTTGCAACACTGTCATTCTGCGATATGGCTGAATTTCTGTTTAAAAATGGGTTTTCTTTCATGATAGGGCATCGATTTACGCAAGATGTGACTGAAAATATCTTTTCCCAGGTTCGGCGGAAAGCAGAAAAAATGCCATCAGCACTAGAGTGTTTACGGTCAATTCGATTGATATCCGTGGCTCAATTTGTTTCTGATGTTCAACGGTCGAGTTATTGTAACGATTCGGTCATTTTTTTGTTAGATTTCTGCGATAACAAATAGAAAAATGACAATGAAAATTCATTGCATGAAAATTCGGTCATTGTTAAAACACTGACCCTCGTGACGGAAATAGAAGTATTGCCAGTTGAATTCACATATTTTTGTGATTTCGTCGAAGATTTTGACGCCAAAAACATGTATTATTTAGCTGGATGTGCGACGAATGCTGTTATGAAACGGGTCTGCGAATCATGCTTTGACTTTTTATCCAGAGACAATTGTCCAAACTGCGAGTTTGTAGCAAAAGCGAAAATGTACACAAATGCGCTAAACAAAGGTGGGCTAAAACAGCCATGTTTTGAAACGTTCCATCTTATTTTGTTCTGTGAACATTACTATAATTTGTGTAAAAACTTCATTATGAGAAATGGCACACTGCCTCTAATGGAACTTATTCTAAAAAAGGAGATATCGATTTTGAAACTGTCACTGCGATGTAATGCGTAAGATTGTGAAGCACTTCTTTACAATCAGATCATTTAACATAAGAAATTTTTCAGACAACTCAAAAGGAAAAAAACTGTTTATGGATCTGCATGCCAAAAAGCTCGTGTTGTTTAAATCGAAGTAAGATCTTGATGTAATATTAAGATAAGGCTAATGAATAAAAAATGTAAAATGCATGATGTACATTATCTGTGATAATGTACTGTGACAAATTTGTTATGATGCGTAATAAATTTATAACTCACCTTTTAATTCCTGCATTTCATTAATTACAATCATTATCCTGATAATCGAAATCAATTTTAGTCGCATCAATTGTATGGTTTGTTGAGTTTTAATGTAGGTAGATATTTTTTATTTTATTTTGCCACCATAATGTTCTTTATACGCTCCCAAATGCGGGCGTAATGTGGTCTTTATAGCACGGAAATGTCATTGTTGCTATGCAGCATGATTGACAGCAAACACATGACATGATATGTCACGTAAGTTGAAAGAATTATTGAAACAACAACCATACTATACAACCTTTATTAATAAAAATAATATTAATGAAACTTATTCTTTATAAAAATTGAAAATATAGTTGGATGGATTTGAAATTGTATAGCAATATCACAGTATCTTAGTAACAACAAATTAGCCTACTGTCGACCTTATTTCACTGCATTTGCATTTAAAAACTTGCCGAAAATACTGAATCTTTTTAATATTTTGTTCCAGTTTCATGGTGCAAAATAAAATAAAACATTTATGACTACGGGCATAATTGTAGATTATGGCTCTCAGGAATATAACTGCTTCGCGTCGGGCTTTTAACATTCTGGAGCCATAATCTTCTGATTATTTAATCATAAATATCTATTATACGCCTGCAAATGCGGGCGTAATGTGGTCTTTATAGCACGGAAATGTCATTGATGCTAAGCAGCATGATTGACAGCAAACACATGACATAATATATAATAGCAATATCACAGTATCTTAGTAACAACAAATTAGCCTACTGTTGACTTTATTTCACTGCATTTGCATTTCAAAACTTGCCGAAAATACTGAATCTTTGTAATAGTTTGTTCCAGTTTCATGGTGCAAAATAAAATAAAACATTGTATGTACCACGGGCATAATTGTAGATTATGCCCTTAATATAAATATCTATTATACGCCTGCAAATGCAGGCGTAATGTGATCTTTATAGCACGGAAATGTCATTGATGCTAAGCAGCATGATTGACAGCAAACAGATGACATGATATATAATAGCAATATCATCTTAGTAACGACAAATTAGCCTACTGTCGACTTTATTTCACTGCATTTAAAAACTTGCCGAAAATACTGAATCTTTTTAATATTTTGTTCCAGTTTCATGGTGCAAAATAAAATAAAACATTGTATGTACCACGGGCATAATTGTAGATTATGGCTCTCAGGATATATATAGCTCTGCTTCGCGTCGGGCTTTTAACATTCTCGAGCCATAATCTTCTGATTATGCCCTTAATACATAAATATCTATTATACGCCTGCAAATGCGGGCGTAATGTGGTCTTTATAGCACGGAAATGTCATTGATGCTAAGCAGCATGATTGACAGCAAACACATGACATGATATATAATAGCAATATCACAGTATCTTAGTAACAACAAATTAGCCTACTGTTGACTTTATTTCACTGCATTTGCATTTCAAAACCTGCCGAAAATACTGAATCTTTTAATATTTTGTTCCAGTTTCATGGTGCAAAATAAAATAAAACATTGTATGTACCACGGCATAATTAGATTATGGCTCTCAGGAATATAAAAGCTCTCCGCTTCGCGTCGGGCTTTTAACATTCCTCGAGCCATAATCTTCTGATTATGTCCTTAATACATAAATATCTATTATACGCCTGCAAATGCGGGCGTAATGTGTCTTTATAGCACGGAAATGTCATTGATGCTAAGCAGCATGATTGACAGCAAACACATGACATAATATATAATAGCAATATCACAGTATCTTAGTAACAACAAATTAGCCTACTGTTGACTTTATTTCACTGCATTTGCGTTTCAAAACTTGCCGAAAATACTGAATCTTTGTAATAGTTTGTTCCAGTTTCATGGTGCAAAATAAAATAAAACATTGTATTACCACGGGCATAATTGTAGATTATGCCCTTAATATAAATATCTATTATACGCCTGCAAATGCAGGCGTAATGTATCTTTATAGCACGGAAATGTCATTGATGCTAAGCAGCATGATTGACAGCAAACACATGACATGATATATAATAGCAATATCACAGTATCTTAGTAACAACAAATTAGCTTACTGTCGACTTTATTTCACTGCATTTAAAAACTTGCCGAAAATACTGAATCTTTTAATATTTTGTTCCAGTTTCATGGTGCAAAATAAAATAAAACATTAGATATGTACCACGGGCATAATTGCAGATTATGGCTCTCAGGAATATAAAGCTCTCCGCTTGTCGGGCTTTAACATTCTCGAGCCATAATCTTCTGATTATGTCCTTAATATAAATATCTATTATACGCCTGCAAATGCGGGCGTAATGTGTCTTTATAGCACGGAAATGTCATTGATGCTAAGCAGCATGATTGACAGCAAACACATGACATGATATATAATAGCAATATCACAGTATCTTAGTAACAACAAATTAGCTTACTGTCGACTTTATTTCACTGCATTTAAAAACTTGCCGAAAATACTGAATCTTTTTAATATTTTGTTCCAGTTTTATGGTGCAAAATAAAATAAAACATTGTATGTACCACGGGCATAATTGTAGATTATGGCTCTCAGGAATATAAAGCTCTCGCTTCGCGTCGGGCTTTAACATTCCTCGAGCCATAATCTTCTGATTATGTAATATAAATATCTATTATACGCCTGCAAATGCGGGCGTAATGTGTCTTTATAGCACGGAAATGTCATTGATGCTAAGCAGCATGATTGACAGCAAACACATGACATAATATATAATAGCAATATCACAGTATCTTAGTAACAACAAATTAGCCTACTGTCGACTTTATTTCACTGCATTTGCATTTAAAAACTTGCCGAAAATACTGAATCTTTTTAATATTTTGTTCCAGTTTCATGGTGCAAAATAAAATAAAACATTATGTACTACGGGCATAATTGTAGATTATGGCTCTCAGGAATTAAACCCTCGCTTCGCGTCGGCTTTAACATTCTAGCCATAATCTTCTGATTCTTATAAATAAATATCTATTATACGCCTGCAAATGCGGGCGTAATGTGGTCTTTATAGCACGGAAATGTCATTGATGCTAAGCAGCATGATTGACAAGCAAACACATGACATAATATATAATAGCAATATCACAGTATCTTAGTAACAACAAATTAGCCTACTGTTGACTTTATTTCACTGCATTTGCATTTCAAAACTTGCCGAAAATACTGAATCTTTGTAATAGTTTGTTCCAGTTTCATGGTGCAAAATAAAATAAAACATTTAGTACACGGCATAATTGTAGATTATGCCCTTAATATAAATATCTATTATACGCCTGCAAATGCAGGCGTAATGTAATCTTTATAGCACGGAAATGTCATTGATGCTAACAGCATGATTGACAGCAAACACATGACATGATATATAATAGCAATATCACAGTATCTTAGTAACAACAAATTAGCTTACTGTCGACTTTATTTCACTGCATTTAAAAACTTGCCGAAAATACTGAATCTTTTTAATATTTTGTTCCAGTTTCATGGTGCAAAATAAAATAAAACATTATGTACCACGGCATAATTAGATTATGGCTCTCAGAATATATAAGCTCTCGCTTCGCGTCGGGCTTTTAAATTCTCGAGCCATAATCTTCTGATTATCTTAATACATAAATATCTATTATACGCCTGCAAATGCGGGCGTAATGTGTCTTTATAACGGAAATGTCATTGATGCTAAGCAGCATGATTGACAGCAAACACATGACATGATATATAATAGCAATATCACAGTATCTTAGTAACAACAAATTAGCCTACTGTTGACTTTATTTCACTGCATTTGCATTTCAAAACTTGCGAAAATACTGAATCTTTTTAATATTTTGTTCCAGTTTCATGGTGCAAAATAAAATAAAACATTTAGTACCACGGCATAATTAGATTATGGCTCTCAGAATATAAAAGCTCTGCTTCGCGTCGGGCTTTAACATTCTCGAGCCATAATCTTCTGATTATATCCTTAATACTAAATATCTATTATACGCCTGCAAATGCGGGCGTAATGTGGTCTTTATAGCACGGAAATGTCATTGATGCTAAGCAGCATGATTGACAGCAAACACATGACATGATATTTAATATCAATATCACAGTATCTTAGTAACAACAAATTAGCTTACTGTCGACTTTATTTCACTGCATTTAAAAACTTGCCGAAAATACTGAATCTTTTAATATTTTGTTCCAGTTTCATGGTGCAAAATAAAATAAACATTGTATGTACCACGGGCATAATTGATTATGGTCTCAGGAATATAAAAGCTCTGCTTCGCGTCGGGCTTTAACATTCCCTCGAGCCATAATCTTCTGATTATGTCTTAATACATAAATATCTATTATACGCCTGCAAATGCGGGCGTAATGTGTCTTTATAGCACGGAAATGTCATTGATGCTAAGCAGCATGATTGACAGCAAACACATGACATGATATATAATAGCAATATCACAGTATCTTAGTAACAACAAATTAGCTTACTGTCGACTTTATTTCACTGCATTTAAAAACTTGCCGAAAATACTGAATCTTTTTAATATTTTGTTCCAGTTTCATGGTGCAAAATAAAATAAAACATTGTATGTACCACGGGCATAATTAGATTATGGCTCTCAGAATATAAAGCTCTCGCTTCGCGTCGGGCTTTTAACATTCCTCGAGCCATAATCTTCTGATTATGTCCTTAATACATAAATATCATTATACGCCTGCAAATGCGGGCGTAATGTGGTCTTTATAGCACGGAAATGTCATTGATGCTAAGCAGCATGATTGACAGCAAACACATGACATGATATATAATAGCAATATCACAGTATCTTAGTAACAACAAATTAGCTTACTGTCGACTTTATTTCACTGCATTTAAAAACTTGCCGAAAATACTGAATCTTTTTAATATTTTGTTCCAGTTTCATGGTGCAAAATAAAATAAAACATTGTATGTACCACGGCATAATTTGATTATGGCTCAGGAATATAAAGCCTCGCTTCGCGTCGGGCTTTTAACATTCCCTCGAGCCATAATCTTCTGATTATGTCCTTAATACATAAATATCTATTATACGCCTGCAAATGCGGGCGTAATGTGGTCTTTATAGCACGGAAATGTCATTGATGCTAAGCAGCATGATTGACAGCAAACACATGACATGATATATAATAGCAATACAGTATCTTAGTAACAACAAATTAGCTTACTGTCGACTTTATTTCACTGCATTTAAAAACTTGCCGAAAATACTGAATCTTTTAATATCTTGTTCCAGTTTCATGGTGCAAAATAAAATAAAACATTGTATGTACCACGGCATAATTATTTGGCTCTCAGGAATATAAAAGCTCTCCGCTTCGCGTCGGGCTTTTAACATTCCCTCGAGCCATAATCTTCTGATTATCCTTAATACATAAATATCTATTATACGCCTGCAAATGCGGGCGTAATGTGGTCTTTATAGCACGGAAATGTCATTGATGCTAAGCAGCATGATTGACAGCAAACACATGACATGATATATAATAGCAATATCACAGTATCTTAGTAACAACAAATTAGCTTACTGTCGACTTTATTTCACTGCATTTAAAACTTGCCGAAAATACTGAATCTTTTTAATATTTTGTTCCAGTTTCATGGTGCAAAATAAAATAAAACATTTATGTACCACGGGCATAATTAGATTATGGCTCTCAGAATATAAAGCTCTCGCTTCGCGTCGGGCTTTAACATTCCCTCGAGCCATAATCTTCTGATTATGTCCTTAATACATAAATATCATTATACGCCTGCAAATGCGGGCGTAATGTGGTCTTTATAGCACGGAAATGTCATTGATGCTAAGCAGCATGATTGACAGCAAACACATGACATGATATATAATAGCAATATCACAGTATCTTAGTAACAACAAATTAGCTTACTGTCGACTTTATTTCACTGCATTTAAAACTTGCCGAAAATACTGAATCTTTTTAATATTTTGTTCCAGTTTCATGGTGCAAAATAAAATAAAACATTGTATGTACCACGGGCATAATTAGATTATGGCTCAGGAATATAAAAGCTCTCGCTTCGCGTCGGGCTTTTAACATTCCTCGAGCCATAATCTTCTGATTATCCTTAATAAATATCTATTATACGCCTGCAAATGCGGGCGTAATGTGGTCTTTATAGCACGGAAATGTCATTGATGCTAAGCAGCATGATTGACAGCAAACACATGACATGATATATAATAGCAATATCACAGTATCTTAGTAACAACAAATTAGCTTACTGTCGACTTTATTTCACTGCATTTAAAAACTTGCCGAAAATACTGAATCTTTTTAATATTTTGTTCCAGTTTCATGGTGCAAAATAAAATAAAACATTATGTACCACGGGCATAATTTAGATTATGGCTCTCAGGAATATAAAGCTCTCGCTTCGCGTCGGGCTTTTAACATTCCTCGAGCCATAATCTTCTGATTATGTCCTTAATACATAAATATCTATTATACGCCTGCAAATGCGGGCGTAATGTGGTCTTTATAGCACGGAAATGTCATTGATGCTAAGCAGCATGATTGACAGCAAACACATGACATGATATATAATAGCAATATCACAGTATCTTAGTAACAACAAATTAGCTTACTGTCGACTTTATTTCACTGCATTTAAAACTTGCCGAAAATACTGAATCTTTTAATATTTTGTTCCAGTTTCATGGTGCAAAATAAAATAAAACATTGTATGTACCACGGGCATAATTAGATTATGGCTCTCAGGAATATAAAGCTCTCGCTTCGCGTCGGGCTTTAACATTCCTCGAGCCATAATCTTCTGATTATGTCCTTAATACATAAATATCTATTATACGCCTGCAAATGCGGGCGTAATGTGGTCTTATAGCACGGAAATATTGATGCTAAGCAGCATGATTGACAGCAAACACATGACATGATATATAATAGCAATATCACAGTATCTTAGTAACAACAAATTAGCTTACTGTCGACTTTATTTCACTGCATTTAAAAACTTGCCGAAAATACTGAATCTTTTAATATTTTGTTCCAGTTTCATGGTGCAAAATAAAATAAAACATTGTATGTACCACGGCATAATTAGATTATGGCTCTCAGGAATATAAAAGCTCTCCTTCGCGTCGGGCTTTAACATTCTCGAGCCATAATCTTCTGATTATTCCTTAATACATAAATATCATTATACGCCTGCAAATGCGGGCGTAATGTGGTCTTTATAGCACGGAAATGTCATTGATGCTAACAGCATGATTGACAGCAAACACATGACATGATATATAATAGCAATATCACAGTATCTTAGTAACAACAAATTAGCTTACTGTCGACTTTATTTCACTGCATTTAAAAACTTGCCGAAAATACTGAATCTTTTTAATATTTTGTTCCAGTTTCATGGTGCAAAATAAAATAAAACATTGTATGTACCACGGGCATAATTGTAGATTATGCCCTTAATACATAAATATCTATTATTAGCGTGGTTGCGGTAGAGTTTTGTCGTTATAAAAATTACCCTTATAAGGTATGTTGAATTTTGTAAAATTTTATACCGTATAAACGATTTTTTACACGTTATTTCCAGAAATATCGGCACCAATCAGAAAATAGTAGGTATAAAGGCGCATGTCTATTACTGCACCGAACAGCTGTTTTGCTGTGACAAGTGTGAGAGCGTGACATCGAAACGGTTAATTGTGAAGTTGTGAAAAAATGACGAATTCGTTTGAGAAAGCCACAGAAGTGACGTTATATGATCCTGAAACTGACCACTGCTACAATCTTTTTCTAAATAAAGACGATGCTGTGCGATGTGAAACAGGTAGGAACAGTTTGATAGTGCATACTTGTAGAAGGCTTTTATTGTATATTTTACAGATGCAGTATTCGCTCAATCATTGCTATTTCATGCAAGCTGCATTGCTACTCCTACTACTAGTGCGAATACCGCTGACGTAAATAGTACCAACAATGAGGAAATTGTACAAGAAAGCCAGGAACATAGCAAGTGAGAGTTCCTGTAATGATGAATCTCAAAAGAAAAAACGGTTCCGATTTTCCGAAGCAGTCAGAATAAAGTGCATTAGAGAGTTGCATGGCATTTTGGGAGAAGATGACTTGCAAAATGAAGAAAACGTGTGGTCTCGACTCAATGATACACTCATGTATGACAATCCGGACCGATTCAATACATGCAGTCTACGACTATTAAAAGACCACATGCTCGAGCAGGTCTTAAAATTTAGAAAATATGACTCGAAGGAAGCAACAGAATCCGGGAAAGAGCGCCTGCAAACACCATGGGGGGATTACATGAGGCAACTAAAGCTTGTGTGGGACAACTATGAAAAGTTAGCAGAACCTACTGCTAAAGTTGGTAGACCAAAAAAAAAAGCACTGTCACAAGCGAAAGAAGATGTAGAAATGGCAAAAAATATTCGCAATGCAGCATTGCGAACAATTAGGAAGAGAGCTGAAATTGCAGAGAGTCCTGAAAGCAGTACTGATACCCCTACGACTTCTCGGGAGTGTACAAGTAGTACCACTAAGAAAAGAAATACAAATAATAAAGAAGGGGGCGTATTTATTTATTTAGCAGAAAAGACAAGGCTTGAGACGGAACTTCAAAAAGAAGAACTAAAATTTAAGCAGCAACAGCACGCAGATAATCTTCGTCTACAAGAAGAAACCCTACAGTTCCAAAAATCCAAATTGGAGTTTGAAAGAGAGAGGTGGCATGTAGAAGCACAAAACAGACAAGCCGAAACGGCGAGAACAAATTTACTGATAAATATTATGCAAACGTTAATAAATAAAAACAATCAGTAATGTATGTTTTTTTATTATAAATTTATTAACGCATATATTATTTCAATTTTTTTTATCAATATGTAGGTACATTTCATTTTTCCAAATAACGAAATATTAAGGGTACTGAAAATATTCTAATAAGGATGGAGATTCTATGTAAAAGTAGGTTGAGTGGCGCTGCCATACAAGCATGTGTGGCGTTTGTTAGAAGTGTTGCAACAATATAGTACTTTCCAACAGGTTGCAAATATAACTCAGATTTTTTAAAGTCCACAAATGTTGCAAGTTTCCCAAAACTCCATTCAACACATTGTCGAACTTTAGACATTTCTCAATTGAAGGAGGTTTGCTGCTCAGACAACGTAGTGTTAGAATATGGGCGTAACAATTGTTTTTTAATCCTTCATCACCATAAATACAATATGGATAACAGTATAACTGTAACTGATCTAAAATAAGGGTATCCTTCAAAATGAAGGTATCATGTCTTCGCCCTGTGTATAGCATACTGTCAGGTTGCGTTGACGCACCCTGCATGTAGGATGTTATAATGACGTGTATTACGTGTTTTAAGTACGAGTGTATTGAGTTTGAACGAAAAAAATTTTTTTTGTGTGTATGCATAAAGTATGTGGGTGTATGATACGCCACTGGAAATTTAGGAGAAATATAATTCAGTATGTAGATACGTGTATTTGAATATTATAGAGACTTTAGTGTTGGAATAATTAGATTCTGATGAATGTAAATGTGAAGAGAAATTTGTCGATGGGACGATAATGTTGCTACTGTATTGCTACTGTTTTGCTATGTGAGGTATAAGTGTAGAATGTTTTAGAAAATATGTAGGAAAGATTGGGTATGTTTAAGTGTTAATTTCAGAAGTTTTCGTAATGTTGTGCAATTGTTTTGAGAATATATGTATGTATATGGGATTTGAGACCTTAGACGGTACTTATTTTTGCAAATGTTGCGGAAGGAGATCGAGCGCAGGTTGGAGATAAATGTTGAAAGTTGCTTAATGGTCCAGAGTGGCTACTGAATGAATTAATGACGAAAAATGATTTCTTCATGAAGTAATTGTAAAATTTGTAAGTAAGAACAAATATGGCGATGTATTGTAGTTATGAGCGTGGTTGTACAGATGGTAGTAACAGTGGGGACTATGAAATTTTGAGTGAATACTATTGGAGAATATAGCGCGGAAGGAAGACATGTTTAAAGATGGATGGCTGAAGGTATAAATAGGAAAGTCAGAGATTGACGTGAGTCAGTTAGCTTTTCGTTTTTGGCTGTTGCTTGTGGTGAATGTTGGGAGACGCGCGCGAGGTGTTGTGTAAGGTTAGAATGGGTTAAGTTGGAGTTATATTTGTGAATAATATTGAAGGCAGTCATTGTTTAAACAACTGCGTTACCCGAAAGGGGATGAATCGTATAAGACATTCATAAATAAACAATAATTAAATTGAGATTGAAGATAAAATTAGTTTATTTTCAAGAAAGTAAAAAGTGCATAAGCAGATTTATAAAAGTTAACAGTTGTTATGTTAAAGTGTTAAGTGCAGCGCGTGTTCTTGTACCGATATTGAGTTAAAATTATTTATGGGACCACCTTTAAGTAAACGAAATTTTCGTAATAAATTAAGCCAATGTTAAGGTAATTTTATGTGACATTAAAGTTTATTTGTGTAAGGAAGGACTAAACTTTCCTAAAGGTTGCTAGAAATTTTAATAGGCAACCAAACGTATACAGACTATTACGTGTTATTGGACTACTAGTGAATACAGAAAGGAATAAGTGTTTGTGAAATGTGAAGCACTGGTTATGTGGCTTCATGCAATTTAAGGATTACAAATGGACTACAAATAATTGATTTACGGGAAGAAAGAAAAGCGTAGGATAAATGGACAATTTTAAGTAAGGATTATATTTAAGTACTTTGAAAATTTAGTAAAGCACGATTATCTCTTTGTTTAGTTCATTTGCGTAATGTTGAGTAAATATTATTAGTTTAGAAGCGAAAAGATAATGGTTCTCGAATTATGTTGTGTTGGGTTGTATAGTAGTAAGAATTTTGCAGAAAGTTATATTGACAGTGACGTGTGGTTTTGATTTTCAACCACGCTGTAGTGGTATATGTAAATATATTTGTGTTTGTTTCTTTGTCATTTGTTTATTATTTTATGCAGGACAATATATATTTATCGTTAAATTTTATTTTGTTGTTTATTCAGCCAGGTTGATTGCAAAATTTTCATGTTAGTTTCATTAGCGCAATGCACTAGTAACGGATCAGCTGTTGTTTTAAAAATTTCATTAAGTATAACAAAAGTTGGAGTTTTGAGAACTTAGCATATTTACGAATGTCAGTACGATTCATAAATGTTATGGAAATTAAATTAAATTTAAAATATACCGTTCATTGAATGAATTTGAGTGATAAATTTTATTTTGGAAGTTTTGGTATACGAGGTGTATTCAAAAGTTTCTAATGACCTGGGTAGTACTAAATATATTTGAGTTTGAGTTGAATTGTTTGGGACGAGTGTTTGTTTTAGAACCCTCGTGTAAGAGTTTACTGAGTAAGCACAATCCTACTTTCCACAATCAAGTAGGGTTAATTAACATCCAGCTTAAGACAATTATTTTAGCAAAGTTTCGATTGTGGTGGCGCCTAGAGACATATTTTCCCGGACTGAGCTGTTTGAATGTAGGTGTAAGGTGTTTGAGTATATTAATCATTCATTTTACTTATTATTTCGACCACGCCCATCTCCCTGTTAGCTGGCTTGGCAACCCGCTTACATTAGTAAGCATACACGACGCCTAGTGCGGTTTGGACGTGTAACAATACTTATGTGTACTATAATCCCGTTTGGCAATGTAATACATTGAAATTTTATACAATGTTGACGCTTATGTCTACTATACAGTTCCTTTTGATTTACTGAAGGTATATATATATAGCCGGGCGGTCCCATCAATAAACCCTATATAATTTGCCAAAGGCACCCTTTGCATGAACCATTGCAGCTAATTCTTTCTGATAATTTGATGTGAACCATTTATTTTCAGACAAATTAAGCAAGTGTACCCACTTTTTATACATAATATTTATAATCTCTTGTAATAGTTTTCTTAAAGATGTAAAATGTAGTCCAAATTCTTCCTCTAACAGTTTCAATCGGTTGGGATAAACAAATCTACGGAGTAATAAACATAATCCTCCAAGTCCTAAAATTTTAATTAAATTATGACATGAAATAATTACAAATTACATTCGTACCATCTATAATATGTTGATATCACGTTTCCACTCTATTGGGTAGCTGCAAAACTTGATAAAGTCTAATGATATCGTGTTTGTCAAAACGAAACATAAATTGGCATTTCTCTGATGGTACAGACTGCAAATTAAAACTTACAACGAAATACATTGTTTTTCGTTCTTTAACTGCCTTCTCTAAAGCATTATATACAATAAATTCTTGCACACTTTTTTATGTCAAAGGCAATTAATTAATGCAGATTTTTAGTGAACAGTGTCATGTTGTTTATGCAGTCACTTGTTTATGCAGTCACCCATTTTCGGTAATTTATGTTGTTATATTGTAAGTACAAAATGGCCGTGTAACATAACGAAAAATACACTACCGCAACCTCTGTATTATATTAATTAATTTTAATCAGCTGCCAAATTTGCCATAATAGAACTTTACATCCCACCTATACTTTCAATTGCTCATAATGTCTAAAGTGCTGTCTATGATTATTTTTCATGTAAAATGCTTGCTTCAAAATTAATTAATTAAACAGGTCACAAATTTCACTACAATTTTAAAAACCAATCATGAGCTGTCAAGTTTTTCATACAAAGAACCTGAAAAAATAAATTTCTTTCACAAAGAAGCATATTTTATTAAAGTCGATTAAGGTCTAGTTGGGTAACTGGGCGTATGGGGTAACTGGGATGTATGTTTATTTCCATTGCATTTATAAAGTTGAATCTCCCGCCATTTAATTGTCAGTTGCCCTCACCTAGTAGTACAAAAATCAAACGGTGTCGAGTAGCACGTGTCTGTTGTTATCGCAGCAAAAATATTATTTTATGAAAGTTCTTCAGATGGTCATAGTACAACATATTACACACGCTAAGTATTTTACTCTTGGTAAGTATTACATTTGAAAATTTTTGAATTTAAATGAATATGTGCTGTATTTGGAGATTATTCAACATAATGTCTGTGTTATTTTAAGTGTTGAAATATAAACAGTGTCACCAAAGTGTACCTTCCAGTTGCCCTAATAAATTGCTCCCAGGGTAACTGGGCGTAATATGCATGGGCAACTGAAAGTTAACCCCAGTTACCCTATATTTGTTTGACATCCATTTTTTGTATTTTAGCAATCCAATATGGTAAGAAACTACCAAGAAAGACAACAAAGGGTGCAGATGGAGGTTTATACAAAGATGCACTACATCAAGCTGTAGTTGATGTTAAAAATAGCAACCTAACAATTTACGCAGCTGCACGAAGATATGTTGTTCCAGAATCAACAATTCGTCATTATGTAAAAGGAACAAGGGAGCAAAGTGTGTTGTAGCTAAGGAAGGAAAAGGTGGCGGACGAGTATTCTGCATGAGTTCTGAAATTGAAACTGAACTTGCGAGGACCCTGAATCAAATGCAGAACTGGGGATACGGACTATCTCGAGAAGAAGTATTAGACATTGTGGAAATTTACGTTAAAAGGAATAAAATAAACACAAAGTTTAAGGATGGTTGACCAGGTGAGCAATGGTTTTGAATTTTGTACCAGGAATAAATAATCTTTGAAAAACCCCAAGGAGTTGAGGCGGCTAGAAAAAAACAAGAAAATCCCTGGACAATATACGGGTTCATAGATTTAGTCGAAAAAACAGTAGAGAACTTAAATTTAACGGGCAAACCCCACCTAATATATAATTGCGACGAAACTTCTTTTTGCAATGACCCGTCAAAGACAAAAGTTTTGGGTAGTATAGGTTCTAAGTGTTCCAGAACCATTTCGTCTTGTGGTCGGAAAACACAACTGTTTTAGTTTGTTGTTCGGCTTCAGGGCAAAACTGCCTTTACTTTCAATATTCAATATTCCTAACATTCCTTCTCAGCGCCCCGTGCTCCTTATTGTCGACGGTCACGTTTCCCATATCACTTGTGATGTCATCAAAGACGCAATGGATAACAATATTACAATTTTGAAATTACCACCGCACTCAACACATATACCTCAACCGCTAGATGTAGGGGTATTTAAAGGAATGAAAAGCAGTTGGGACAAAGCGCTCTGTAAATGGCAGAGGATGAATCCCAGATGGAGAATTTCGAAGAGTGAGTTTGTTGAGATTCTTAACAAAGAAAATAAAAACATGCCAAATAGTAATATAATCAACGCTTTTCGAGCTACCGGAATCTACAACGCTGAAACTGGTGGCCCTAATCGCAATCAACTACCGATAAATATTTTTTTGTCTGACCTTAACAAGTATAGGAATCAAAGAACAATTCTGTAGAAATTCCTACTACCACAGACAATGAGGCACAAGACGAGCCTACTGCTGATCCTATCGCTGGTCCATTTGAAGCATCCTCTACGTTAACTCTTGAACCTATCCCTGGTCCATCTAATGAATCGCAAACGTTAACTGTGGAACCCTTATGTCAAGTCTCCGAAATTTCTGATAAAGAAAAACTTCTTCACAAGCTAATGACCAAAATATATCATTTGAGAATATTAACCCAAATACTATTATCAGGAAATAATACAAAACGTAACACTCAACCAAAAGAAAAAGAGTTTGCCTAGGTGCAGAAATTATAACTTCTGTCGAATATTTTAAAAGAAGCAAGAAGATGAAGACAGGAAAGCATCAGAAACAAATAAGAAAATTAAACAACAAGCTTGGAAAAGAAAATGGACAAGTTTAAACTGGCAAGGAAAACGCCAAATACAGATGTTAGAAATAGGAATTTGTCAGTTTCCTCAGAAGATAGTGACTCGTCTTTAGAAAAGAAATTTAAAAAACTACATCGACGAAGAGGACGATTTAATAGATGAGAGCATATATGACCTAGATGATATTAACATTAACGGTAGGGTCAGGTTGGGCAAGTGCACACCCAAAACTGATAAATTCGGCTTTAAAAGAGCATCAAAACTATATCAAAATAGCAATTTATTTAAAAAGATGTTGTTTAAACAACTAGCGAACTAATGAATACAAACTAAAGAATACGAACTAATGAATGCGAACTTAGATTTTTACCGTAAAGAATTAAAAGACAAATATTTGGAGGTATGTAAGTAATAAATGTATGAACATAGGCCAGTTTTAGGTAGGTAGAATATTTAAAAAAATATTTTTAAACAGTAACAACCAAAAGTAACTAAGTTAATAACCTACTGTATGTTCATTGGTACTAGTTAATTGGAAACTTGGTAAAATCGATTCCAAATGTGAAAATTCCTCTCCTCTCTTCTGGATTGGGCAATTTTTGTATGATTTCTTCTAGTCGTACCACAGATAAATCGGGAGTTATTGGCCAGACAAACTTTCCTTGGACTTTGTTTTTGCACCGTAAAAAGGATACTTCAAACTCGTCTTCGTATTCTTTTTTCATAACTTTCGCAACGTAGTGTTTAAATTAATTTCTTTCCGGGTAATTTCCCAACACAAAATTGTCAAGATTTATAAGGCCCACTGAACGTTCATCATCATCCTTCTCTTCGTGTGAAAAAATATTAATGTCATCACTATCAGTTAGGTCTGTCAAGTCCCGAAAGTCTCATGCCCCATCTGAGACGGAGGAGTCACTTTCTGATATTTTCCTTGCATTTTTTATGTTTCTTGTTGACTTGGTTTTGGCTTCTTTTGGAACATAATTTGACACGGAAGGTTTATCAGGTTGAGAATTTGATGATATTAATGAATCAGTCGGATTAATGATGTCCGAGCTAGTTAAAACCTCTGCGGTGTTGCCGATTTTTCTTCGTTTCTTAACAGATCTCAAATTATTGTTGGTATTTGACTTTACCGTTTCAATTAAAAGCTCTTGAAATGTTTGTTCTGGCACTGGTGTTGTAGTCTTCTCCATTTCAATAATGTCCTCGTGCGTTGTTTGTGGTTCATCTTGTTCGTTTGTTCGAGTATTTTGATTTTTGTCGAGATTTGATCCAATATTATCATTATTAAATGACATCTCTGGTTCGGTATGACGGTTTTCGTTACGACTCTCGTAGTTTTGCAAATCTTTTACAGAAAAGTCTGTTCTTTTATCAATAGCTTTTCGATTAACTTTTAGGTCCCCGATAACTCGATCATCATAGATACCCGTTGCCTGAAATCCACTCATAATATTTTCTTTCGTTAAACCGATCCAAACTTTTCTCAGCAATTTTGAAAATTCCACTTTCGATGGGTGTTGTCCCGGATGAAATCTCTGCCATTTAGCCAATTCTTTATCTCACATGATTTTTAAGCCACGGAAACAACACACATCTAGATGCGACAAATGCGGTGGGAGTTTTAACAATATTATTTTGTTTTCTTTAGCAATTGTTATTAGTTATGGAGTAATGTGGCTGCAGTGTCCGTCATAAATTAACAATACGGGCCTAGATTCACCGACTTTTGAAATAAAACTATTTTGGAACCAGTTCACAAAAATTTCTCCTGTCATCCATCCTTTTGGCGCAGATACATAGCTGGTCCCTGGAAAATCGCCGCCCTCGGGGATCCAAGAGTTCCACAGGTTCTTCCCTTTGAAAATTACCAACGGTGGCAACTTATCTCCAGCGGCATTAACACATGCTAAAACCGTGGTATTTTCTCTACCTGTTGCAGCAGTATATCTGTGGCAAGGTTTTCCTTTCTCTGCCACAACTTTTGTCCTTTGGGGGTCATGACAAAAGCTAGTTTCATCACAATTGAAAATTTGCCCCGGCTTATTTTGAAGCTTATTTTCCACTATGGTTTTTTCTAATAGATCATAAAAACCGTACACGACAAAAGGATTTGCACCTTGCTTTTTTCGTAAATGTTCCAGCCCTTCTGCTTTTTTTATTGACAACTGATATCTCCGCTTAAACTATAGTCACCAATCTTCACCCGGTCTACCATTTTTAAATGGGGTGGCAATAGAGTTATTTTTTACGAATTTTTGGAACAATGTCAAATACCTCGGTACGTGTCAAACCGAACCCATTTTTGGCCATCACTCTCAAACAATCCGCAAGTTCGGTTTCTTGATTTTTGTAAACACTGTAGGTCTACCACCTCCACCGACATTTCCATCTATTTGGCGTTTACCACGGCGCCCGGATAAATGGTCGCGTAAGGTTTCTCTTGGGATATTGTAAGCTTTACTGCATGCGTTTATAGTCATGACACTGCCTACATTGCCCTAAAGCTTCATTCAGCTCTCGGCAAGTGTAATTACGTCGTTTAATTTTTCGCACATAATTCCGCACCATGTTCTGAAAAATAATGCTGGATATACAACTGTTACTGTTGTGTTGCAAAACGTATCTAAATGCAAAAAATTTGATTGGGATTCGAAAACGTGCGGTGCACTTCCCCTTAGAAAGTGGCGCAATTACCCCGGTGCACAGAAATTTCTGGGGTAAGTGCGCTACCCTCTTAATAGATATGAAGACGACAATATTTTTGGAAAACAATTTAAGGGGTACGCTTGTATATATAAATGTACGTTTGAAACATATTACACAATTTATTAAATTTTTAAACAAAAACTTACCGTAAATTTCGTTAGAATTCAAATTTGACCAAAACAAACATACATAACCTTAACATTTAACAGCTGACAGCTTGACAGAATTGCGTTGTTACCAGCGCAAATGTAGTAACATTTTCGTGAATGGAACTGATTAGAGGTACGGCATCGGAATTTTAACAACATTTTTTTGTTTGGAAATTTTATGACGAGAAAGTGCACTTGCCCCAAAAGCGCATTTACCCCACTTGACCCTAATTACAAGCCACATGATTGCTACCAAGAGGTTAAGGACACAAACAAAGACACAGAGAAGGAGTCAAGTGATCAATTACAAGAACAAGATTTTGTTGAGTGTTGTTTCATTTACAATGAAGGTACCAAAAAGAAAACCAGAAAAACGTTTGTCTCTCAAATTACTAAGGTATTCCAAAACGACTATGAGGTGTCATGTATGAGACAAAAAATAAGTGTTATGTTTTCCCAAATGTAATCGACACCGCAATAGTTCCACGACATCGGATTTTACAAAACTGCCGAAACGGATAGTGAAAAGGGCAACTATCTATTTAAGATACTTACTTAGTAAGTAAATTCGATACAGGACAGTTCTTAAACGCAGAGTATATTTATGTTTTGTTATTTAAGTAACACCTTAGGGTGATTTAATTTTAAGGATTTCTCTTTGTATACAAATAGTTCTAGAAAAATACTTTTTTAATAGAATATGAAAGCATTTTATAACAGTGTTTTATTGCAACTGTGAACATTCCTATTGTCTTTTAGTTAAATAAAATAAAAACGTTCATGATTATTTATTACTTACTATAACACGTTCCTGTTACCCTACATATTTTACTATGCAAATTCCCTATGAAATACCCCAGTACATGCCAGTTGCCCCTTTTTTTTGGGGTAACTGGGCGCAACGATTAGTAAAAATAAAAAACACCGCCATTTTGAAAAAGAATTAGCAATAAGCCTCTGCTTTGCAGAGGTGGTCACTAAGATATATATGTTGCCCTATGTTCACCCAAGTTGACCAAAATTAATAAATTAGTTCCAATTTCTACAATGTTTTTGAAGATAGTTGTAAATTTACCTCCCAGTTAACCAATCTGACGTTATACATTGATAATGGAATGTACAGTCACATTTATTTATAATAAACGTAAGTGCTTACATTAGAACATCAAAATGGCGGATGCCCATACCTACACAATTTATAGAGCTCTAGCCAAACTCAAGTAATGTTAATGAATATACTGCATTATTTCGAGATGGAAACCTTGAACTTCTATTATCCAGGTACGCTAATAATTTTCACTATTTAAATTTGACAGCGTGGCTTAAATTTAAAAATAATCTAGAAACATTGACGATGTTTCGTTGGTATTCAAAATTACTAACTATATGAACCAATAACGACATACGTTTTTAAAATCTTAAACCATGCTTTACTAAAGACACCTCTCGCCGGCCCGACCATATCTGCATTTATGAAGGCTAAATTAGTTATGTAGGAGCAGATAACTTTTTTAGAAGAAATAGCGTATAATTATGCATTACATTTAATGTACCCTACACTTATAATAAGATAATGATATTTAACTTGTGCTAATAATATTTAAACTCATTAAATCTATTACAAACAAAAATTTTCAAATTATTAAAAAGTTATGGGTTAAATAAACACATTCAAAAAAATAAACAATCGAATTTGTGTAAATCTTAGTACAATGATTGTTTTCAAATATTGACAGTTTAAACCAAAATAGATTTAGGTAATCGTATTTAATTCCTAAACAAATAAATTACTCAGTGTATAATCATGATACGAAAACAATAATTATTAAAATAAAATTTTCATTAATTAGTTTAGGTTTTGCTTTTGTAGAATAAAAAACATCTTACTCATGATAATTTTAAATTTGCGGAAAAGCATTTTATATGAAACAAATCGATATTTATACACCAGCAAGAACAACGCAGTCGCGTGTGCTGCTCTGTTTATATCGCCTTACTTTAATACTGAATGTAACGAAGATCTTACATTGAAAATGTATTTCAAATTTTTAAATTTTAGTCACAACATACACTTGTTATGTGCTGATTAAATAATATTAAAAAAATCTATAAATAGATTTGTGTTTAGTGATTTACATTTAATATGGGCAATACACAAACCGGTGAACTAAAAACGCCAAAATCGGGAAAATCGCCCGGAAAAGTGAAAGCATTAATGAAGATACGTGGAAAACGCAGAAAATCGGACGATCCTCCATTTACAGGGATCGTTCCAGAAAATGAACAAGACAAAGTAGGAGTAAAAGTACCCGAGATGCCAAAAAATGAATTTAGTCCCACCAGTGTAGAATCGAGTTCCGAATCAGTTTTTACAGATCCTTCTGCATTAACACCTGTTGGAATTTCTGCCGAAATCAACGAATGTTATCATAGTGATGAAAACGTTAACATTAACGTTGTGATACCCGATTCGGCCCCAACTAATTTTTTGGATTTACCATTAAATAATTTTAAACTTAACGAATTTAAAATAAGACGAGAGGAAGAGATGTGTAAAAAATTAAAAAAACTTGGGATATCGAAAACGAGTCAAATTAGTCTCGACAATAATCCACGTGATTGCTTTGTGTCTGAAAATATTGAATGTATCGCTGGACGTTTCGATAATGTAAACACTTCGTCACCTTTGAACATACGACCTCAACAATTATTAGATACGTCAACACCAGGTAATAATGATTATTCATTTTCTTAATTATTATTGTATTTGTTAATATTTAGAGTCCCCGGAATATAAGCGACCCACATCAGTTCCAGCAGCCTCTCCAGAAGTTAAAGAAGGAAGTCTCGTGTTAAAACGTGTCGTTTCTCTTACTCTAGACAAGGATGCGTTAGAAAACCGAATCATCAAACCAAAATTTGTACCGGAAAAACTTGATTTTAAATTGTATGAAAAATTCGAAGGTGAGTTTTCATTATTATCAGATCACCAATTCACCATTTTCATAAATCGACCTAATGTTTTCCAATTTTATTTAAATTAAGCAAAAATTGAGTCATTTTGATAAGGGAGATTAAGGTTATAATCCCGATAAATAAGCTGTTTTTTAATACCTACCTATTTAAGAAATCTACATTCAATTTCGACACGTCAGTTGATATGGTATTTAGTTTTATTGAATGGCATTAGCAAGTGCACTCTTGCATATTTCCTTCATAAATCCTCATTCTGAGGGTTAAACTCAATGACGACGCACATTAAACTAATAAATTTTAGGGTACATGTTAGTGAATTGGTACTTGTCGGAGTTTTCCGAAGATCACCAGTTGAGGCAATTGGTACAGAATCAAGACTTGAAATTGTTAGCAACACAATTTTGCACTCACCTTTTAGCGGCTGGAGTTTTACATCAGATTCCTGATAAAGACGTACCAATGTACAACATTTTTAAAGTAAGACAATGTTTAATTTATTACTTAATTAATTAATAATGTCAACAATATTAATTTTGTTATTCTCAAACGGTTTCCATATTACGTATCATTTTCAGCGCTTTTAAAGATTATGAAATTTAGTAACAAGCAATAGATAGATTCTTAATAAGTTACATATTAGTATTACTATCCTGAAAATGACATTCCAGAACACCCTAAGAGTAAATATGCCACAATCAACAAACAAAATTAAATCACGTTTTATAATGTTTTAAACAACTGGCAATGCATTCATTTCCAAGATATTTCATACAGATTTTTATGTTTATAAATTTCAAAGGATTGCCAAAATCTATTATTTTAGAATTGGAAAAATTTCATATTATTGTTCGAATTTAGTGATCCTATGTTCAGTGATCTGTTTTGCGTAATTTTACCTGTCTAATTACGACAACAAATCATTGATATAGCCTTATGGCAGATTTCTTTACAATACCTATAGATATAGATACTTTTAGAACTAGCTAATATATCTAGACACATCTCAGATGCATTTTATTAACAGTATATGAAGTATATAAAAACAGATATACAGGGTTGGGCAAATGTGTGGAAACCTCTTATTTCTGGCTAAAATATTGATTGTATCAAAAAAAGACCTTCACAAAAGTTAATGTAAATTTTATGATCTATTCAGTGGCGTACTAGGATTTGCAGCAGCTACGCCAATGTGCGAGATATGACGCCATCGATGGTTTTTTTTAAATGGGTGACCCTATATATTTTCGCATTTTGAGATATACCGTTTTTCTCCAATTATAATGATATATGGTTTGGTAGGTATGCGACTTGTCGTTTTTTAAATATTAACTAAAATAATACAATGAAGAAGATACATATTATTTAGTAATTTTAATGAACTTTTGATTTACAACAAAAATTGAGCGCTTGATATTGAGAAAATATTCATAGTAAATGCTCAAATTGGAGACCTTCAGCACCTTGGCAGTGTTCCTATTCGGTCAGCAAAGGCTCTTACGGAGTTTTGAATGGCTTGCTGTGAGATTTCTTGCACAGCCACCCTAATCCGGTCTTCCAGTTCTTCTAACGACTGAGGTTTGGTCTTATATACAATAGATTTTAAATGACCCCATAGAAAATAGTTTAGAGGACTTAAATCTGGCGAACGTGGTGGCCACTCAATATGTCCTCTTCGACCTATCGATCTCCCCGGAAATATTTCATTAAGATATTGACGCACGTCAACTCCATAATGTGGCGGAGCTCCATCCTGTTGGTACCAAATTTCATTTGAGGATCGTTCAGGGTTCTCCTGGTTCGGAAATAAACGAACTAATGCTGAACAATTTGCTCTGCAACAATTGTAAATACCGATTAGCATTTAAATTGTCTCTCAAAAGAATGGTCCAATTATGTGTCCTCTGATTATACCCGCCCATACATTTAATTTTTGAGGATATTGGTGTGACCTTCTTCCGTCCAGTGAGGATTGTAGACCAATAGCGACAGTTATGTCGATTGACAAAACCATTCAGTTGAAATGTTGCTTCATCTGAAAAGACAATATTATTGAGAAAATTGCCATTCATTTCAATGTGATCCATCATTGACTGGCAAAACTGCATTCTTCTATCAGGATCATCTTCATTAAGTTCTTGTACTAAATGCATTTTATACGGATTGAGATGATTTGTGGACAATATCCTTCTTACCGACCTACCGCTAATATCGTGATGTAAGGCCAGTTTTGGTACTGAAGTTATCAGTTCTATCAAGTGCCATATCTTCATTTGTAGCCGATTTACTTCGACCTGATTTTGGCCGATTTCTAACACTTCCAGTTTCGTGAAATTTCTGCACAATCTTCGAAACCGTTGATTTGGAAATGTAGGATTTCTCTCCAAATGTTGCATTAAAAATAGCACATGCATCTTTTAAAGATCTCTGCCTGTCTCCAAATCCAACCATCATTAACAACGAAATACGCTCACGTTAACTTAATTCAACCATGATTAGGAAACAATACTAATACTTTACACCGAAATTATTTAACGGAATTAACAGTAACTGACAATAATACAAAATATTTGAGCTATGTTACAGAAATAACCATGGTAACAACAAAAAAACGAATATTTTTTATTAGATAATACAGCGACTCTTATTTTATTATTTTATTTAATATTTAAAAAACGACAAGTCGCATACCTACCAAACCATATATCCTTATAATTGAAGAAAAACGGTATATCTGAAAATGCGAAAATATACAAGGTCACCCATTTAAAAAACCATCGACGACGTCATATCTCGAACATTGGCGTAGCTGCTGTAAATCCTAGTACGCCACTGAATAGATCATAAAATTTGCATTAACTTTTGTGAAGGTCTTTTTTTGATACAATCAATATTTTAGCCAGAAATAAGGGGTTTCCACACATTTGCCCAACCCTGTATAGTTGTTTTATACAATGTGTCCCAAATTCGCTTCTCTATAAAGGGATCTCGGCTTCGGTTATACTTACGGCAAAGGTTAAATGGGGAAAGTTTTAGAGGAAGATTAGAGCATTCGATATCCGGTTTCAGATTTACGATCGGTCAATTGGTTTTGAAAATATCGGCGAAAAACCGAAAATGGCGGATTTCGTTTTTCACCAGTAAATCCGAAATGGTTAATTTGACAGCTGCCACAATGTGAGATTATTCAGACAATTTTTTAAGACGAATAAGATGGCGTGGATGACATGTCACAATCGTCTTTTGTTATCCCACAATCTGTCTCAACTTTCATTTTTCTTATGGTCGCCATATTGGATTTTTCGATTTTTGGAAAGGGCGTAATATTTCCAGTTTAGTGATGTCTCACAAGTGCATAAAAGATTAGAGTTTCATCGAAATATCACACTTTCTAAAGTTAGGTCTTATTTATTATTAGTAGGCCATGATTTATTTGTCGCAAAATAACATTAATAAATAATGTATAAAATTCTTTGAAATTTCAATAAAACAAGAAATTAAATAACGACCTCTCAACAAGACAGATGTTTTGGGACAAATTCCCAGCTATGAGTGTGTTAAAAATAAAGCCAGAAAAGTCGTCATTAATTTAATTAATATTTGAACCTTTGAACAACCTACAATAAAATTACAATTACAATTACAGTACAGATTTTCAAAATGACGACCATTTACATCGAGACATTTTTGACAATTGATGACTGTTTTTCGTACAACCCCAGCAAGTGTATTTCCGTTAACACTATTTCTAAATGTATTCAAAACTCTCTGTCTCAGGATTTCTATGGTCGCAGGAGGATCCAACTCGTAGACCTCATTCTTTGTGTGACCCCAGAGGTAGAAATCCAAGGGCGAAAGGTCAGGGGATCTAGGAGGCCAAGATATTGGACCATTTAATGCAATAATTCTTTCACCAAACTGCTCCCTTAAGAAGTACCTGACTTGAATGGTGTTTTGGCCGGACATCCATCCTGTTGAAACCAGGTTCTTCTGAACTCATCTTCGGTGAGAGTAGCTCGTAAAGCCGGCACAACCTGGTTTTGCAAAAGCTCTAGGCACCTCTGTCCGTTTAAGTTATAGTCAAATAAAAATGGTCCTATAAGTCGATTTCCTCAATGATTAATAATTTATAATACATAGGTGCCCAATTTAGGTAAGTTAGATTAAATTACCAATAATCCCACACCAAACGTTACTTCCAAATCTGGTCTGTAGACGTCTCTCTGCCACTTCGTGAGGGTTTTCTACAGCCCAATGATGAATGTTGTGCTTATTCAAAACTCCACAATTCGTAAACCTACTCTCATCAGACCACAAGACATGATTAACAAAATCGGGATTTTCATTACACATTCTAGTATACCACTCGCAGAAGCGCATTCGTCTTGGAAAATCAGTTTCCTTAAGTCCTTGAACTATTGTGGGTTTGTATGGACAGTAGTTATTCTTTTTTAACACTCTTTGTACCGTTGATTTTGACACACGAATTTCCCGTTCTGCCGTTCTTACCGATGCACTGGGGTTTTCGTTGACAGCTTGTAAAATGTTTCTGTCACGATTTTCATTATCAATATTGTATCCGCTTGTAGGTTGTTCGAAGGCCCCATAGTTAATTAAATTAATTACAATTTTTCTGAAGTGGGTTTTATGAGACTGCCGTCGTTCGAGGTACATCTCCAAATACCTCGCTGAGATAATGTCGGCGTTTCTGTTTGACTGCAAGTAAAGCGCTAACATGTCAAACTTTTCTTCATTTGAGTAGGGAATACCGGCCATTTTCAACAGGCTTTTACAATTTGTGTGTCACGTTTATGATATTAATGACAGAAATGCGTACTACTTATGAAAACACTACTTTAAATTATTTAACGTCAAAGTCAGAGCCACCTTATATGGAAAAAATGAAACCCAATTTTACTCACAAATAAATCATATCCTACTAATAATATAATAAATAAGACCTAACTTTAGAAAGTGTGATATTTCGATGAAACTCTAATCTTTTATGCACCTGTGAGACATCACTAAACTGGAAATATTGCGCTCTTCCAAAAAATCGAAAAATCCAGTATGGCGGCCATAAGAAAAATGAAAGTTGAGGCAGATTGTGGGATAACAAAAGACGATTGTGACATGTCATACACGCCATCCTATTCGTCTTAAAAAATTTTTCGGATAATCTCACATTGTGACAGCTGTCAAATTAACCATTTCGGATTTACTGGCGAAAAACGTAATCCGCCATTTTCGGTTTTTCGCCGATATTTTCAAAACCAATTGACCGATCGTAAATCTGAAACCGGATATCGAATGCTCTAAGCTTCCTCTAAAACTTTCCCCATTTAACCTTTGCCGTAAGTATAACCGAAGCCGAGATCCCTTTATAGAGAAGCGAATTTGGGACACATTGTATAGATACAGTTCAAGCACTTTTAAAATACAAAAACCCTGAATCTAGGAAAATGTGAAAATTAGTGTTAAAAATGTTTACTTTGTCATTATTGAATAAATTGATATAAGTAGTCATACGATACAATAAATCAACTGTTAAAAACTATCGACTCTTCAACTTACATAAAATCACGTGGCCAGGATTAGTATTATATAGCTGGCAGCGACTAAAATTTTTGCCGTTAATTTTTGTGATTATTGTAAACAAACACCAAAATAAATTGAAATTTTACCAATCTAATTTATGTTTACGACCTAAATCAATAATTAAAAGTACATACAGCAAAAGATAACCAAAGGTGAGTTGAATGACTGCGAAAAAAAATTCAAACTCCAAAGTTAAGAGCAAGAACTGTATGCTGAAGTTTATTGATACCTAGTATCCCCAAAAGGTATTTATTTGTTACTCTGTAGTAAACATGACTTAACCTAACCAAACGTAAGCTATCTAATAATTACTTACGTAACTAGTTCGGAAAGTTAATTCTCCCGCATGAGCACGTTGTTTATAGCATGACCGCAGGGATTGCTGCATTCAGTTCTACTGGACGATTTTTTTCCGAAAGATTTAGGTACAATGTTTCTTGTAACCAATAAAGTTAAAAAAATTAAAAATATATAAAAAACGTTATTTAGTTTTTTTTAGTGATAGGTTGGTAACGAGATAAATTGATAAATCTGCGACTATCTACTAGATTTTTAAGACTGAAACAACTGTCATTGTTTTATTAAGCTTTGATAAAATGAGTGACAGCAAAGAAAGAATTTGCATAAGGATCGCAGTAATTTTCTTCCCGTTCTGAAAATAATTTGATTAATAAGTTCACATTTACATACATACATTTCTGTATAATACTAGTAATTCTTTAGAAAAACATTTTCGTAACTGATTTTGGACTAAATGACACTTGCCTTTTGACGATGACATTTCAAACATTTGTATTAATCAGCACGTAATACCAACCGTGTGATACATATATGCTGGTACGCTCACACTCACGGTCAAATATTCATACACACTCATATACCGGCACACACACCACGCGCAGTACACACACCACGCGACACACACACACACACGAACGTACACGCACATACACACACATATACACTGACACACACACACACACACACACACTACAGAACACTACACATACACACACAACACACATACAAAATAACACATAACACATAAATACACAAACACAAACATACAAAACACAAACACACAAACACACAAAACACAAACACACAAACACACAAACACAAAACAACACAAACACACAAACACAACAAACAAACACAAACACACAAACACACAAAACACACAAACACACAAACACACAAACACACAAACACACAAAACACACAAACACACAAACACACAAACACACAAACACACAAACAAACACAAACACACAACACACAACACACACACACAACACACAAACACAACAACAAACACACAAACACAACAAACACACAAACACACAAACACACAAACACACACACACAAACACACAAACAACACAACACAACACAAAACACACAAACACACAAACACACAACACACAAAACAAAACACAAACACAACACACAACACACAACACAAAACACAAAACACACACAAACACACAAACACACATACAACACAACACACAAACACAAACACACAAAACACACAAACACACAAACACACAAAACACACAAACACACAAACACATAAACACACAAACACACAACACACAACAAACACACAAAACACAAACACAACAAACACACATACACAAACACAAAACACAACAACACACTACAAACAACACAACACACAAACACACAACACACAACACACACAAACACCACACACAAACACACACAACACACAAACACACAACACACACACAACACACAAACACACAAACACACAACACACAACACACACAAACACAACACACAAACACACAAACACACACACATACACAACACACAACACACAAACACAAACACAAAATACACAACACACAAACACACACACACAAACACAACACACAAACACACAAACACACAAACACACAACATACAACAAACACACAAACACACAAACACACAAACACAACACATACACACAAACACACAAACACACAAACACACAAACACACAAACACACATATACACACAAAACACACAAACACAAACACACAAACACACAAACACACAAACACACAAACACACAAAACACAAACACAAACAACAAACACACACAAACACACAAACACACAACACACAAACACACAACACACACACAAACACACAAACACACAAACGCACAAACACAAACACAAAATACACAACACACAAACACACACACACAACACAACACACAAACACAAACATACAAACACACAACACAACACAAACACACAAACACACACAACACAACACAAACACACAAAACACACAAACACAAAACACACATAAATCACACAAACACATAAAAACAAACACACAAACACAATAACAACACACATAAACACAAAACACAAACACAACACACAAACAAAACACAAACACACAAACACACAAACACACAAGCACACAAACACACAAGCACACAAACACATAAACACACAAACACACACACAAACACACAAACACACAAACACACAGTCACACAAACACACAAAACCCATAAATACAAACACACACACACACACACAAACTCACAAACACACAAACATTCAAACACACAAACACAAAACACACAAAACACAATACACAACAAACACAAAACATAACACAAACACACAAACACAACACAAACACAAACACACAAAACACAAACACAAACACAAAACACAAACACACAAAACACACAAACACACAAACACAAAACACACAAACACACAAACACACAAACACACAAACAAACAAGCACACACAAACACACAACACACAAACAGACAAACACACAAACACAAACACCAAACACTCCAACACACAAACACATGAACACACAAACACACAAGCACACAAACACAAAAACGCAAAACACAAACACAAACACACAAACACAACAAACACACAAACACACAAACACACAAACACACAAACACAAAAACACAAACACACAAACACACAAACACACAAACACACAAACACACAAACACACAAACACACAAACACACAAACACACAAACACACAAACACAAACACACAAACACACAACACACAAACACAACACAACACACAAACACACAAACAAACACACAAACACACAACACACAACACACAAACACACAACACACACAAACACACAAACACACAAACAACACAAATAAAACACAAAACACACAAAACACAAACACAAACACAAACACACAAACACAAACACAAACACAACAAACACACAAACACACAAACACACAAAACACACAAACACACAAACACACAAAC